>JASTVB010000028.1:0-183564 GCA_031125705.1 Saccharomycopsis babjevae | reverse complement strand
GTAAACTAAATCACTTCTGATCCTTCAAGTGACTTACTTTCTATTTTATTTTAGCTGTTTTCATTAAAACATCTACAGAATAAATATTGCACGTGACTTACATATCAAAATTACGACTACGTCATCTAAATCAATAATAAATATCTTTATTTTAAACCAAGGATCTCACTCAATTATTAGCACACTAAGAGTTTTATATACATTCAATACATTATTTTATATTTCTCTTTGAACGTTGAGAGTAAATTAAATCACTTCTGTTCAATCCATTCAAGTGACTTACTTTCTATTTTATTTTAGCTGTTTTCATTCAAACATCTAGATAACTATATATTTATATCTGGAATATTGTTGTCGTTATGAATAAATATTGCGGCTGGCTCTCCTCTCAAAAATATGGCTACGTCATCTCAATCAATATGAAATGTTCAATTTATATCTTAGAATAATTACAAAATAATCAACATCACTTCTGAACCTTCAAGTGACCTATTTTTTTATTTTTTTCAGCTGTTTATTTGAAAGATCTTAAGAAAGATCTGTTCTTGTGTTGATAGGATTTCCGAAATAATTCTGGAAAAAGAGAAAAAAGAGAGTTAATGTGATATCTTCAAGGTAAAATAAAAATCCTATCGTTTCAAAATTGAGATAATCTTAAACTTAAAAGGCATCAGTTAAATATTTTTCCAAAATACATCGATTTCTATATAAAACTATTAAATATGCATTTGTATATTTATTTATCAAAATCCGAAGTTTAATATTTATTACCATCAATTTCAAATTGATTAACCGATTCCTTATCGTTAGCGCTCGGTATACATTCATCGGCCACAATAACATCATTAGTATCCTCCTCATTAGAAATGCTTTTTTTCAATCCTATAAACGTTGAACTACATCTGGCTAATTTGGCTTCTTCCAATATTTCATCTTCATCATCAACAGTCCAAGATCCAATCTGCTTTCGTTGAAATTCAAACTTTCTTTTTTTCAAAATTTGAAATTTTTCACCAGAAGATGGTGAACTGTTCAAAATGATTAAAGAATTTTCAGGCACTGAATCGTGTATGCTTTTTAAGATTTGTGCTACTAAATCGGGTGATTGGCAGATGTCTTTTTCTTCAATATTTTTACCCTCTGTTGTCGCTGGTTTACTAGTGGCGAGTCCCCTTAGTCTTATTAACACAAACTTATAATCATTAATTTTGTCCAGTAAAATCTGTGCCGCATCACAATCATTTGTGCAAGACATTTTATTCCCAATTTCAACATCCTTAGAGTACTGAGAAAATAATGCATGCTCATATTTAGAATTATCTATTATCAAGGATCTATTTATCGGATGATGTGCCTGAATATGTGCATTATTGGGTTCAGTGTTAGATAATTTTGTAAATAAATCCATAAAATTGTCATTATTAGTCCCAAAATCTAAGTCATTTTGAATTTTCAATTTGACTAAATCCATGCAAGTCTTTGAATCTTCAATTGAGTCGTGCTCTCCTGTTTGAATTTCTATTTTTAGAAAATTTTTAGCCAACCATTTTAATGAAGCTTTGTATGGTTTCCCGTTAAAGTGATCGTAGATTAAAGAGGTATCAATGATTTTAGGGTGTTTGAGTTTTAGCACCTCCAAGTCAGCCTCTAAGGAATGTCCAATGAGCACATCATCGGAAGATACTATGGTCAATATTTTTTTTTGTATATCTTGCAAAGAAGTCGTTACATTCATCAACATTTCTTCTGTAATACCAGAAAACCGAGTAAGGTAATCAGTGATTGGTTCTTTTGGCTTTACTAATTCATCCATTATAACTTCATCATTGAAATTAATTAGAGAAATTCTAGTCAAAACATATTTAGAACCACTTAAGCACATTTCACAATCGAGAGCAAAGGTTTTTGAGCCCAAATGATCAAATTTTTTGGTTTCAACCCACTCATTCAAGTTATCATTAGTGTCATGTTTCATTGACTTTTCTAACTTAGATATATCTGTGATCTGGTCCTTAAGAGAAAAATGAATGGGGTAATTATTTTCTAACATATCATCCAAAGACATAAGCAAGTCCAAAATAGTTATGGGTTTCATATTAGCCTTCATGACTTTTTTTTCGTGAGCAGTTAGTTGAATCCGCAGCAATGCTTGATAAGGAGAGAACACCTTATCTTTAGTACCGGGCAACAATGTTGGCATAACTATTTGAAACATTTGATTAAAGACCGGCTTAAGAGAAGGAATATCGTTTTTATCGTCATTTTCAGTTGTACTTCCTGGGAACTTCAAATCCTTAATTTGAATAGAGTTTTCCATAGAAATTCCGAGTTCTGAATTCGACAACCCTGGCATGAAAATCATTATAACTTTAGTAATCATTGACTGATTAGTGAGATTTAACCAACTCAACTTTTGAGAGGATTTATTCATTATATAAGTGATTATAGACTGCAATTCTTTCATTTTAACAAATCTTTTCGCATTTCTAGAAACTTCAATGGTGGGTTCCTTGAATTTTTTCTTTTTTTTTATAACTCTTTGCTGAACGTGCTGAACACCACTTGAACGTCTTCTACGTCTTTTACTTCTGTTCGAATGATTGTTTATAGTGTTTGAGCTGATATTGTCTTCCTCCTGGAAAACATCACCATCATCATTTATATCGGAGGAGTCACCAACTTTCTGTATTGAGTTTTTTATCATCGAAATAACAGATTTTCGATCCATTGGAGTGGAAATACTCAATCTTTCAACATCCTTATGCATTATCTCATCCATTATGCAGCGCCAAGTCGAAACGATTTCTTTTTTTTTTGTATTCACCTTAGCTATTAAATGCAGCGACTATAAGAAGAGATCAGATGTGATATAACCTCAAGTTAGCGGCTTAAACCCCAAAAAAAGAAATATCTCTCCTTCTTTCAGTTTTCGAGGATTGTACTTGCAATGTATACTCGAAATTGTCAAAGAAAAAAGATATTTTGCTTTCATTTACCGAGAAAAAAAAAATTTCTTTATCCACCTTTCCAAAAAAAATAACGTTATCTCAGAGCACAAAACCTTTCTATTGGAAACCCAATCATTTTTGGTCACTTTTTGCTAAAACTAAAACACGAACATGATCAATTGTCAGTAACTTCATTGAGAAATGCCATATATTAACACAATTTACCTCAAATCTATAGTAGCTGAATAATTGTTTTAATGTTTAATAAAAAATGATATTTTTTCAAACTTCGTTTTTTTTGTAGCTTTCTTTTGTATTTTTTTCAATTGTATACAGCAGGTTTAGGGCAGTGCGCACTCATGATATTAGATATTAATTTGAGATTAAAGAATTTTCCTAGTTGTAATTGTCATTTGGGGTAGATAGCTGAAAAAAAATGTGGTACTCAAATATATTTTTATCATATTTTTTGACGATTGTCTCAATAACTGTATGTTTTTAATTTTCTTTCTTTCTTATTTTCCAACTATATAGATTTTTGGAATAGCTTTAAATTGATGATTAATCGATTTTTCAAGACTACTTCTGGTTTTTACAGCATCGCCCCAGTATACAAAGGCTGCTGATTTACAAAACTTAATAAAATTTTCACACTGAAAAAATAACAAAATATCAACACTTTACAATTAGTCTTATTATTTTATCAGAAATGTAGCCGGTGATTCTATGATAAGTATTGCGCCTGATTTACTTGATAAAATGAAATAAAATTTGAACTACACAATCTGTACAAATCTTATGAACAATTATTCCGTGCAATATGGAAAATTGATATGCAAAAATATGTGTAATCTCTTTTTCCCGCGCAAAATATTTTATTACTTTTCTTCGCCGTTTGATAAGAATAATTTTTTTTTTTGTAAATGCTCTCTATAGACTTCATG
The DNA here is from genome assembly GCA_031125705.1 of Saccharomycopsis babjevae. Classification (NCBI taxonomy): domain Eukaryota; kingdom Fungi; phylum Ascomycota; class Saccharomycetes; order Ascoideales; family Saccharomycopsidaceae; genus Saccharomycopsis; species Saccharomycopsis babjevae. The sequence goes on along the minus strand of JASTVB010000028.1, from coordinate 179,672 downwards.
GAATTGTTGACTGATATGCACTATTGAACTTAAGATAAGCTGGAAAAAACAGAATTATTCGCTCAAAAGTATCTTTGAGAAACAAATAGCAACGGCAAACAAATTTATTAGTAAATGTGAAATTTCGTTCTCTGTATTGAAACGAAAGTTTAAAGAAAGTAAAGTAAAAATATTTGATAGTTTTAAGGAGTTTATGTATTCTCTTTTTTTTTTGTTGATTTGAGCCATTTGATTTTACTATCCTCATATTCTTACACACTTTTTTTTCTGAACCTTTTTTTTCTCGTTTTTCAATCGGATGTCCTTTGAAAACTATTCACACTATATATATTGATGAATTTATCCTTTCAATAAGGATTTTGCGGTATAGCTTATTGCGAAGTTCAATCTCATATATCACTTTTTTTAAATCAATTATTATTTTTAAGCATTTCACAATTAGTGTACATCTATTCTCAGGTACAATTTTTTATCAGTCAACAAATTTGCAGAAAAACAACTGAGATGCTGGAGAACCCATTGAAAATCATCGATCTCAGAAATCCTGACAAGCAAAAAGTTGCCAATGATATTCTTCAAGCATGTATGGATCAAGGATTTCTTTATATTGATGGCCATAGTTTCATGCAAGATCAAGTGGACGAGTTGTTGAGTCTTTCCCAAAGGTTTTTTGGGCTTCCTTTGGAGGAGAAAAGCAAATATAACATCGACGAGACCAATTGTGGTTACTCGTGTCTTTTATCCGAGAAACTAGACTACGCTGCTCCTACAGAACTTGCAGCAGCTGTCACAAAAAGCAAGAAAGGTGATCCTAAAGAAGCATTCAACTTTGGGTACATTGATTTTGAGCATGGTGAGCCTAACCAGAGTCTTCCGCAATTGTTTATCGAAAATAAAAAAACTATTCAAGCCACCAATAAAGAAATCTATAAGCTCATAATGATTATTCTTAAATATCTCTCGATTGGTTTAAAAGTTGATGAAGCACACGGAGGAGCCGATTGGTTTCAGAAAAGAAACAGACCTAGTGAGCCAAATGGCTCCATTTTGAGATTTCTAAAGTATCCTTCCCAATCTCTGTGTGAATCTAATGAACTTATTAGAGCTGGTGCTCATACAGATTATGGTGCCGTTACATTACTATTTCAATTCAAAGATCAAGAGGGCTTGGAAATTTATAAAGATAACAAATGGCAGAGAGTACCTTTTGTTGCTAGCGCATATCCAGACTCTGCTCCTCCAGTGATTGTTAATATTGGTGACCAGCTAGCATATTGGACAGCAGGGATTTTGAAATCCACAATTCATCGTGTTAGATTTCCTGAGTCGAGCGTAAAGGAAAATAAGGATAGGTATTCAATTGTTTTCTTTTCACATCCTGAAAATGATACTTTACTTGAACCTATACCAAGCGATATTGTTAGAAAAGTGAAAGGAAGGGGCGCTAATAATAGCGCGGAATTGTTGACTGCCAAACAGCATCTAGATAAAAAACTTACGAAAACTTACCTACGCAAATAGTTTTTCAAAATATATAATATCATTCGAATACTTTTTTTTGATCTTAAGCAAGAACTTAGAAAACGAGTAACAATGTAGAATTGAAGATTGGCTTTTATCGAAAAAACAAGGAAAAAGCTAAAAAAGAAAAAAATATTGTAATCCCATGAATAAACACAATAAATATTAATTTCTGACAGCTTTAATAAAAGTTCTCAAAATCCAACAGTTAATCAAAAAAAATACACTACTGGCAATATACAATTGTGGATAAAATTGACTTATTCCCAAAAACTCTAACCTATAAGCACCAAATAACCAGAAAGCCTGTCCAAGTATCCAAAATACTAGCATACTTATTCCTGTTTTAATATTAACTGGTTTGTTTTGAAGTTGAAATGGTAGAAGAAGCAAGTACCAAAGAAAATACTGAGAAGTGATGACTTTATTGTAGTTAACAAATGCAAAAGTCTGTAAGAAAATACAGCATGTGAACAAAGTAGATGATGATGCCGGAGTTTTTCTAAAAAGGAAAATGGCCAACGGAATAAATACACCCGAAATAAAAATCTGAGGTAAAAAGGCAAATTTAGTATAATCCAACTCTAGCAAGCGTGATAAAAGGTTGAATTTGCCATTATTGCACTCTGGAAAGGTGCTGTTCAAGGATTTTATAGACGAAAGAAAATATAGCGATTCATTGTAAATGGAAAAATTATGACGGTGATCCGTTCTTATGAAATGGTATAAATAACTATTATAAATGAACTCGTCCCCAAACCTTATATACATCATATACCCTAATCCAAGGAAAGTGAGAATAGTAGATATAACAAACTTCCATGCAGAAAAACTGGTAAAAAACTCAAATAGATCTGATATTGATAATATTGAATGCTGAATATCAATCTTTTCTTTTTTGGCAACTTTCTTATCCCTAATCTTTTGGAAAGACTGCTGTTGTATTAATTCTACTTTTTCTCTTAATAATATAAATAATACCGAGGCTGGCATATAAATAACTGGATACAATTTGAAGTGGATGGATAATCCTAAAAAGAAACCCGAAATTAAATAATTTTTTTTTACCACCAAAAAGTAGACGTATAACATGATCATAATACCCAAAAAACTTTCAGAACTTCCTCTAGTACTTATAGTAATAACCATGGGATTTAGTAACCAAATACTGACTAATACCAAATTTTTCTTAAAACTTCCGTCTATAAAATTTAAGACTTTTAAAATCAAGTAACCTGCAATCAAATCACTGAAAATAAAAATATATTTCCCGAAGGAAAAGTATAAGAATTCATCAATAATTTCATTTCTAGGTTTGCTCTTATAGGCTGTTGGCACTAGCATGTATGCTAATAATGGTGTATATCTATATGTTTCTCTTGAATATGGAGACATCCCATATTTTTGAATGTATCTTGCAGCATCTGTGAACACATAATAATCAATATCAGTATATTTCACTTCCATCGTTGCATCTTGATACAATCCAAAAAGAAAAAATGCAATTCTAAGAATCAAAGAGGTGAACAAAACGATTCGCGTTAATAAATTTTGATCATCTATTATATTTTTCATTATACATGATATTGTGGTTGTGGTAATTTTCTCACTTTTCTCAGCTTTTTTTGAAGTTTCAACTTTTGGTATCTTCCTTTTTTCAGTAGACATCTTTTTTTTTTCCATAGAAGACATCTTATTCCTTTTTCACTTGCTCATCGAAACAAATAACCTATTGAAAATTATATATAGTAGTAAAATCCATCGATTCAGCATAGAAATATTCTAGTTACTTGAATAATGAATACTCTCTAGATTAATTTAATCAAAAGTCATTGATACATTGTTAGAATACATAGTAAGTACGTAGCTGTCGAATACATAAAAAATTAATCAAGAATATTTTCGGACAACAAAGAAATCTACACCATACCAAACGAAAAAAAAAAAAAAAAAAAAAAAAAGAAAAAAAGAATTAAAAAAACAAAGTTTCATCAAAGTGAAGCCTAATTATAAATTATATTTACCTTAAGAAAATATTGAAGAGGAAAACTAATTATTTTTAAATATTGCTAGATTTTGACAGCAGCTCTGTGCAGGTGTAAAGTGAAGAAAATATGGAAAACAATGTACATGAGGTGGATATTCCAGTTACTAATCTTGATGATAATGACGAAGATGACATGATATTGACAGATCATCTAATAAATAACGATGATCATACCTTAAGTAATGGTAATCGTGAGGATTCAGCAATTTTTTATGATGATTTTGAATCCTCAACACTTCCCATGACGCCCCCAGCTGGTGCTAGTAAAAATAAAATAGGAAAGTTTTTTCTGAATACTTTTTTTCTGAATAATAATAGGGATGAAGAATCGGAAAGTTATGAACTACAGAATTATCTGTCGTCGTCAGGACCGTTTGATATATCTGGAAACAGTAATAAGCGTGTTAAAAAGTCTTCATTGCTGGCCAAGATTCTATATTTTTTTGTTCTTTGTTTATTTATGTTTTTGTTGATTTACACGTCCGTTAAACTACTGATATTCAAACATGATAATAAGGGGAAATCAATTATAAATTCTTATAAAAAGAAATCTTTGAACAATGGCACACATGATTATTATCCAACAACGTTAGTTATTTCGCTTGATGGATTTCATCCTCACTATATATCTGCTTCGTTAACTCCATTTTTACATGATTTTTATATCGAATCATATGGGCCACCTCACATGATTCCGTCATTTCCTTCTTCTACATTTCCTAATCATTGGACTTTAGTCACAGGATTGTATCCTGAATATCATGGTATAGTTGGAAATAATTTTTTTGCACCGGATTTAAATAAGAAGTTTGTAAATACAGACCCTAAATCTTCAATGGATCCTGAATTTTGGGGGAGTGAACCTGTTTGGAAAACAGCATATATGCACGGCATCTCAACTGCTGTAAATATGTGGCCTGGCAGTGAAGTGAATTTCTCATTTGGAAATCCTTTGGAAATAGATAAATTTAATGGTGACGAGCTATTATCTACTAAACTAAACAAGATTCAAAGTTGGCTAGATAGAGATATCAGCAAAAGACCTGAATTAATGCTAAGTTATGTTCCCATCATTGACACTATCGGTCATGAGACAGGAATATCAGGTAACTCGTTGAAAGAATCTTTGATGTATGTAGACAAATTTATCGAGGATGTTATTTTATCATTAGAGCAAAGAAATTTGAAAAATATTGTGAATTTGATTGTTCTATCAGATCATGGTATGGCCCCGGTTACAAGGCAAAGGTTGATAGCCGTGGATGATTATGTGGATAGTAATGATGAAAATATATCGTCTGTTGAAGGTTGGCCATTACACGGATTGAGAACTGCAGACCCTGATACAGTTTACAATTCTATTAGGTCTAAGATGGACGAAAAGAATCAAGATGATATTCATTTTAAGTTGTTCAAGAAAGATAATTTACCTAAGGAATGGCATTTCAATGACCAAGATTCTTTTTATATTGATAGAATAGCAGATGTTTGGATGGTTCCAGATGTGGGATATCAATTTGTTAATAAGGACGATTTGCTAAAAGAGGATTTTGAATTTGTACAAGGTATTCATGGATATAACAACACAGATGTTTTGATGAGGGCTACTTTTATGGGACAAGGTCCATATTTCGATGAAATGAAGAAAGGCCACCAAAGTAAAAAGAAAGTATATCCTTTTCAAAACGTGGAGGTATATAATATGATTTGTGAGTCTCTACATATCACAGGCGCTGCAAATAATGGTACGCAAAACTTCATGAAATTAGCAGAGAACGAGTTACCTGAAAATTGGAAAGATCTGGTGGCTTATCCAGGAGAACTGGCATCGCACTTTGAGAACTCTGAGCAGCTACCAATGTTATCAGATCTTGCTACATACGATGAATTGTTCGGCGCTGACAGTGGTAATGATGCTGATGATTCAAAGCTCAAAATTTCTACAAGAATGTTGTTGCATTTAACAACCACGTTAACGCCTAGTGGACTGAATGAGATGTCTACAACCCCCAAAATGGTAACTATCAGCCCTACTGAAGGCATGGAGGTGCTGGAAATGACTGAAGAGGAATGGGAGGAGATGGAGGAAGTGAAAGCAGAAGATAGTAGAAACAGATTGGGTTTGGTTGATGCTATTCATAAAGCGACAGATTTTTTGAAGAATTTGTTTAACAGTACTATTGAAAAAGTCAATGGTAAGGGGAAAGAAGCTGATGATGAAAAAGAGGATGAAGACTTTGATTTGGCAAAAGTTATAGCTGAAGGCAATCATGAATAGAAAAAGTTATGCCTGTGCTTGAACATTGAACCACATATCTCTTGTCCTCTGAAATCGGTTAAACAGTTTGAGACTCCACAATATATGGGATTATATTCAATCTAATGTTAAGGTGGCCGTTTTTTCTTTGGAACATGCAAATAGTGGGAGGACGCGTAAATAGCAGACTGACGCGTAGATGAACTAGTTATTTTTTTAAATACCGAATTTGGTAATTTTAGTGGTAGATTTGAATAATTAAGGGATTTTGAATAATTCAGAGATAAAACCTAAATGATATGTACTTCTATGCTTTAATTAAGCAAAGAAGTGAAAAACAATGCATGTTAATTATCTAGATGTATCTCGGATAATTTGAATAAATAATTTTTGTAACTGATGCTTTGACTTGCTTTTTTTTAGACAGCGTATAATTTAAAGTTCCTGGGTATCTGAACCATATAAAAGTTTTACACTTGTAGCTAAGGCTCCTTCTTTTCGATTTGAATTCTTCTGCTTGATAGTGGAATAGTGAATCCTCAGTATTTGCGAGCTTATGTTTCTATATATTTAACGTGCAGTCCTGTGGAGGACAGGCAGAAGAAATAAATGCATGACATATCGGTTTTTTCACCTGTCACAAATTGATTAAACCTGAAAGCATGCAAACATGCCAACATGCCAAAATACATGCATGCATGCAATAATTAAGTTGGGGGGGGGGGGTTTTTTCAAATTTTTTTTTCATTTTTACTGAAGATATATCGCTAATTTGATTTTATTATGTGTACATTAAATAGATTAAAGCCATTAAATCTCAGCGAATAAAAAAAAAATTTAAAGTAACCAGTCATACTGGGAATACAAAGAATTTATTTCTCTGATAACAATTTAATTAATTAACTTAAACTGAACTAAAATAAACTCTAATAGGAAGGCTTCGGCCAAGCACAAATGAAATTAGTTGATTAAAATAACTTAGATTAGACATGAGCTGACTCTTTTTTGTTCAATTAGCTATTAATAACTTGCATAACCAGTAACTTCGCACATGGTTCAATCATTCTTTGACACATGGAGCGAAATATCTCTTTATATACTTATCAATACTATGTGCAATACAGCGGAACTGATTTATCACCAAAGTGGAGAAATTATTATGCTGACACATCTGTATCAGGTGCCTCATTACCTATTCCCACTTATGTAGCGTGAATTTAGGAATTTGGTATGAAAATATATAAATTGAAAGGTATATCCGCGTTCTTGCTTCTGTTTGCCGCTACTAGAAGGAAGTTATTGTTTCACAGTCTACAATCTCTTATTTTTAACTGTTTTGTTTAGTTTACTCTGAGAAAAAGCTCTATAACAGATAATAGAATATAACAAATCCGGGCAAATAAACTTTCAGGATGTTCAGCAAGTTTCACAATAACTCCAAGAAGTTGAGTAAAACAATGATTTCAGAACCAGTGCTTAAAAACAATAATAGCATCACGCCACCATCTTCTAACTGTTCTTCTACACATTCAAGTCCAAAAAATATGTCTATGTCTTCGCAATTGTCGTCTAGCAGCAGCTCTTTGCTGCTGCAAAACGAGCTGCAAAATACAACTGATGAAGTCGGAAATTTTGAGAAATTAAATAGTTTCAGCATAGAAAAGTCTATAAGCAAATTGGTTCTCGATAACTACAATGAAGACACAACCAATGAGTCCATAGTATCAGTGGCTCAAACCTTAAACCACGAAAGAAATAAAATGGAGAGTAGATTTTACGTTTACGATAGAACAGCTTTTGAAAAGTCAATTATCATGCAAAGAAAATTCAATATTTTTGGCAAAAAAGAAAATGGAATTGGGTTTGTATCTTGTAAGCACGTTCTACATGAACTAATTACAAGACTAATGAATGAATTAAAAAAAGTTGACTCTTCACAAGGTACTTTGAACAACGTAAATATTATTTTTTCACCCAACTTAAACCAGATTGAAGTAAAAAAATTATACAAAGCTAAAGAGTTCATACAAAGTCTATTTCCACATGATGGCTGTTCGTTGAAAGGAAAAAAATTGCAAAAGCTTATTAATTTTGTGGATATTGACTACACAATCATTAGCATACGTGTGTTAATTGGTTTACTCCCAAATGGTGGTTTGATTAATAAAGATTTTTATCAAAACTTTTCTGAGTATGAATTCAAGAATAACTTCAATGAAAATAGTTTTTACAAAGTAACACCACTCATTAGCCAAAATGACTGCCAAGCAATATTACTTCAAGAGTTTTTGGAATTGGTAATTTTATTGTGTTGGAAAAAGTTGGAAAAAACTCACAAAGAAAGTATTGAGAAAAGAAAAGATTCAGTTATGGATTTGTTAAACACAGCAGCCGGAATTAGTCTACCTATAAATGAAAACAACAAGGTCTCAAATCTAATGGATTACAAAAAAATTTGTATTTCCAGGAACTTCAAATTTCAAAGAATATTTTTTTCATACTTAAGAAACTTGAAATATCTAGAAAGTTTGAACAAAAACTTAAAGAAAACCAAAAGTCATAATTATTATCAAAATGTTCATGAATTAGTGCTATCGGTAATGAAGGAAAATATAATGAATTATCCACCAGCTGAATATCAAACAAATTTTATTGAGTATGGATTAGTGATATCCATTGATGAAAGACAAATCTTCAAATTAAATAATAACATGAAAAACAATAATAGAAGAAGAAAAAGATGCGAACAAGATACAAATTTCAATAACAATAAGAATTTTTTCAACTTTTTAGAGAGTGTTGAAAATTCCGAAAAAATATGGTATTCAAATCAAGATTTTTTTTATTTTGACGAACAAGTTTTTCTAAAGAAATTTTTGAATGACACATGTGATTTGTTGAGCCAACAAGCTAGCGATTTGTCTCTTGAATATCTTTCCAAATTTGACTTCGATGATCAATTATACAACGAGCTTAAGACCAGAAAAGAATTAAGAAAACACAACTATAAGTTAAATGTGAACTCGTATTCCAAACAACAAAAGTATACCAATTTTCATAATACTGATGGAAATATTTTCAATGTAGTCAAAGTTTCAAAAATGATTATGACTAATTGGTTTTATAATAACTGGAAGTTAGATACTTCAATGGGAAACTTGAAATCGACGTTTATTTTTGAATTGAAACAAAAAATTGGACAAATTCAGTGGTTAATACTAGCAGTTGAGGATTTTGATAGTTTGAACTTGAAAAATTGTATTGATCCCGAGTTACTCATTGTGGATGATCTTTTTTCCAATAAGGAAGCATTAACACCAAAATATTACAGAGATGATAAACTAGAATTGTCATCTCAGTTATCATTGCTTTTTCTGGATTCGGAGAATTTTGTAAAAGCGAACACTGAAAAAAATTTCACATTAGTAGATAATAAGCCAGACCTAATGTTTACTATATCTGAAGCTGAGGAAAACAGTGATAAATATATGCTGAAATACAAAAGACTGCCACTACTGGAGGGAGAATACTCGGCTTCAAGAAACGAAAATTATGATGTTTTGAGTTTTTCTAGTAGTGATGATGCAAATTCTTTCCAGAGTGCTGTCAATCTCAAGAATCAAATATATCTGAGTAAGAATAAGAGAAAACTTTCGCAAAGAGAATCGTACCAGAGTGCAACATGGGATGGCACTACCACCGTGGTTGTAAAGCATGAAACTGTTGATGAAGGAGAAAACAGAAATATTTCCATGGAAAAAAAAAAACATGAAGAAAGAACCGAATTTAATGAGGATTTTTGCGAGTCTTTCAACTACAGTGACAGCACCATTGCTTGGAAGGATGAGGATAATAAAAGATTCTGCAGGTCAGACAGAGAAGATGTATTTGAACATATTGACTGCGAGCAGCCCTGGAGAGCTGATAATTGGGAAGATGGGGTAAAGTATGGGAACGTAATTGAGGAAAACGACGAAGGTGTCAAAACGTTTAGCGAAGAATCAATGATGAAAATATCGCCTGGCTATCCTTCGTTGAAAGACTACTTCTATGTTGGAGCCTAGATTTGGAGGTGGCTTTTTATTGTAACTAATGTTGGATCTTCCAGACCAGTGACTTTTTTTACCTATTGTGAGACTTTCCCTGGATGTATTTTCTTTCCCAAAACTGTTATCACGGTTCATCGATGTTGTGTACTCTCCATCGGGGGGGGGGATGAGGTGCAGACCCTGTCAGAGACACTTCTCTTCATGTTGAAATGCGGTGCATGAAAGGAACACATCGACCTATCGTCAGGGGCGCATAACCGGTTCACATGACATGCGAGTCGCAGTGCTTGCCTGGTGAGAATGCTAGTGCATTTCGAATCAAATCATCCTGTCTTGTTCAATTAAGCTTTTTTTGATAGATAATGTGTCATATTGTTAGTCACACTACGGACGGTTGTAAACGGCACAACCTGCAAGGCCGTCCATCATCGTTTCCTGAACATTTGCAAATAATCTGGCTATCTGCACTAGATTCTGGGGCCTTCATGGGTATCCTGCTGTAGAAGTATGTGTATGCATGCGGACACATGCACACACTTGACAGTTTTTTTTTTTTTTTTGATTTCTTCACTAGATTTCTTTTTATTGTCCGTAGATTTGCATGTGTTTCACTACAAATTGGTCATTTTTTTTATTTATAAACAAGTTAAGTACAAAAATGTATGTTTTATTTATATATCATAATACGCAGGATAGATATAATAGTGTGACAAAAATTTAGTTGAAGCTCATCTCGTTGATATGTATAAATTTTTTTTTCTTTAAAAAAAAAATATTTTGGAATAATTTATATATAGTAAACTGAAGGACCTCCTTGAATTGTTTTCGCTATTCTATCTTACAAAAGAATTATCATCTTAGATTGTGATTCTTCGAACCAATAAGTGTACTGTTTTTTTCAATTATTATCTGGTATTATTATCAACATTTTCCGCTTCAAGAAAAATCATTTTTTTAAGTCCTTTGGAAAAGAAAGCACAACCAAATCCTTATATTAATAACAAGTGACAAAGAAATTTCGAGATATACACATTTGCACAAGAAAATTTTCGCTGAACTGGAATAAATTACCAACAAAGGAAGACAAAAATTGATACTAAAAACACTCCTAGTACTAGCTTAATTCAACAATTGTGTTTCTTTTGTTTCTCTAGGTTTTTGTATTACTTTGTTTTCAAATTTCGAAAGATATTCTTACTTTTTATCCCGCTCATTCTTCATCCATTTTTCTGTGCTGTCAATTAATTAGATTTGAATCTCCATTGAAAATTCATAAATTGAAGAAAGTCCTCAAAACTCTGTGTTCTGTGTGAGATTTAAATATTAATTCATCCATCTCTTATCGCTTTCTGTGAGTGTCCTGCACGAGTTTTTTTTTAAACAAGAAAAAAGAAACTCAAATATTTGAAAGGATCAGAAAAAACACACACAAAAAAAAAGAAACTTTTCTAAAAGAATTTCTTTTTTTTTTTTTTTCTTTTTTTAATTCTCTCTTAGATTCATTCATATAAAAGAAAGGGAATTTTTTTCTGATTTTATTTCAACAACAAGCTATTGGCTTCAATTGTTAAATATCAGGATCCAGCTACTTATTCGCAATTGCTGAATAGATATAATATCTTATATATATTTGTGTTTGTTGGTCTATTTTCATAAATGACATCCTCAAATGCTTTGATTCTTTTCAGGGAATCCCCAATCATGAATTACAGCATCAGAAATAAAAACAATTTTACCACAGAAAACTCTACTCCTAATACCAAGTTGTCTGCTGATAGCCCATTAATAATGTCCCATAACCAAGCGATTCCCTCCCCGCCCTTGTCCCCTTCATTGTCAAAGCAATCTCTGGAGAAACCATCGCCATCATCTTCAGTTATGTCCACTCCGACTCCTGCTTCTTCAATTAGTAGCTATCCTATGCCAGCGCTTCAAAACTACACTTTTAAAGCCGCTGACACTTGGTCGTCCCTTCAAACGCCTAACTATACCGCCAATTGTTACGACTTTCTTAACCAATATTATGTCTTATCAAGAAAACCTCTTATTAAATCTTTTGGGGCGGTTTCAGCAACTAGTTCAACCACCACAAACTCCACCTCTATTCAACAGAATCCATTATATACAAAAAGAGTTAAAAGAAAGTTAACAACAGGTCAGCACGCTAATTCTTCTAGCGAATCCGAATTATCTTCTACTTTTGATCGCATTCGTACTAGAAGAGTAACCCAGAATTCAACATTGAGATTTTTCTCAAATAAAAACATTGACAAATCTTACAATTCAGACTCTACTTTATCTTTTGCTAAAGTGTCGTCGTTTCCTTTGAGAACTAGTAATTTGCAAACTCATAGTGACGCCGAACCTAATACAATTGATTCTCCCCCAAGAAGAAAGAAATTGAAGTCGAAAAAAGAAGGTAGTGCTCAATCCACTCCAAAACCTTCCTACACAGATTGGGAATCATTACCTGATTATTGTCCATCGGCTGCACAAACTCTTGCTCCAAACAATTCTAGAGCATTATCAACTGAATGGAAAGGTCAACCGATGAACTTGAGTAACGATTCAATTATTCAGAAGTTACATCCCGCAGAAATTCATTTAGCTTCGGTGCTAAGACTTCCAGGAAATGTTTATATGGATTCTAAAAGACGTTTATTTTTGGAAAAATTTACTAGATTCAAGAAGAGATTACCATTCAGAAGAACTGATGCTCAAAAAGCTTGCAGAATAGATGTTAATAAGGCAAGCAGATTATTTGCTGCATATGAAAAGGCGGGTTGGTTGAATGATTCGCATTTTGAAAAATTTTTGAGCAGAAATTGATTAAGTGGTTTTATATCATCTTGTCTTTTCTTATTTTAAAGCAATGATTTGGAAGATTTTTTTTTTATTGGGGTTCCTTTTTGTTTATTTTGTAATTCATTCATTATATTTGCTTTCATTTTTCTTGAAACGTTTATTTTATATTATTTTGGTTTATTTTTTTTTTTCATAAAAATTTTCATTCCGTATTACTTTTTTTGACTAGTTCTGAATGTGATTGTATATTATGGTTTATTTACTTTTATTTTTATTCGGTTTAATATTTTTTTTAACAACTTTATTATTTATTCTTTGATTTACATTTTGGTAATTATCTTTGGGTGGGTGAAATTAATTTAGCTAGTATTTTATATATTTTTTTTATTTGTAGAATAATATGAAGAAAAAAGATTTGCAGTATAAGTTACACAGTAATCTTATGAGCAATCTATAATCAAAAATTTTGTATAGGAATAAAGAATGGAAAATACGAAAAAGTTAAGAATATTTGCATATTAATGTGGTATTTATTTATGCTTCTAAAACTGTTGATTATCATTTAAATATATAAAATTTCGTAGAACATTAAGATTTTTATGAAAATTATAATACCTATTACTTATTTCTTATAATGAATTGAATAATCGTCTAGATCAGAAATTTATAAAAGGCCTTGACTGTTTATCTACCTTAGAGTTTTTGTCAGAAACTTAGGGGTTTATTAAATTGGTTTGTTTGGCTTATTTATAACATTTATTTTTATTTACTTTATTTTTATTGGTGAAGCGCTATTTTGAATGTGATAATACTATAATAAGATAAGTATATGATGAAGAGTTGTTGTTTGGTCTTGATGATTTATAACTCAGTTTTTTCATATCCTTTTTTAATACTCTCATGTTGAAATTTTTTGCAGCACGCATTTTTTCTTTTTTTGCTGAACTACTTTTGCTTTCTGTTCTTTTCGGGGTTCTGTACATGTTTACAAATTTCCAAATTAGGAAACCATTTATAATAAAACAAGTTCATTTTTTTAGTTATTATTTACTTATTATTCTTAAGAAAATCTTACTTACTAGTTTTATTTATATTTAAATTTCTACTTTTCTCGTCTCTTTTTCAAAACCCAACTTTCAAAATCCTTTTTGTATTGTTGCTATATATTGTTATCTTTTTATTTATCTAATTTTTGTTTATTTAAATTTTATTTATTATAATTACCTAATTTCAAAATTCCTTTTTTTATTCTATTTTATTTTATTGTATTTTTTTTCCAATAAATTGTTGCAACGATACGAAAAACACATTATAAAACAAGAATATAAATATATTAAGATATTTTCTATATTTCTGACGCATTCGTTGAACCGCCCCTCAAGCAAATACCACTTTCATCAAATTTACTCAATATGTCCTCTTCTGTGTTATTAACGCAAGCTTCTTCCTCATCTACAGGATCCACAAATGATATTACAAGTAGCGGTAATAATATCACCACAAGACCATCCGAAAGTGTTCCAGGCGCCTCAACTTTGAGTTCTAAACAAGCAGCTCCAATGATATTTAAGGATAAACAATCTGTAACTAAAAGATTGCAATCAGAATTGATGCAACTAATGTTTTCTAGCCCACCAGGAATATCTGCATTTCCTGAATCGGACACAAATTTACTCAAATGGGCTGGAACCATTGAGGGCCCAACTGAGACTCCTTATCAAGGACTAAAATTCAAACTTTCCCTTGAATTTGGGTCAGATTATCCATATACAGCACCAAAAGTCAAATTTGTCAGCCCAATGTGGCACCCTAATGTTGATATGAGCGGTAACATTTGTTTAGATATTTTAAAAGACAAGTGGTCTGCAATTTACAATGTTCAAAGTATTTTACTTTCTTTACAATCTCTTTTAGGCGAACCTAATAATAAGTCTCCATTGAATGCGCAAGCCGCTCAACTATGGGATACCGATATGGAAGAATACAAGCGTTTGTTGATGCAAAGATACGAAGAAATTGAAGATTAAGGAATATTGTGAGAAACTGGTTCGTAATAAATACAACGAGCTTCTGGAAGAAAATATTCGTACTAACATTAGGAGTACTTTTTTTTACTTTGATTTATAGATGTATATGAGAAAAGTTTCTAGTTATTATTATTTTTATTACTATTGTTTTAATTCTTTTTATTTTAATTTATTTTTGAACTCTCAAAATTACCTGATCAACTTTGATTTTTTCCTTTATCTTTTTTTTTCCATTTTGTGATCCAGCAATAAAATTTGATAGATTGATAGATTGCTTACTTTCTATACAAGCACTTATGGAAAAAACTATTTTAATTGAGTAGGCTTAGTTTATATTAAGGTTTAAGTTCAAATCACTAATTCTATTATTGCAAAATTGTAATAATATTTTTAGATATTGAAGAACGAAATTGTCCGGCATAATAAGAAAATATTTAGCCTTTTCAATTGAAAAAAAAAGCTCAGAAGCTTAAATAATATTTTAAGATATATTGACTAATCGTTGAAGCATTGAATGGATGATTAAGGTACTTCAATTAATCAAGCTGATCTCAGTTGGTGTTCATAAAAATTGTTAGAAACTTCAAAAAAAAAAAAAAGAAAAAAAAAAAATTTGGTAATTGAAAAATATAGTGTATGTACGTACATATTGTCAGTCAGCTTTTCTAAGAATAACTTAGCACCAAATTTGAAATAAAAGATGAGATTGGGCATACGAGTGAAATTAATCACACCAACCAATAAAACTATATGTAACAGAAATAATAATTGAGAAATTTTTGAAGAAAATGTTATCAAATGAGAAAGACTTCTCTGAATTTCAGCTGACAAGCATGTTACATTTGAAGGAAATTGAGCAAGAGATTACTTTAGACGAATATGGTCAACTACTATCCATTCCCTCAAGCAAATCTATATTATTTCTTAGCTATTTTTATATGCCAAATACACCATGGATTACGGACAAATTATTTATAAAAGCAAGTGATATGCTCAACCATATTCCAAAGGATAAGTTTGATGAATTAGAGATTTTGAGATTGATAAAAATTGAATTTAGTAGTCTTTCATCACTGAATAAAACCAATTTTAATCGCAAGTCAAGAAATGTTAAACACAATGAAAAAGTTTTATCAAAGGTTACAAAATCGGGTCTCATTCCCCAGTTAGGATATTCTTCTCTTTTGGATTCTAGAAATCAATGGAAAGATGAATCAATTTATGCTATTTCTTCACTTTATTGGTTCTTGAAAGTATTTGTATATGATGAAAACTCGCTTCGAACACATTTGACGTTTTTCACATCAGCAATATTAAATATAATGGATTTCGGTGATTTCCAAATAAAAATTCTTTCATGTGCCGTGCTTAATGTTGCTCTTGATTATATACAAAATAGGGATAATTATTTGGTGAAGTCAGGACTATATCTTGAGTTTTTGAATACAATATCAGTAGGATTTCTGTATTTGCCCCCCACATTAAACACATTGGAATCTTGCGTTCCTTTGTTGGATATATGTTTCGAAACCTATTTGAATGTGATTGAAAAATGTTTTAACAATGATGAGTCGAAGGTAGATTTTGTTATTGAATTAATGAATGATGAAATTTTTGATAAATGTTCAATGTCTGTATTTAGTTTAGATCAATCAAGCAAAATTCTGATTTTGAATGTTTATTTAAAATATATATTGCAAATTATTGATGAGAAACTAAAATACAATAGAAAAGCAATATATCTAATAGTGCGTGATTTACTAAGGAAATTCATATTGAATATTTTAATTGACAGTTTCCTATTCATTAATTCGGTTAATTTAGTGTTTTGTGTAGGAACCGCAACTAATAATTTAGAATTTATTTCCAATGTTTTAAAATTATTGATAAAGCTTATTGAAGCAACTCCTCAGAGAATTCAAAACTATAAATTTGATATACTTACAGCAATTATAATGTTCACTGAAAGATTCGAAATGGAATTGTTAATGGATTATACGGCAGTTGAAAATGTGATAAATCATGCTAAAATAGTGGAGCTTGAAGAGGCTAATAATAAAGTAGAAGATTTAAAATCGCAAAAAGAGAATCAAGGCCCGAGACCTGCAAGTGAAGAAGTTATCAGAATTTCAAACTATATTAAAAAAGTTATACTGTTGATACTAAGAAATAGTGAGAATAGAGAACTACAGCAGCAAATAATTAATAAAAAGCTGATTATGAAAAAATATATTATTTAGGTTTTTTTTTTTTAGAAATTAAGAACAATAAAAATAAATTACTCAATTTACAGTCAGCCTTTTGCCTCGTAAACTACTAGATAAATTCTTTTGAGTTATGATCTCAATCATATTTATTCAAGCATAATGTTTACCTATTTAAATTTAGATCAATGATTAAAATTTATGGTATTTATCGCATAGCTTTTAGGGTTTTTCTGTGTTCAAAGCAAATACTAAATTTTTTTACTGATAGCTAAGTAGATATCGTGTAGAAAATGTGGATGCATGTTGAATTTTTTTTTAGAAGAGCTTAGAAAAAAGATGAACTATCCAATAAATTAAACAATTGTATTTTTTGAATATTTATATTCAGGCTCTATATGAGGTTCATTAATAAACTTGTAAAAACTAATTGAATAATTACAAATTATGTTTAGGCAATTGAATTCAAATGGAAAGTTGGCCTTATCGAGGCTATGTGCTAAAACGAGCAGCCGTTTTGTATCTACAGGTCCTCTTAGAATCTCTGATGAAATCCAGGAAGCCATCAATTCTAACAAACCAATTGTTGCATTAGAATCAACTATAATTACTCATGGTTTGCCCTATCCGAAAAACATTGAAATGGCTACTAAAGTTGAAAAAATTGTTAGATCTAACGGTGCTATTCCTGCTACGATAGCTTTTATGAATGGTGTACCTTCTGTTGGTTTGGGACAATCAGCAATTGAACATTTAGCTTCAAAAAATGATTCTATGAAAGTCTCTAGAAGAGATATTGGGTACGTGATGGCAAACAAGTTCAATGGTGGAACAACTATCTCTAGTACCATGATTTTAGCAGAGAAAGCTGGAATCAAGATTTTTGGAACCGGTGGATTAGGTGGCGTCCACAAAGATTCTGAATCAACCATGGATGTGAGTGCTGATTTAACTGAGCTAGGGAGAACAAAAGTTGCAGTTGTTTGCGCTGGACCAAAATCTATTCTTGATGTTCCAAAAACTATGGAGTTTTTGGAAACTCAAGGCTGCTTTGTCTCTACTTATGGCTCAAAAGGCACAAATATACCTGGTTTTTTCACTACTGATAGCGGTGTTAAATCACCATATAATTTCCAAACTTTCAAAAATGCCGCAGAAATAGTACACAATGGGATTAACAAGTTTGGTTTGAACTCAGGATATTTATTTTGTATTCCACCACCAGAAAATATTGCCTTAGACTCACTATATATTGCTAATATTATCTCTGAAGCTGAGTTACTTGCTCAAAAAGAGGGCATTTATGGAAAGAACTTGACTCCTTTTTTATTGGGAAAAATTGCAGAGTTTACTAATGGCTCAAGTGTTGATACAAATTTAGAAGTTGTGTTCAATAATGCAGCAGCAGCAGCAAAAATCGCAGTTGAATTATCTAAATTAGAGGTAAGTATTTGAAATTCGTTTTCAGTTTTTTTTGTTCTTGTTGATACTTCCTTTAATAGAGATTTTGATAATTTGGAAAAAACTACCTATTTTATATGTGACAACTTTAACTAACATATATGAATATATATAGATCAATGCTTTGGGTAGTAAAACTTCTCAGCCTGCTTTTTCAACCAAGATTGAGAAGGGGAGATCACCTAAATCAGTTCCAATTCCTAGAAAGATCGATATAGCGGTTATTGGAACAGTAGCTGTTGACATAGCATGCAAATTCAATTACCTGAAGTATCATTTGAACGATTCAAATCCAGGAACTTCCTCCACGGCTATAGGCGGTGTTGCTTATAATGTTGCATTGGCATCCATGTATAGTGGACTTGATTCTGAAACAACAACTCAGTTAGTAAGCCAAATTGGAAATGATGAATTTGGCACTGTGGTGCTAAACAACATGAAAGCTAAAGAAATGAATACGGAAACAATATTAAAAAATGAAAGATATAGTACAGCTAAATACATCTCCTTACATGATAGATCTGGTCAATTAGTTGTTGCTTGCGCAGATATGGATATTTCTGAAAATTTTAATAACGAAGAGTTAGAAAAATTATTGAAGAAAACTAATGTTGACATTGTATTAATTGACGGAAATATGAGTATTGAGACGTATAATAAAATTTTGGCAACCTGCTCAAATTCTAAGATAGTATTTGAGCCAACATCAGTAGTGAAAGCAGCAAGGGTTGCAAAGTTAATAAAAAGAAATCCTCAAGCTTTTACATTCTCTACTGCACATTTGCCGAATTTTATTAACTCAAACGGCTATGAAGGAATTAAGGGATTAGTTTTAGCCACTCCTACGGTTTCAGAGCTTCGAACCATTCATGATGAATTAGATAATCTAGAATTGTTTGATGTTGAGCGCTGGTTTCCTATATTAGATTCTTTAGGATTAAACAGTGATTTTAGAAACAAATTAGGTAGTATCAAGAACAGTAAATTTCAAAAATTGATGCGTGATGGCATTTTGCAACAAGCATTTAAAATTTTACCTTATATTCCTGCATTAGTCATCAAGTTAGGAAAAGATGGGCTTGTTTTAATCAACATTTCTATAGACAAAGGTAAATATGAGAAATCCTTGAATGATTCAAATCCGACCGTAAGTATTTCCAGTGCTGGTAAGTGTTTTGATTGTAGTAAACTTCAGATGGGTGTTGATATTCAATATTACGATATACCAGAAAACATATCTAATATCGAAAATATAACTGGTGCTGGTGATTCATTAGCTGGTGTTTTGATTCAACAGATGGCTCAATTTGGTAGTTCTTGGTTGTTTCAAGGCGGATTAGTCAGAAATAGGGCAATTAATAAGGCACAAAAAGCAGCAGCTTTAAGTATACAAGAGAAAACAACCATAAGCGAGTCAATTAAGCAATTGAAATAACCAGACAAAACATGAAATATCTTACAATAGCAGTCTATTCGAATAAATTTACTCTTTATATATTATATTTTTACTTTTTTTAATTGATGTAGTACGTTGATATACTATAACAAGAGATTCGAATTTATCAAAAAGTTTGAATTCTTTTAGTTGACTTTTATACTTTTTTATCAGTAGTTTGACTAAGGATATTTTTTTAGCTTATTCTAAGATGTGATGGTGAGTCAGTATACTGAAATTTCAAGGTCACCATGAAAAAAAAAAAAAGATTTTGGCCGAAAGTTGTCATCCAGAAAGTTTTAAGATTACACGATCTGTTAATTTTATACAGATACTGGAGACTTAATGCGGACTTTTATGATATTATTAAGTTAACTTCAAATTGATCGGAAAATTAATGTAAATAGATGGAGATATGATATTGTTTAGTCAAACAAATGTATCGCCAACATATTTAGGACCAAGTTTGTTCAAGATATCCTCGAGAATATTTTCTCAAAAGAACTTCAACCATATCACAAATATATCTGACACTATTAAAAAATCCATTTCAAATAAAGAAAATTCAAAAATTGCAGAATCTTCTATTTGGAAAACGGAATATCCCTTGGTAATAATTTCTGCGATTGATGATCCTTACTTAAATTTGGCTATTGAACATCATGCGTTTCTTGAAAAACCATTAAATGTTGAGTCAAGTCAGCGATTAGTTTTTTATAATAATTCCAAAAGTATAATTATTGGAAAAAATCAAAATCCTTGGAAAGAAATCAATTTTAAATATTTGAAGGAGCATGGACTTCTAAACAAGCTAAATATTCTCAGAAGGTTCTCTGGCGGGGGTACAGTCATACATGACAAGGGAAATGTTAACTATAGTTTCATGACTACAAAAAGTAAGTTCGACAGGAAAAGCTTTAGTAAGATAATTGTTGAAGAATTAAATGATATTTATTATGGTGAAAATAATCAAAAAAGTCGTGAAACAAATTCAATAGAATTTGGACCAAAATATCCAATTATGATCAATGAACGAGGTGACTTAGTTGCATTTTCGGAAAATAAAGAAGAATATAAGATCTCAGGTTCTGCGTATAAAGTCACCAAAGGGAAAAGTTTGCACCATGGTACTATGCTTTTAAATTGCGATCTTTCCCAGTTCAAGAGAATTCTTAATGGAAGACATGAAAAAGATAATTCTGGTGAACTAAACAGTGAAATTGTTGATCGCAGTGTTGATTCTAAAAGAGTCAAGGTAAGAAATTTAGGAATGGATGAGAACCTATTCCATTATTGCCTCATTAATGGGTTTTTGAAGAACTATGGTATTAGCGAATGTCCTTCGGACAAGGATGCAATAGGAGTTAGTAACGGGAATAGTTTATGCTATTTTATGTATATAGCCCATGACACAAAATTACCTCATACCATTTACCAAATTGCAGATGAATTGAGATCTTGGAAGCATAAATTTGGTAAAACTCCAAAGTTTGAACATGTAATGATTAAACGAAATAATTTTGGGGAGAAGGAATCAAAGATCAAAATGTTAGTAGAGGAGGGCTATGTTAAACTGCTAGATGTTACCGATTTAAATGCTAATGAACATGAAACATTTAGTAAATTGTTAAAAGCTCTTCCATTGAAGTACGAATTATCGAAGTTGGACTGCTATGTTGAAGATTTGCGATGGAAAAACCTATTTAGAAATACGATATTATAGAATTAAAAAAAAGCTAAGATAGAAAGAAGATATAGATACATTTACAGAATTTATAGAATTTATATAATTACGTAAGTAAATTTTTGTAAATAAAATAAAGTAGATAGATGTGAGTATATATACAGCGTACGGTTTATTAAGTGATGCTTAAACTAGTCTTATCAACTCGTCAATTGCTTTATCCCTCGCGTCTTTTGCAATTGGGTTCTTTGCAGCAAAATAGTTTAGTAAAAATGCTTTGCTAACAACAGAATTTTGGACAGTGCCCAAGGTTATAGTTTCTTTGACTTTGGCCAACTTAGGATTTTTTCCTAAGTCTTGATAAGTAAAGGTTGGTTTTCCATCTTCGTCAGTCTCAACAAAAAATAAATGGTTTTTAGGACACTTCGATTTTTTATTCTTGAAAACCTCTCTCAATAGCTCAATACCTTCAGCCAATTGTTCAGGGTATTCGGATTTTATGTATGTGTTTCTGACAGCAGATTTAACAAACCCATCTCTGAGATGATTGAAATCAGTATCTTTGAGTGGAGCAATTCTGATAAGAAATCTTACATCTGCTTCCAAAAGGTTATTAATTAAGATATCAGAAGTCTTTGGATCATTCAAAGCAATATTTAGGTTCTCTTGATGGGATAAAGTTTTGTCATAGATATCAACGAACGTAGATGAAAGATAAGGGGAGTCGAAAACCTTTGCTACCTTCGGTATGTCCTCGTTAGCGATATAGATACCCAAAGCATAAACTTTGAATCTAATAAACGTAACCTTTCTCACTCCATAACCTATCAAGGAGAATTCAGTCTTGCCGTTATGTGGAGACACCATTTTGCAAGGAAACGAATTTACAGACGGGTCAACTTGAACAGCATCATTAGTTTCAGAAGAGATAGTATCTAATTTAATTTCATTATTGTCTTCAGAGATATACGAAGCAGCAGCGACAAATACCAAACTAGCAGCTAGAAAATTAGATACATTAATTCGACTTGCAAAAAGGTTTTCACTTCTATGCTTCAATGAAAAAGTAGGTTGGTTATTAAATGCTTCAGATCCTCTTTGAAACTGACGAGGTGTTCTGCAGAACGATCTGCAGAAGCTAAACTTAGCCTTCTTTGTCAAAGAAGGAACAATTTTCAGCTGAAACTTAAGAATGGAAAACATTGTAAGTAAATTCTTGTGGTATTCCGATAATAGAAACTTCAAAGAGTAAAAAAATGAATGAAAAGTAGAATGAAATAAGGAATTATAAAGTTGAAATGTCATTATAATAGGGCTTTTTTTTTTTCTATGATACGCATTTTTCATAAATTCTTTATTGAATCAGTTGAAAGAAATCACGTGCACTTGAAAATTTATAGAATCGCAATAACATGCAGGTATCACATGATAAGCACGCTTTTTTCTTGCTAAAACCTTGCAGTATTTCGGCATTTATTATTCCGAGAAGTGCATTTTGTTTCTGTCAAAGAAAAAAAATTAACTTTTTAGAAACTCATTTACATTATTGTTCTCTGCTCCTTGAATTCCGAGTCTTCGAAGGATCCTCGAAGATTCTCTCAATACACCTTCAAGAACCCTGTACTACATACTTCGCAACAAAATCAATACTCAGGAATTGCTGCTAAATCTTTATAAGTGCACGGGCGTTTCTTTTGGTCTAAGTTTCCAAGAACCAGTATATGAATGTGGTTACCGAATTACTAATAGGGCTACATTGATGAATATATTCCATATTTTACTTCCAGAGTATCATTGTTTCCATTTACAAAAAACCAGTAAACACACACATTAGATTCACAACTGGATAATTACTAGCTCGCTTTTATAGCGGTTATTTCATTCACTGCTGTTTTTTACTTTTAGAGTGTATTCTGCTCTTTTTTTTTCCAAAAAGACAAAGTTAGACTATTCCTTCTCTCTTTTTTTACCTTCTTTTCATAACTTTTTTTTCTCTTACCTTTTGTGTTACAAACTCCAGTGAAGGCTTCTTCCTCATTTGCTTGGCACGCTAAGCGCCGTGGAGATGATTTTAAAAATTTTGAATGCTTGGATAACGGTAGTACTACCTGTTATAGCATCTTTGAAAGTAATGAACAGTAACGATAAAACATTGCTCAAATCATGGCTTAAATTGTTGACTGTTTTACTATTTGTCACAAATTTGGAGACTTCTCAACATTTTCAAAGCTTTTATGAGCTACATGTCCCATTCAAGAAATATGGCATTTTATTGGTAAATCTTTGGATCGTTTCGCCATACAGCAAGGGTTACATAATTTTTTTCAACCAATTTATTCAACCATTATTCTCAAAGTATCATGATTTTCCTAAAGTGATGCTTAAAAAAGATAATTCCACCGTTTATCTTAATCCAGAAAAACTCTACGGGTTAAATAATTTGTTCTTGGAAAAACTACTTGATAGAATGTTGCACTTCATGCATAAATTAATTCTTTGCTGGCTCACAGCATCCTTTGGGTTTGGTAAGGAAAACTTGTATTTTTATCAGAGGTTCATTAAAGATAGAATTCCGATCGTTTATTTGACATTTAAGAATTATTTCGATCTGCTCAATGGCGTAAATTCAGATTTGCGAGTTCTAAGACGAAGATATCAAAAAAAAATAATGAATGCAATTTATCATGCTGTTAACTCATCCCCAAATATTCTTACAAAAATGGAAAAAGAATATATTGAACAAAGACAAAAAAACTTTTCAAAGTATGGGGGAAATGAGAATCTTGGTAATAATGACAAGTCCCTCGAACACTTCTCCAAATTCAAAGAAGCGTTCATACAAAATAATATGATCATTCCTTCTCCAAATAGGAATCTATATGTCGAGAGATTTATTCTTCAGTATAAGGAATATTCAAATTCACCTCTGTTGTTTAATATTTCTCTTTCGTTAATATTATTTATTTATAACTTTCTCAGCAACTATATGTTGATCCTTTTTTACAAGACCTTCAGAATTGGAATTAATGATAAACAGTCGGGCAAGCTATTTGCAATGAATAATGAGGAAGAGAAATTCAATCCAACTAGACAGCAAAGTTCTACTGGCGTATCGACCACGCATGGCATGAATTATAGATTGCCATTATCGAAAAATGCAAACTCAATTAACACCCCAGTAATAGAAAAAAAACCTCCAAAAAATTCACAGAAGAACAAGACTGACTTATTGAGAAAGAAAGTCTCGTTTGCCGCAGAAGATACTCAAACTTCCAATTGCAACCTAGTATCATCCAATGCTGATTTACCGTCCAAGCCTGATTCACGTACTGATGAATATCGACAGACTGATGAACAGCCCCAATCAAACAATTCAAGTCAGAATACATGCGATACTGCTCCACTAGCCGAGAAAAACGAGGAATTAATTGCCAAAAAATTACTTCCCAGCTATACTTTAAAAGCTTATCCTGCGCAAAGCATTGATAACGCGCTAAATTACGATAACACAACTACATCCATTCTATCGTCAGAGAGCAAGTTAGGAAAACCTAAATCGGATCAATCAGGAGTTTTGCAAGTCGTACCGTCTCCTTCATCTAAGAGAAGGAATTCAATAAAAGAATTTCTCAAGGGTGGAAGCCGTCATGGACTTTCAAGATTCACAAATGGAAACAACAGTTCAACAAAACGAAATTTAATACCTTATGACCAAAATGAGGACAGTTTTGCTAATTCAACAGCTGTAACTAACAGCCAAGTAGCTAGCAATCAAAGTTTCAACAGTAATAATCTACATTCTTCATTTTATAACAATATCAATAATAGTAGGGTGAGTACAATAGACGAAAAACGTGAGAATAATAGTGTTATAAGTAGTGATTTATTTCTTAAATCTTTGAATGATCTACCTAGTGGACTTAATCAACAACCTAGAAAGAAAAGCTCCTCAGGAAGATTGACGATAAACAAAGTTTACGAAGATCAACATCATGCTATTTCTGTTTCCCTGAACTTAAAAGTGAATAGTTTAATAAATGAAGATTCTAATATTGTTGAAAAGGAATTGGTTTCACCCATTAGTTTGGATAGCAATGATCATAATAATAAAAGAAATTTTACAATTGATAGTGGTAATATTAAGGATGCACATGAAAAATTGATGTTAATGAATGATCCATTCGGTGCTATTTTAAATCAACAAGAAAATGAAGGAAAGCCTTTTCCTAATCAGGATAACTCATCAGTCAGTGAGATAAAAGCAAGCAAAAGAATTGTTAAAAATACCGAGGATGGTCGCAAGGGAAATAGAGATGAAAATATGTCTTCGACTTCAAGGTCACCAGAGAGAAAACACGGATTTCATTTCTTCAAAAAAAGTAGAAGTATTAGGAATAGCTTGGACGCTTTCGTATCTGGCGAGGACAGTTTTCTGACTTTGGATTTTAACCAAGTAGGAAAACAATTTGATCCTAGAGTAAGTTTTGAAAAGACATCTCGAAGAAGTATTGATAATGTTTTCAAGAGTATAAGAAAATCGATAGATGGAAATACTGGTCATAACAGTTATGATAATGAAAATGTTGAGTCACAAGCAATTGGCAATCGTCTGGGTGCTGATTTGTCGCAAGAAATTGCAAACTTTAATGTGGCACCCAATCCATCCTCTGAAAAAATGTCATCGGACAAACCAAGTGTATCTGAAACCAATTATACCGGAGTTGAATCGAAAAATGTTAATATGGATACGTATCTTCAGTTGACGGGTGACAGCAATTCAATTAAAGAACAGCAAATTTCAGATAAAGTTGTACAGCCGGATAAGCCGAAAATTCCAGTTTTTAGTATTACTAATATGGATACTGATATTGCTGGTGAACAGCATAGTAAATTAAATAATGACTATAATATTATTGCAGGTAATACTGATGATTTTGATTCTGTTTCCTCTGCTGATTCTTGGAATGACAAGGATGAAGATGCCGAGCTTAATATAAAGATGAAAAACGTAGATAATACCCCCAAATATGTTGAAAAGAATTTTGATAGCAATGTAGAAGTCAGCAAGAAGATGAATGACCCCCTGCAGCTAAGTAGGCATAATCCACAAAGCTCTTATAGTTCTATAGGAGTTGAATTTATTCACTCGTACACCCCAAACATTAATAAAGCACATGGTTTCAACTCTGATAACAATGTGTCTTTTTCAGATCGCGATACTATTGATTATTTGTCCTATCAGCCAAGCAATACTGCCAAATACAATAAGTTCCCATTAATAGAGACGACTGAGGTCAATAATAACGATGACAAAAAAAAAGGTAAACTGAAAAAGAATTTTTTTAGTGAAGTATTAAGCAAGAGAAAATCCAAGAAATCCATGTCTGGTGACTCTTTTATCAACTCTGCAGATGCATCAAATTTACCACCTGAACAAGCTAATCAGTTTGAAAATGATGATAATATTCAATATGGTCCTAATAAGAAAAGAAGCGTTTCACTTGTTTTTAGGCTGAAATCAAAACTGCATAGAGACAGTTTTGACAGCAAGAACGTTGGAAATCTGAAGTCGCAGTTGTTGTTCAGAAATAGAAATAGCTCTGTTGTAAGCTACTCAGAAGACCCATGTACTTATTAATATATATATATATATATATATATATATATAGATTTTTATTCTACGTTCTAATTATTTAATACTACTGATTTTATTATTTTTATTTTGATTTCTAATTTGCAACAATTCATGATGAAATTTCCTTTTAATTTTTACATATGTATTTCAACTGTGTTCGTAATATTTTCCAAATCTAATTGAAGATTAAACATACCAAAGAAAAAATACCGAAAACGAATTAATGTGGGTGGTGAATTAAATTTTCAAAAGAGTATTTAAGTTTTAGCTTTTTACGCCAATAAAATGCATGATTGGAGCGTTTTTGTTTCAAATGAGGTGTTAAAATTTTTTTGAAGTTTTGCATACTGAATAAACTAACCAAAAAAAAAATTAAATTGAATTTTATGATCTTAAGTGAATCTGGCTTCTATTTACCAACTGATCGAACTTCTGAGCTACTTTTAATTTTAATATTAAGCAAACGGTAAAAACGAAAGTAAATTCAGAATCAAC
The DNA here is from genome assembly GCA_031125705.1 of Saccharomycopsis babjevae. Taxonomy (NCBI): domain Eukaryota; kingdom Fungi; phylum Ascomycota; class Saccharomycetes; order Ascoideales; family Saccharomycopsidaceae; genus Saccharomycopsis; species Saccharomycopsis babjevae. Next base: position 152,052 of record JASTVB010000028.1, on the reverse strand, counting down.
TACAAAAGATGGAAAAGTTAAAGGAAAAGATCAATAACTTGAAAAATTTGTCAGAGGAGTGGCAATCAAAGCATGATGATGTTCTTGAGAAGAATAAAGAATTAGAACAACAATTATTGGAGAAAGATAACTTGATTAAGTCTCTAACAACCAAAAATGAAACATTGGAAACTGATTTAGAAAAGATTGAAGAAGAATATAAAACTGCTAAGGAGAAGTTCTCAACCGTTGACGTTAAAGCGGAAACTTTGGAGAAGAAGGTTACCAGTCTTGAAAGAGAAAAGGAAGAATTAGAAGGTAAGCATGAAGATTTAAACGCTAAATATGTTAAGGCCAAGGAAGAATTGGACGAAATTACCGATCAATTAAACGCCTTATAGAAACTTTCATCTATTTTGATGAATGAACACTCGTGTTGGACTTTATTTAATTTTGTATTTTGTCAATAGCCTTGAAGAATTCTTATTCTGTATACACTCTGTCATGTTAGTTGTTTTTTTATCATGTTCTTTTATTTCTATATTTGATTGATTAATTGAAGATATTCTTCAGCCGCTGAAAAGTTAAACTGGTCAAGAAGTTCAATTTGGGATACCTTAATGTTTGTTTTTTTAGGTTTACCAATTTTACTTTTAACTATTCTATAGTATTGAATAGAATCTTATATAAAATATTTACTGCAGAAATATATAGAAAAATATACATATAACACCCATATTTGCTTGTAGAAATAAAGAATAAAGCTTTGAATTTAATCGAACTATATTTGCTTCGACTTATATTTTGTGGATTTTTCTAGTCTCAAAAAAATGAAAAATAGTTTCAGGTTTTCCCAAACCTACCAATCCTTTAGGATCTCTGAATGAGAAAGAAATTTAACTTTACAACTGAAACCCACTTATTTAAAGATGTTGATATAGTATATAATTTTATGTTCTATGTGTTATCACAACTCAAGACTTTAATCACTATCATCATCATCTTCACTAGAATTTGCTTCAGCAATCACTTGCTTCTCATTTGAAGCTCCCTCTTCATCTTTAGCGGGTAACATGTCGCCAAGTTCTTCTTTGGCCGATTCTGGAATACGAGTAGCAAATTCACTATTAATTTCTTCATCGTCATTGAATATTTTCTTTTGAGATTTTTTAGCTGAACCAAAATTAGAATCAATACCATCTGCATTGATATCAAGTAAATTTCCTTCAATATTAACAAACCTACCTGAAGTATGAATAGATTTAATCGTGAATTTCAATTCACCACCAACATGAACACCGTTTGCGTCTTTCCAATAGCCTAACGACTTGACGTTTGATTCAGTCGCAGTCTTCTCTGTAGTAGCCACGATAGCTTCGACGGAATCGCCAGTTGTAGAATCTATATCAGCAGATATAGCAGCTTCATCATCCTCTTCATTATTATATCCAACATCTTCGTCGTTAGGTACAAACTCCCAAGTTTCTGGAATATTAAATTTTTTGATATTAGCATTAAAAGTGTCATGAATCAAAAGACCTATGTGAGAAGGAGATTGCATATAAACATGGCCTTGAATGACATTACCAACCAAAGGTCTCCAAATCAAAAAATCCACACTAACCCACAAAAATGCAAAAGGGGTATCAAACTTGATATTTCCTAATAAATTGGTAGTAGATGAACCCAAATCCTTGTTTAAACTATTTCTGAGAAATTTAATATTGGAATATGATAGTATCACCCCTTTGGCTTCAGGGTAATATGACATCAAAAGAGGATCCAAATGTTGCTGTTTGATCCCTGATATCGGATCATTAAGGAATATTGGCGATATAGAGACATACAACTTTGAAGTAATTCTATGAAAACATTGTGATAACTTTGTTTCTGGATCAATTTTATTCACAAACTTAGATGTGCTGGAAAGGTTATCTGAAGTCTTGGCCCTCTTAATTGCAGTTATATTATCAAAAGTATTCTCATGTAGATCTCTTTTTAAAGTTGCAGCTGACATTTTTTAGATGCTATTGATATGTTCCAATAATTCTAAAAATATTCTTGGTTCGCCTAAAATTACCTGAAATTTACCTACTTTTTCAAGCGCCAAATTTGATTATACTTTCAAGAATCGTATTTTGAGACTAAAAACACCTAGCAACTAGCTTTTGGAGTGGTATACTAAGGTCAATAATGATAACTGTGTATGAACATTCTAACCAAAACTACATCATCTCATCTTGCAAAGTCAAAAAAAAAAAAAAAAAATTTTTAAGCTGCGAATCTAACTCACGTGCAAATTAACCAGATGTTTTGCAAGTGATTCTATTCCTATTTAGCAAGAAAGAAGATAAAAGCTATAAAACCACAAAGATATTATATTGGATTATTAAGAAATATTTATTGTATAGAGCAATCGTAAGAAAATTGAGCTATTGCTTAGAATTACAGGCTGATATATACTCAAGTAGATATTTACGTATATCAATATATTTACGTATATCAATATATTTAGATGTAATTTATTTTTCCAGAAAATACTTTTATTTAACGACATTGATTCAAGTTGAAATTAAATAGAATTGATGTAAAATATAGGTGATCTTTTAAGTTTTTAACAATAAGAATAGTTTTTGACCTTTTCAGATTTTAATGTGTAGATATGTGAAATGAGAAGAACTTCATTAATTAAACCTTTACATTTAAAGATCCAGACAAAAATATTCAAAAATGACTATTAAATTAATTTACTAACTTTTTCATAACTCTAAATAAACCTAAAAGGAATCACATACGTTTGAAAAACTGAAGATTTTCAAGCAGTTATGTAGAGAATATCGACAACAATTGTAAAGAAGGTTATTAATTATTCTCAAATAAAATTGGCTTTATTAGATTTGCTTGTATTACGAGACTTCTTTAAATATCAAGCCGGTAGAATAACCATTTTGCTATCCTTACCTTTATACACTAATAAAAGTACAAAGACTGAGAGTTGAGAATACAACTTTGATTTTAGTTTGTTTTGCTAATTCATAGTATTTTTAGGATAACATCATTCGCTAGGGATAATTCAATCTATAATGCACTCTCATCATTCTCATAGTGGACAATATGTTTCACATGCGGTTAACACATTAGAGGAAGTCACAGACACCGCTATTTTGAAGAACTTTTCAATTTTTTGTTTTACAGAACATCAACCAAGATCTTTGAGTCAATATTTATATCCAGAAGAGTTGCAAAAGAACTATTCCTGCGAAGATTTACATAAAATCTTTGATAGATATATTAAACATGCCCGCGAAATCCAAACTAGGACGTTTAACAATGAAAAAATAAATACAAAGTTTTTAGTTGGTTTTGAAGTAGAAGGCGTAGATGAAAAACATTTAGATGAAGCTATTCAAATCAGAAAATCATTAGATATGTGTGTTGGTTCGGTACATCATGTGAAGGGCATCCCTATAGATTTTGATGAAGAATTGTGGATAAAAGCAATGCAAAAATGTGGGAGTCCATTCGAGCTTTTTTCTGCTTATTTTGATTCACAATATATAATGTTAAGAAAAGTGAAGCCGGAGATTGTTGGTCATTTTGATTTACTTCGTTTGAAATGCCCATGCGACTTAGTAGATCCAAGAACGCATAAACTTCTCAAGTCTGAATTAGACATCCAAGCTGATTGGCCTGAGATTTGGCTCAAAGTCATTAGAAATATCCAATTTGTCAAATCATATGGCGGTTTATTTGAGTTGAATAGTGCAAGTATTAGAAAAGGCTGGGAGACTCCATATCCTGGAAATGATATAGCTCAAGCTATTATAAAACATGGTGGATCAAGATTTTGTTTAAGTGATGACAGTCATGGTGTAGATCAAATAGGTTTGAACTATGATAAAGTTTTAAAATATTGTGAAGACGTCTTGGTTTTGGATAGATTATATTATATGGATATTTGCCCAGCAGATCTTAAAACCTCAATAAAATCAATATCTTTGGAAGAAATGAGGCTCAATAAGTTTTGGAGCAGTTCTTAATTCTTATAATCATAATTATAATGTACATATTTTTCTATATATTCTCGAAAGTCCAAACATAATACAGATCTAATATAAAATGCAAAAATAATTTGATTGTGCATATGAGCGATGACAAACTACAAAGTTCCGCGAGATGAGCTTTTCTCTTTTTTATTATTTTTTTTAATGAAGAAAATATTTTTCTGAGAGATGCCCTAACAAATAAAAAATTTTTATTCTGAAATTTTGATGGTTTTCAGACATCTCAATTTTAGTATTCTTTACCTCGAAGTCTCCTTGTTTATATTTATCGCGGTGATTACTTAATAATATATATATATTTATATACATATTATTGATTTTGGTATCAGAATTGGCTACTTTAGAAGATTCTCATTTTTTCAATATTTTGAAAAATTTTGAATTATTTTTATCACCAATAAATAACCAAGACTATCCTGGTATTCTGAAAACAATGACTAACCAAAAAAGAAAATTTTCTGAAACTAGCTCGTCATCTTCTTTGCTTCAGACTGCAGAAGCTGCTTTCCCAAGAGGTGGTGCTTCTTCCTTGACACCTTTAGAATTGAAGGAGGTTGCAAATGAAGCAGCAAGAGATGTTTTATTTGAGACTGCCAATGCTAAAAAAAGCATGGGAGTAGATGAAAATCAGGAAACATTAAAAAATAAGAAAAAAAGGTTAAATAACAAAAAATCAAGTAGCGTTGTAAATGAAGGCGACGATGAGAAAATATATATTGAACATCTCAATTCAAAAAATTTAGTTGCTGGTACTTTAGTGCTTGGTCAAGTCTTGGAGATCACTAAGCATTTCATTTCTTTAGCTTTGCCAGATAATCTTGTTGGATTTGTACATATAAGCAATATTTCTGATGAGGTTTCTGAACAAATTGGAGCGTATGAAGATAAAATTGAGAAGCAAGAAGAGGAAGAAGAAGATGATGATGATGGGTCTGAAGAAGTTACTGAAGAGAGTAAAGATGAAGAAGTCAACGATGAAATATCTCTTCCACAGCCAAAAGATTTTGTTGAAATTGGTCAATGGCTTAGAGCTGTTGTAATTGAAACTACCCAGCGAAATTCAAAAATGACAAAAAAGCAACTTAATAAAGTCATCGAACTATCGATTGTACCTTCATTGGTTAATAAAGCGTTACAGCCAGATTTGGACTTTGTCATTGGTCAAACTGTTCAAGCATCTATTAAATCTGTGGAAGATCATGGTCTTGTCTTGAACGTTGGCAAAGATGGAGATATGACTGGTTTTATATCTAAAAAGGAGCTTGCGAATTCGGGTTATTCTTTAGATTCAATGAGACTGGGTGCCATTTTCTTGTTTATAATGAACAAAAAACCAACTAATTCGAAAAGAGTTGTAACGCTTTCTCTTGATTTTTCTGGTATAAGTAAGAAGAAACTGCATCATTCTGTTGATTCAATCTCTTCAATTGATGCTGTAATACCTGGGAACATTGTAGAATCTATTGTTATAAATGTTTCTGATAAAGGCGTGGCAGTTAAAGTTTTTGGTGCTATCAAGGGTTGCTTAACGTTGCCTAATAGTACTATCTATACTGCTGAAGGTTTGAAATCTAAATATAAGGTTGGTGAGAAATTTAAGTCAAAAGTTGAAGCATCCATTATTGTGGAGGGAGAAATGCAAATTTTGTTAACTTTACTACCGCACGTCGTTTCTTTTAAAAAAACACCTTACTTAGATTCATTCAAGCCATTAGAAGCTTTCCCTATAGGATATCTTTTAGAAAAGGTAACCGTTAAGGCTTTTGATGGTGTTTACTTATATGTGGACATTGATGGTGTTTCAATCATAGGTAGAGTTCATATCTCTAAAATTACTGGTTCCAAAACAATTAAGCCAAGTATCTTGAGTGCAAAATATCATTCTGGATCTACGCATAAAGCCAAAATCTTAGGCTATTCTAATTTTGACAACCAATACATTCTAAGTATGGAACCAGATATTCTTGCTCAAAAGTACCTTAGACCTCAAGATATTCCAGTGGGTGAATTTTTTATAGGTGCTGTGGAAAAAGTTTCAGGATCCGAAGGTATGGTTCTCAAAGCTTTTGACGATGCATTTTCGGTGTATGTTCCTGTTAAACATATAAGTGATATCAAATTGGTCTATCCAGAAAGAAAATTTAAAATTGGTTCTAAAGTTAAAGGAAGAGTTTTATCTGTCAATCATAACAATAAAATAATTGCAACTTTAAAGAAATCACTTGTCAATTTAAATGAAAGAAAGGAAGCAGAAGATGATGTTGACAAAAGCAAAATATTGTCTTCCTATGAGCAAATTGCTGTTGGTGACAAATCTGCTGGTACTGTCGAAGCACTTCTTTCTAATGGTGCTATCATATCTTTTTTTGGGGGCGTTAAAGGTTTCTTACCGAAGAGTGAAATTAGTGAAGCATTCGTGAAACACCCACAAGATTTTTTGAAGATTGGACAATCCATTGCAATTAAAGTAATAATGATTGATCCAGTTACGAAAAAGATGACTGTTAGCTGCAAATCAAAATCCCAAAAATCTGTGAGTGAAGTCAGAAATTCTTTGGATTCATTGAAATCAGGAAGATCTATTTTAAAATTAAAAATTACTGAAAAAACTTCGTCAAACTTGATTCTTGAATCCGATGGTATTCGCGCTCTTTTGGAATCTAATCATCTTTCGGATAAAAATTTTGAGCAGAACAGACAAGCATTCAAAGCTTTGAAGAAGGGAGAAGAGTTGGAGGTGTTAGTATTGGATAAAGACAAAAAGAATCAACTTGCTATTGTAACAGCTAAACAATCTTTATTAGAAGATTCTAAAAACAACAAATTACCAACCTCCTTTAAAGATATTAGCTGTTTGAACTCACAAGAAGAGATTCATGGTTATATCAGATCTGTTACAGAGAAGGGTCTTTTTGTTGGTTTTGGTGGAAAACTCGTTGGTTTACTTTTAAAAAAGTATACTTCAAAAAATAAGAGCATTGAGCTAGATCAAGTGTTCAAAAAGAACCAGTCTATTGCGTGTCATGTAATAAGAAAAGATGAAGAAAACGAAAGATTTTTACTTTCCATGGATGATTCAAAAGAAAATAAATCCAAGCACCAAATTACAGAAAATGATAACAACTATGTTGTTGAAATTGGTCAGACTGTTCCTGGAAAAATTATCACTATTAATGATAATTACTTGATTCTAAAACTAGTTCATAAAAAGATAGGTTATTGTCATATAACCGATGCATTGGTTGACTTTGATCAGACTTTGTCTGAAACGTATAAAGTTGGAAAGATTTTCAATGCTCTTATAACTTCGTATGATACACATTTAAAGAGATACTCGGTATCTTTGCGTAATAACTTTTCTGAAAAAGTAGTTGATAAAGCAATTACTTCTATTGATGATTTGAAAGTTGGTGATGTTATAAGAGGTTTTGTCAAAAACATTAGTAATAATGGTGTTTATGTATCCTTAAATAGTGAAATTTATGCGCTTGTTAGAGTTTCTGATTTATTTGATGATTTTGTTAAAAATTGGAAATCTAAATTCAAGATTAATCAGTTGATAAAGGGCAGAATTATTTCTCTTAAAGGTGAAGGACGTATTCTATTAACAATGAAAGAATCTTTAATGACTGGTGAGTTGAATTTGTCTAAAAGTTTTGATGATTTGAAAGTTGGTGAAATATTTGAAGGTTCTGTTAAGTCTGTCACCGAGTTCGGGGTTTTTGTCAGACTTGATGGTACTAATAATATTTCTGGTTTATCACATAGAAGTCAAATTTCCGATGATGGTGTAGTTGAAAATCTCGGTGGACTTTTCGGTGAAGGGGATAGGGTAAAAGTCAAAATCTTGACTATCGATCCTAAGAAAAAGCAACTTTCTTTAGGTATGAAAGCATCTTATTTTGTTGATAATGACGAGGAAGAAGATACTGAAATGAAGGCAGTCGATTATGAAGAAAGTGAAGTAGAAGATAGTGACCAGGAGTTATTAGAGGAAGCTTATAATGAAGAAGTTCTCGAGTTTGACAATGATGATCAGCATGCTAAAGAAGATACTAACATAGATGGGCATGTCTCTGATGAATATAGATCAAGTGGATTGAGCACGAATGGTTTTGACTGGACTGCTGGTATTCTTGATCAAGTTGATGATCAGTACGAAGAGAATGATGACGATTATCTGATTGAAATGAATGGCAGAAAGAAGAACAAAAAGGCTAAGAATCAAATTGTTGAGGACAAGACATCTGAGATGAATAATCGTGCACCACAATCAGCAGCTGATTTTGAAAGATTATTAATTGGTGAACCAAATTCATCTGTTTTGTGGATGAATTACATGTCTTTCCAAATTCAATTAAGTGAAATTCAAAAGGCTAGAGAGATCGGTGAACGTGCTTTGAAAACAATTAATTATCGTGAAGAGCAAGAAAAATTGAATATTTGGATTGCAATGTTAAACTTGGAAAACTCTTTTGGTTCCAAAGAAAGTTTACAAGATGTATTTAGCAGATCCATTCAATACATGGATTCGTTAACTATGTACCAAAAGCTTGTTGGTATTTACATATTATCTCAAAAATCTGATGATGCTGAAAGTTTGTTCAAGACAATGATCAAAAAGTTTAGCGATGTGGTTACTGTTTGGTTTAGTTTTGGTAAATTTTATATGGAGAATAAAAAATTTGATGAAGCGCATGAGCTTTTAGCTAGAGCTCTCAAATCTTTACCTTTGAAAGATCACATCGAAATTGTGAAAAGATATGCTCAATTAGAATTCAACATTGGTGATGCCGAACAAGCCAGATCGTTATTTGAAGGATTGGTTGCTGACAAGCCAAAAAGATTTGATTTATGGAATGTTTACATAGATCAAGAAATTAAAAAGAACGAAAAGCAAAAGGTTGAAGATTTATTCGAAAGATTAATCATTAAAAAATTATCTAATAAACAAAAGAAATTCTTTTTTTCCAAGTGGTTGGCATTTGAAGAAAAAATCGGTGATAATAAGGCTTGTGATTATGTTAAGGCTAAGGCAAAAGAAATTGCGGAAACCAGCTAAGATATTATTATGACTAAATATATTTATAAATGTAAATACATATTCTCTATTAATATAAGTTAAATGTTTAGAAAAAATCAGTTTACTTGTAGATGTTCAAGTATGTTATTAAATCAGTATCACGTATGTTTCTTTACCGATGGCTGGCCCAAAAAATCTAGCAATTGCTTCTGCAGTTTCATAAATGTCATCATTTTTATCATAAGAAATCGCTTGCAAGCCTGGAAATTTGAGCTCTAGTAAACTAATATCGCAAACATCAAAATCAGGTCCCACAATTTCTTCAGCTAACTGCTTTTTCGAAAGTGAACCAATAATTATGTCAGGAAAACCATCAAACAGCAGGTCATTGTTATTATCAATTACGTCAGGCTTAACAAAGAATGTCGGCAATGGATCGTAAATGCTTTTTCCATTTTTAATTTCGTTAAAAGAGTAGAGTTCTTTTGCTACGTTAACAAGCATTCTATCTTTTTGAATATGCCAGGTAGGAGTATACTGAATTCGAGTTTGAGTATTGAATATTTTATTTGGAAAGTGCCTATACGCATTTGTTAAATTTTTTAGTTGATTTTCATTTAAATCTTTGTCTATTTCTTTTAGAACAATAGGGCCGTCATCTTTCATCAATCCACTTTGTATTAAAAGATCAAGACGAACAAACTTGTTATTTGTAATATCCAATAATTCGCCGCCAAATTTTTGCTTATATGCCATTTTAGGACATTTCATGGACAAATATCCTAAATAATAATGTTCTTTTCCAATATGATACGTAAATGCTATATCTCTAAGAGCAGATACAGTACCTAATCCTAAATTCGCATAATCAGGATGCCAAATAAAGTAAACTGATGATGTAGAATGAGGTAATACATCAATCACTGATATAGCTACCAATTCATCATTCAAATAATAGCATTCATGAAAAGCACCTAAAAGGGTGGTTGCAATTTCTGATATATCTTTGGTATCATAGTCATACCAATTATTCAAAGAGTTCAATAAATTCACATCATACTTGTCAGTGTAAATATCGGTGCATAGGAATTTTTTAAATGAGTCCCTTTTAATATCAGCTTCTTCCTCATTGTGGACCTTCATTTGATAAACTTTGTATAAATTGAACTTTTCGTCAGAAAACTCAGCTGGTTCAAACCTTGTTGTGAATTTACCTATTCCGTTTCTTTGAAGATTACGGATTGAGTTTACAAAATCAAATTTATTTTTAGGATTCTCTAAATTCGAGCCAATTACGTTTGCAAACTTATTTATTCTTCGCTTCATTTCCTTTGTGATTTTGAACGTCGATTCTAAAGGATCAGGATCAAATCTTGTTCTTATGGTGAACAATTGGCAACAATTTCTTAAATAATCATATCCATAAAGAAAAGATCCTGAGCGTCTATAACCTTTATTCATTAGTGCCTCGTAAATTTTTGCTGATGAACGATAAATATTTGCACAAATTAGACATGATTTAAGCAAATCAGGAGCATTCTCTTTATCTTCTAAGTTGCAATATCCACAATGTTTGCTTTGATAATATTGAATGGGTGACACTAGAAGCTCAATTTGATTCATTTTTGTTTATTAACTACAGTACTGATAATTTTTATGTATTTCTTATAGGATAAAACTTTTTTTTTTAGATGAAGCTGTTATTGAAAATTAGTCGAAAGAGTTGACAGTATTAGAATATAAAAAATCAACCATATTCATTTGAATAGCTAAATAGAGAACTTAGTTTACTCAGTGCAAAACTTCCGTGTCTCAATTTGGAAATCAATATCACAAAAAAAAAACAAAAAAAAACAGTAGTTTTACAATCATCAAGTATGCTAATTATATTACCATTAGTATAAAATACATATATATATATAGAGGCAGATAAGATACTCATGTAAATAAATTTACTACACTGTTATTAGACTTGTTTGATTTTCCTTAACAAGGTATAATTCTTTCAACCTTGTTTGCAACCCCGGAATTCCATTTAGAGTTCTTTCAATTTCTTGCTTTTCTTCAATTAAAGCCAATCTCTTTTTATAGTCGAATTTTTTAAACAAATAGCTAGAATTTCCATCAAATTGCAATAAGAACTTGTGAAACTTCCAAATAGGTTTTCTATGTGCAACAGAAAGAACAGTTATTCCAAGATCTTTAGTAGCATAGGTATACATCTTTTCTTCCATTTCTGGAGTTACTTGAGAGGTGCATTCATCCAATACAGCAAATTTAGGGCAATGAAAATAAAGTCTTGCCATCGCCAATTTTTGCTGGGATCCAATGGAAAGATTCTCTGCCCAATTCTTTTTCAAATATAGCACGTTCACCAACAAATGAAAACTTGGCAAATTTTCATCTTCCTCGTCACTTTCCTCCTCAGAAGAAGACGTTTCGTAGTTAAACATTTTGTTTTCATTTTTTCCAAATGTCAACATATCATCATCTGGATCAGAATTCTCTTTAAGCAAGTTTTCTAATTGCAAAATTCTCATTATATGTATTATTTTTTTGTAAACTTTTCTAGATTCAATACTATCATTGTAATATTCGTTATCGAAATCTTCAATAGCTCTCGGATAAACTATTTGCTCAATTAAACTCGTTTTACCTTTCAATAAATATGGTCTTTGTGGTAGATAAAATATTGAATTATATTCAGGGATTGTAAGTTTACCGCTAACAACAGGCCAAAGACCGCTCAATAAACGGAATAAAGATGATTTTCCAGAACCGTTAGGCCCAATGATCAATAAATTATCACCTTGCGAAATAGAAAAGTTTAATGGTTTGCATAGGAGCTTATTGCCGGGAGTGTAAAGAGGTACATTTTCAAATTTGATTAAGTTATTATCATGAAAAACTTCCGAATCGTAATTACTAGAGATATTTTCGTTAGATAATTTCACGAGAACGTTCTTCATTTCTATTATCCTTTTTGATGTTCCCACAATCTGATCAATATTCTTTTTAGATGAAAGCAAATCACCCATTGCGTTTGAAGCATTCATCAATAAACTCCTGTTAGATATAAAATCTTGTGTTATTTCATCTTTTGCATCAGAGTCTGAGTTGCTGAATATTGGAAATGCGCATAAAGATAATCCTAAAGCTCCCCAAGTATATTTCATTATAAAAGTTTTGATAAAATTATAAAACGCCAATTTTCTATAGGTGTTACGCAAAAATCTTTCCATTATAAAATACGTTTTATCAGCATCATATAATTCTCTGTTCCAACCCCTAAGAAATGCAATCTGCTCAAAGTGTTGGATGATATTTGAGTGAACTTGTCTAAATTTCGATTCCATTTGAGAATATGTGTTAGAAATTCTAGAAAATCTCGGGGATGCCAACTTGATGAATATTGTGGATACATTAATCAACATACCAAAAAGCAACACAAGTTCAGTCATACTTCCATCCTTATAATTAACTAATTTTGTTGAGTAAACGGTCAAGTTCAAGAATGGATTGATTACCAAAGTTGGAATTGAAGATAAATTCTTAGAAAATTCAAAAATATCAACGGCCAATCTTTGATGAGGGTCTGTGATTTCGTTTGATAAGTGGTTTATCTTGTAAAATGCATTTAAATTGTCCTGAGATGACTTTGTTTTATCTATCGTCTTCAAATAATCTTTCATCAAGTACTTAGATATATTAGCAGAAAGAATTTTGGATAATGTATTGGTGAAATAATTTGAAAGTGATGATAAATAGCTTTGTGGAATTCCTATTAGTAACCAAATAAGTATTAATCGGGCGAATCTCTTGTACTTTTGAGATACAAGAGAAGACACCAACTTTGAGTCGATTTTAATAATATTTAAACTGATGTAAATTTTGGCTACTAAAATCAAGATTTGCATGCCCAAAATATTTGCCATTTTTACATCACCGATATTCCACAAGAATTGCCTTAAAGATTTGATACTATTTTCAGGTTTTTTTTTATCAGTATCATCAACTACATCAACACTCTTCAAATTGCCATCTTTCTTAGCTGCCTCTTTTTCGAGCTTAAATAAAGATAATAGCCTCTTCTTAACATTTAGATTGACTGCCGAACCTATCAAAGAAAAAAGTAAGTAAGCGTATACCAGCTTAAGTATGCTGCTTCTGTGCTTGCGATATACTGTAATAAAGTCTTTTCTTTTTATCATTTTTTAAGCCTAGTTAAATAATCAAGTTTTTTATTTTATAGCAATATTCTATTTTAGGTTTTTGCTTTATTTCTGTCAGGTTTGACAGTATATTTTTTTCAGTATTCTGTATTATTCTTTGCTTCTTTTAAAATTAATATGAAAGAATTTTGTTTTTAATATCTTTTCTGTGACTATTGATTATATCTTATTCGAAAAAGAAACTGTAATGTATAACTTATTGAAACTCGTTAGTTATTATTTTTCTGAATCAATTCAATGGAAAGTAAATCAGAAGTATAATCATAAATTAAAATTTGGAATGTGTATGTCGAAGCATGGATTCTTTGAATTCTTATAATAATGTTTTCAACTTTTTGCACAGTCATCCCCTCTATCAAAAAGATATTTCCATCAGAAGTCGAAAGCACATGACATTTTAATATACATACATGTAACCAAGAAAGCAAATGAAACCAAATGCGGAGTAGATGCAAACTGGCAGCCAAGCATGTCATTAAAAAAAAAAAAAAAAAAGAAAGTTAAAAAAAAGTAGAAAAAAAAACCCGCGGCCTTGAATAAAACTTCTTCATTGGTTTCGAATTCTGGATGTCTGTGCCAGCGGTTAACTTTTGGTATCTGGATTCTAATGTATTTTGGTTGCTGAATACCCGTGACACATATTTGTGGCATCGGTTTGCATTCTTTTGCTACTTGGGTTTATGGATGCGAAGGAGTGCGAGTAATCACGAAGAAAACCAATATACCTGAAACTAACAAGTTACGTACGTACTTACTATTGAGTAAAAGTAAGTTCCTCATTAAGGTCATTCTTTTGCTGTATTTACCCGAGAAGAAAACATTGCCAGGTATCTATTTATTGTACAAATCATTTGAAGAAATCATCAAATGATCAACTTTCATGAATGATTATTTACATTAAAAGAAAAGCAAAGAAAACAGCAACAGTGTCAACTAATGGTTATTTTTCTTTAGCCGCGATGAACAGTAGATACAATGATAAACAAAAGCATAAATATTAAAATAAAAGAGAACAATTCAGACAACTATTATTCTCCTTGTGGCTATAGATTTCACTGTAATGCGTTTCGCAAATCCTTTTGAACATTGTCAGCAAGAATCTCTAGAGTCTCTTGAATGTCTATTTTGAAATTTACTGCTTCATTGATTATTCTCTCAACTTCTTTATGGAACCCCTTTTGCATAATCAACATTTCATTATCTGCTCTTTCTGCATCCATCTCTTTCAAGCTTAGCAATCTATCAATTTCTGTATTTCTCGAATCCATATTTCGTTTTATTACTTGCATTTTGATTTCAAGTCTTTCAAATTCCGTCATTGCTGAACTAGATTCAAGCGTCATAAAACTAAAAATTTGGTCAGCTTCCATTTTATTGGAATTCAATCTTGCTTCCAACTCATTGGAGATTTCAAGCTTTCCTGTGATATTCTCACTTAAAATATCGATACTATTTTGTATTTTGATCAGTTCGTCTTTTTCATTGAAGATTAATTCTCTAATTTTTTTCTGTAATTGTTTCATGTTATCCTTGATATGCTTTAAATTTTGATCAGTCAAACCAATATTTGGTCTCCAATTTTCGATATTATTGATAATTTGGTTTTCATTCAATAATATGGTAGACAATTCAATTTCCAATTCTTTTGAGTTGGTTCCAATGATGTGTGAAACATCACTGTTAAAATGAGAAATTATTTTTTTCAATAACTCTAATTTCAAATTGATTCGGGTCTTGCAATTGTTGAATTTTTCAGTTGATTCCTCACAAAAATTATTAATTTTTGACAAATCATTCATCACGCTGGTTTGATCTTTTATAACTCGTTTTAGATCTACAAGCGATAATCCATTTTTTGCAATCATATTATCAATGGTTTTGGTATCCTGTTGGACGACATGTAGTTTTGCCTCAAGATTCTGTATTTCAGAATTCAACTTATCAATATTGACTTTCCATTTGATTTTCTTGACTTCAATAGATTTAATATAATCAGTAAATTTTACAATGTCTGTCTCCAATGCTCTAGTTCGACGATTTCCATTCTCGATTGCTTTTTCTTCGTTAGCAAGAATCTTATACTCCTCTGCCAATTTTTGAGTCTCAGTTTGTAAATTCTCAATTGAATCGTCAATAAACTGTCGAAGTTTTTCAAAATCATTATTCAATTCATGTTTAACCACATCGTAATTGTCACTATCAAGCATAAATAGCTTATAGGTATTTTTGGTATATTTAAAAAACATATAATTCAACGCCTCACCTGCATCGAATTCAATTTCAGAATATTCTACAATATCTTCCTCTTTTTGAAAGTCTGAACCAACAGTTTTGACCACCTCACAACACTTAGTCAACCAATGCAACATACCAAGAAAGATGTGCCAATTTTGTCCACCTACGGCTGCCAATTGGGATCTTGTAATAGTATCATAAAAAGGATATTGAATAATTTTTAGCAATGTAATTATATCAATTTTTGTCATTGAATGACCTAAATCTAATTGTTTAAATAACCAATTAAAAATTACAATAAAATCTTTTTGAGTAGGATTGCGCAAAGTTTTTTCAGTTAACAAATGTTTTGTGTCACTTTCAAATCCATTTGTCATCAAAAACGAATATACTTCGTTTCTTATAGATTCCTGGTATTGCTTGTCTCTTAAGGGCCTTTTATCTTTAGATTGATTAGCTATAGGCGTACTCATTACATTTTTATTTTTCAGACCTCCAAGATCTATTTCATTATTTTCATTGTTGATATAGATCTTTTTGCTACATTTTAACTCTTCGTTTTCAGACATCTGTCTTTTTACTTCACCTCTCGACTTGAATGTCAAGGTTCTTGTATTGTCATATAAAGAAGCTCTTGATGAACCAGGATTTTGATGCCCCGAAACACCAAAACTAGAAAGTTGAGGAGGCCCTATGCTAGATTTTCTATTATTTGCTAATATTTTTTTTTCTGGTATTGACGAGAAAGTCTCTCTTCTTACTTTAGATAAATAATTATTATGATGTACATTGGTATCCAGAAAAGTTAAAGGCACAGAAAATTTGGGCGCTTGAATAGCACTACCTATTTTTTTCTTTTTATTCTGTTTAGAACTATTAAAAATGAACATTTTCATTTGAACATTGCTTTACTAGGTATATAAAGAAGTTTTTGAAGAGTAAATATGAAGATAGATTCAAATGTTTTGAATCAAGTACTCATGTTGATTCCCAAACAAATGGATTTCATCAAGGTTGGATTGATATCTTGTTGAGAATGACAGAGATTTAATTTCGAAACTCGAGCTCATAACCCTCAATATTTATTCAAATAATGTTCTTAAATAAAAATAATAAACTCTAAAAGAGTTTAATTATGTGTAATCTTTGATATTAAAGCGTGTTTTAAGATAATATCTTGATGTTTGTTTGCTTCGCTGTAAGTTTACGAGAATAGATAAAACTAAATTAGTTTGATGCATTTGAATCCATGACAGAAACCAAATTTAAATCTTTTTTATTTTCTCAAACATTGAGTGCTGATACTAAGTCGGATTCAAATTGGAAACAGAATGAAAATCATATATCCAATAACAAGGCCTACGATAGTGCTGAAAAGAATCCATTTGAAATAAATAAAAAGTTGATATTATCTACAAGTATACACGATAAGACATGTTTGGATATTGTAATTGTGAAAAAGAGTATGATGCCTTCTGTAAACGAGAAGGTGTTTGGCTTGATTTATAAATCATTTGATAGCAATACCGAAAAATCCAAAAATAATAAGAAAAGAGCAGTAGTTGAAATCAAGACAGCCGCAGAAAAAGAAGAGAAGCTAATGGGAAAGTGTCAAATGTCAATTCAAAAAAATAATCTTTTGGACTATTTGGAAATTACCAAAAATAACAAGGTGATAGTAAAACATATTCGTAATCCTTCGAAATATCTGATTGATTTAATAGAGCTTTACATTAAAGATATTTATTTATCAAGAGGTGATATGTGGACGATATCTAATTTTATTGTAAATAATTTTAGTTTTTGCTATGTTGAACAAATATTTAAAGTGTTTAATTCTATTGACTTAACGGTTTCCAAAATACATATTGGAAAATTCAGCGTATTTTCAGGAATTATTGACAGAAATAAAACGAAAATTGTTTTTAGATCAAAATCATCTAAACTTACATTTTTAATTCAATTATCTAGTGATATATATCATTTTGATGTTGCCGGAAGTTTAACATACAACAGAATAATAAATTCTTTACTACCAGCCATTTTCAAAACTTGGATAAAAATGGGAACGCATCATTTAGTCACGATTATATTATTCACATCTGTTATCAATAACGAAGAAGCAGAATTATTGGAAAAAGCTGCTGAAGGAGAAATTTTGAAAAATACAAAGGATTATTATAGAATCGTTGTGGATCAAATTAACATTAGTCAGTGGTCCAAGATAATGATAAATTTAAGACATGAAATATTAAAGTCCAAGGAAGATATTGATGTTATCAAACACAAATTATTGCCATCATCTAAAGGCAATTTATTGCAAGCATTAAATCTTTCGACAATATTAATGTTGAATAATGTAAACAATTTAACATCATTAAGACATACACAGAACCATTTTATTTTAATATCGCCCGGCTCTGGTATAATGGATATTGATTATGAAATACTTAATAAAATTACCTATAAGATTTTGATGCTTGATATTTCAGTTGATCTTATATGCATGGGTGCTCCACCAGCTCACCAAACTCCAATATTTAGATATAAAAATTCGAAAGGTGATGTCATTTGCAGATTTCCTGTATGGTTTAATTGTTACTTTTGGATCAATAATAAATTTGTGAACAGTCTAAATTTATCAGCAGAATATGAAAAATTGCTTAATTCTAATAACTCATCAGAAAAGCAATTGGATTTAAAAGATGATCAAGCAGGCTATAATCACATTTTTGAATTAAGGTGCAAAATATATGAGTTACAAATGATGGGAGTGATGGAGTATGAGATGAGTGGCATGAAAATTCCATTTTTATCAAACAACTCGAAGAAAGCAAAAACCGCAATTTCAATAGGTGATTATATGCATTCATATGATCATAATGTTTTTAGAAGGTCGGAACTGAATAAATTCCAATCAAGAAGTTTTTCTTCAATTGAATATAAAATGCCTAATTCTTCGGAGTCCACGTCAAAGCAACAAGGTATACTTTATAAATCACGAAAGGTCGAAATTATTGGTGATAAGCAGGGTAAAGTTTCTGGATTAGACAACACCACTAGGGTAGTAGATCAGCGTGAAATTTTAGGTATCACAAATCAAGTTGTGAACTCAGCTTATTCGGCTTTGAAACAAACACAAGAACAACTTGTTTCGCAAAGAGCAGCTCCGTTAAATCAAGCATCAAAACTATTAATGCAGAATGAAGATTCAAATTCAATTCTCTCGGGAATTACTCAAGATTCTAGCAGACGTTTTAGAAGTAGAGCAGATTCTATTGATAATACTAGCTTTAGAAGTAACACAAATAGAACAGATACTCGGCAGTTTTTAATTGACGAGCTAGGAGCTGCTTTAAGTAAAGCGACTACCAATACTACTGAACATTTTGATAATACTACTTATGTCTCTCAAAATAATAATTCAGAATCAGAATCAGGGATAGTCAAATTTTCAAAGAAAGTACTTAACTTAATAAACAAAAGTGCTAGCAAAAACGACAACGGAAGTTTGAACAGAACTGAAAATTATGCAACCTCTAATACTGGTACGGTAACGCCTATCCAACATGATCAATCTAGCTATATAACAAAGTCACAAATTGCTAGCAGACACGATACGCCTTTGAAAAGTTTACCCAGAGAAATTAACTCACCTTTGCCAATAGTAAAACCTATTGAAAGTAGTTTACCAAAAATATTTGGGAGTATTGAGGAAAATCATATCCCTCTTTCTGGTGGACAGTCATACGATGAAAGTTTTCAAAAGGCCTTAAAAAGGACAGAAACGGGTGCTGACTTGGTGCGAATGGGTAACAAGCTCAAGAAAGAAAGGCAAAAAGCAAGAAATTATGAGGATAAAATTGATAATCAAAAACCTGACCGCAAAGAGTTATCGTTATTTCCTGAAGATTTCCCAAAGGTTAACGAAGATAAAAATAAATATTTAGGATTATTAATAAATAATTTAGGTAAACCTTCTGAAACAAAACTAGATTTCAGTGAAATTGATTTTGGTAAGTGGAACAACATTTATTCAGTTTCACACAAAAAGGAAGATTCAGCGAGAAGGAAGATAAATTTGAGAAGCGTTTATCATCCTGATGGTTCACTTCTTTCTTCTAATACTTCTGGAAAGCAAGTCTTGAACAAACTATCAAGAGGCTGTAATAATTTTAAAGATGATAATTTGATAAATTGGAAGTCTTTGATTACGCCTGCCTCAGTTCCGACAACTACTTCTGATTTTCCAGCCATAAAAGATCTCAAGTTTTCATATTCTATTAATAATTATGAAATTTTACCGACAAGGCTATTTTCAGATATTATGACAGGAAAGGATATTTTAAAAGAAATGGTTAGTTCAAGACTTATGATGGGTTTTCAAATTTGTGATCTCTCTAAAAATCGGAGCATGAACAAATTTGAGGTAGACGAACAAAATAGTACTAATTTTGAATTTATTTTCAATTATTTGCCAGACGACTTTGATAACTATTTGTCTACTGATGAAGGCGCGAAAGCACCTGTTTCATTTGGGCATTATGTAATTTATTTAAGTTTAGGAGACGAAATTCATAGATTATTTTTGGACACTTTCGATAATGTGAAGGTAACGATTTACAAGAAGAAAACATCCTTTGCAGAACGGTTAGTTCTGAGCTCAGAAGAAGACCAAAGTACATATGATGCGTTTGTGAGAACTAGATATGATCCTTCGTATAGAGAGGTCAAGTTTGATTCAAATATTTTTCAGAGATTGAATATCAATTGGAGTCGAATTGATTATTATCTAGCTGGAAACTTTGACGAAAGTCATGCGGAATTTGAATTTGATGAAAGGGATAAAATTAATGTTTTTCAGATGAAGTTGATTATTATTGACAATAGCAGAGGTATTAGAAGAAAAGGACTAACTGATTGTTTACGAAATGATAGAAGTGGCTTTTTAGCGAACATCAAGAAATTTTTGAGTTTTGTTAAAAAAAGCGAGTATTCTACGAGAAATTATGATTCAAATTTTTTCACAAATAAACATCAAAAGATGATACCGCTCTTAATTGATATTGATCCCATGAACAAAACGCATAAATTAGAATTTCTAAAAATTACTTATGATAATATCGAAAATAACTTCTCAAAGGATAGACTGTATTTTAGCAGTGATTGCTTCCATGTCAAATTACAATGGCTTACAACAACTCCCAAATTAATCGATGATTTAATAACCAAATGGATATATACATGTGAAACTAATTCATTAAAACTTATAGAAGTCCCTGCATATGAGGTTTACAGAACTCCTAAATTAAACCCATTTCATTCAACAGTGCAGGTTTCTTTGGGATTAAACCCTTGGAATTTTTCAGATAAGTATTTCCCACAAAATTCTGAACATCCGATCCTTAAGTATTACTATCATCATTATTTACTACTTGATTCTGATTTTTGTTTGGACGAGGCAAATGAGGAATTTTTAAAAATGAACTTTAGAAATGATTCGTTAGACAATAAAAGCATTACAGAGAGTGAAGTTTTGAAAAAGCAGGAATATAGTTTCAAATATGCACAATATATTCATTTATCCGGTGCATATATCGCTGAAATCAAAGCTGATGGAACTTTTTTTTTGGTTCCAAATAATATATATATTGCAAGAATGAATTTAAAAAAATTGAATGGTGATTTGACTAATAGAAATGAAGATTTTGATCTTAGACATTTACAAGATACTATAAGAATCAATGAGAATAGAGTTCCACGAGTAACAAAATCCAAGAATAGGGTTTACCAAAGTAGCTATAGTGATGATGATTATATATCTGATAGTAGTGAAAATAATCTGGATGAGCTGTCCGATGATAGCAGCGATGAAGATGATCATATTGAAGACTCCTCTGCTGATGAAAATGTAAATGTAGATAGATGGGAAGCTGGTGATAACATCAATTTTGCAGATGATCGAATCAATGATTGTATAAATATTGAGGAGCATGAAGATTTACAGAATAGTCTGTACTCAAATGATGTACATAGCTTTGTTAAAACCAGTCGGACTAGAAGTAGGGAGGCTAACCGTAGCCTCAGTTCATCTAGAAGAAGTCTAAATAATAGTTTGAAGGATGTTGATTATATGTCAAACTCTAATTATAGCTTTATGAAGCCGAATTCAATTAAAAAAACATTAGATAATAGCTCTACTTTTTCAGGTAACAACAAAATTGACCAATTTAGCGAAATACTTCCTTCATCTGATCAATTTTTCGATTCCCAATCAATTATGATAAGATTTTTCGAAAAGTGCAATAACCCAGAGAAATTGAGAATCATTTTTGATAAAGCTAAGAGTAGCTGGTTATATGCAGCTAATAATGTTTGATTAATTGGATGAATAAAGAAAAAGAGCTTATATTAATGCTACGGTTTTGATTACTATATTTAATCTAAAGCAAAAATTCACTATATATTCGTTATTATATACTAGACATTCAATTTTTACAATCTTTGTGCAATCTTGATTGTATCAGCTAAAACACCCGCAGCAGTGACCGCAGCACCAGCTCCTGCACCTTGGATAATAACAGGGTTAGTGTATCTTTTAGTTTTGATGGAAATAATGTTGTCCGAGCCTTTCATGTTAGCAAAAGGGTGTGTATTGTCATATTTGGAAATACCCAAATTAGCAGTATTATTCTTAATATTAATAGTGGCAGTATATTTAATAACTTTGCCTTCAGAGGCAGCTTCAGATTTTAAATTTTCGATAACATAATCAAACTCTGGAAGCTTTTCCATGAATTCATCGACAGTTGAAACAGATTCTAATTCTTTTGGAATCAAAGAATCAAAAGCTAAGTCATCCAAACTTTTGATATTCAAACCTGATAATCTAGACAATATAATAACCTTTCTAGCAAAATCTTGGCCATTTAAGTCATCCCTTGGATCAGGTTCTGTATAGCCTACTGCCTTTGCTGCGTCAATAATTTCTGAATACTTTTTGTCAGTGGAGTACAATTCATTAAAAATATAAGATAAAGAACCAGAGAAAATTCCTTCAATTTCCTCAATTTCATCGCCAGTTGCAATTAAGTCCTTTAAAGTACTTAAGACTGGAAGCCCAGCACCGACAGTAGCTTCATGATACACCAAGCTTCCATGCTTTTCGCTCGCATCAAAAATAGAATTCCAGAGACTAATATCACCAGAGAAAGCCTTTTTGTTAGGAGTAGCTATGGATACACCAGATTCCAAAAATTTTGGATAATTGTTTGAAAAATCAATGCTAGAAGAATTGTCAACCAAAATAGTCGGAAAGGATTCAGCTGATTTGGCCAAAAATGACAACAATTCAGTAGTACTCAAAGCAGATTTTTCGGTGGTTTTGAATGATTGATCCCATGAGGACAAATCCAATGGTGAATAATCACCACTTATCAAAGCTTTCTTAGACGAAGAAATCAAAACAGCATCATATTTGATAGCCTTGGATTTAATGTGGGCCAATTGGCTAATGAATTCAGCACCAACAAGACCAGGACCTGATTATTGTTAGTATTAAGAACTTGCAAGTAATTTGCTTAAATTGTATCTGTAATATCTTGCCCCAAAAATAAGAGCTGTCGGCATTGATGGCGTCGAAAGCTTATCTCTACCATAAAACCAAATCATAAACAACTTGAATTATCAACAACCAATTAACTATTGAAAGTTTTGATTTTTTATTGTAGATATGAGATAATAGCAAAGTAATTTCAAAAAAGAAGGTGTCCTTGTTGATACTTACCGATTATAGCAACTTTCACAACTTTAACCATTTTTAATGCAAGCAATTTAATTAGATTTAATTTTAATTCCTTTTCAACAATTAGATTATAATAATTGATAGATAGTTTCTAAATTTTATCAAAGTTAAGAACAGCAGACTGTAATTCAATAGAAATAGTATTTTTGGGATTTTATGACTCAATTTTTCATCAATTTTTGAAATAAAATAATCCTTTACAGTGCGTCATAACCCGCGTTTAGACAATACGGGCTGACATGATGCTTTAATATATGTACGTATCACATGAGCGACATAGCAATTGCTATCTAAGGAATTATGTAACCTTTTGTTGCTTGAATACTTGTTAAAGCAACCATTTTCAATAAATATTTCAAAAAAATTAATATATATATATACATATATATTTAGGTAATCCAGAGACCAACCTCCTTATGATTTTAAGCTGATAAGTTTTTATTTTAGCTTTGCTTAATTCAGTTATCTAGCATTGCCATCGATTATTTTCTGAAAAAATGTCTGTTGTAAAGTATAAAACTTTGAGTCTGGGGTTTAATATCCCAACTGTTGGTCTAGGAACATATTTACTACCTGGTTCTCAAACAGAAGATATTGTTTACAGTGCTTTGAAAGTTGGATATAGGCATTTTGACAGTGCTGTTTTATATGGAAATGAACTGGAGGTCGGTGCCGGTATTATGAAATGGTTGAAAGAAGATCCAGAGAATAACAAAAGAGAAGACGTTTTTTATACAACAAAGTTGTGGAATTCTGAGAATGGATATCTGAACGCTAAAACTGCCATAGCCAGATGCTTGCGAAAAGTTTCTGGATTGAAATATATTGACTTGATGTTGATCCATTCACCTTTGGAAGGCTCAAAAAAAAGACTTGAAACTTGGAAAGCTCTTCAAGAAGCTGTGGATGAAGGAACCATTAAATCAATTGGAGTTTCTAACTACGGTGCACATCATATTGAAGAATTGCTAAGTTGGCCCCAACTAAAATATAAACCAGCTGTCAATCAGATTGAAATTTCTCCCTGGATTATGCGGAAAGAACTTTCTGATTATTGTAAGTCAAAGGGTATTTTGGTAGAATCATTTGCTCCATTTAACCATGGCGGTCGATTTGAAGATCCAGCATTAGTTAAAATAGCTAAAAAGCACAATGTAACTACAGCCCAAGTTCTTATTAGATGGAACTTACAACATGGAAACATTCCACTTCCAAAAACTCTGACAATCTCAAGATTGGCTCCCAATTTAGATGTATACAATTTTAGTTTGAGTTCTGAGGAAATGGCGAAAATTGATCATCCGGACGCTTACGAACCAAGTGATTGGGAATGTACTAATGCACCATAAAAACTGCCTTGAAACGATATATAATATTAAATACACTGAATAAATACATGTTATCTTTGAGAACAAATTCTTTTAGCAAAACAACAAATAAAGGAAGCCAGATTGACCAATAATTAGCGAGACATACCAAATATTCAAGAATTTCAGAAATTTTTAATTAAATAATTTTGCTTTCAATTTATCAAATGCCTTGTAACGTTGACTAAGTGTGTTCTTTAACTTTTTGTCCATTTCAGCGTATGTTTGTTCGTAGCCGATAGGTTGGAAAATAGCATCCCATCCAAAGGTTCTTGCCCCTCTTGGAACTTCAACTATAGTACCATCCGTTCTACCTTGGAATAACTGAACATCTGAATCTGGGCCTTCACAATATCCAATAGTAGTGATAGCTTGGGCAGATTTATCATTGAAGTTAGAAAGCATGGTTATAAGGTTTTCAAGACCAGCTTGCTTAACAAACCATTTGATATATGGACCTGGTAATCCATTTAACGCATTGAAAACTAAGGCTGTATCTTCAACAATAACAGGACCTTTTATTATCTCAGCAGCTGACTTCGCTTTATGAATTGTTACGCTTTCAATTGTACCTTGAACTTCTTCAAGATCCAAAGCTTGGTTCACTAAGAAATAATCACCGACTTCAGCAGAGCCTCCTTCAATATCGGCCTTACCATCACTAACAATTGCAATGATTTCCTTCAACTTGTTAACATTACCTGTAACAAGAGTAATAACTTGTTTTTCTTTTGACATTTTGAATTCTGATCATAAACTCTCAAGTAGTGAGGAATTTATGTTATTTCCTAATGGATGGTTAAGTTTCTCTCGATATTACTCAACTTTTTTTTTTTTTTTTTTTTTTTTTTTTTTTTTTTTTAGCCCTATCTTGTGCTGCATCATAAATACTCCCAATTATTAAATTTGCACTAAATTTCAAACTTACACCATTATTAGTTAAGCAAAGAAAATCAATTCAATATACTTTATTTTGGACAGAAAATTTATTGAGTTTGAAATCAGAAAAACTATTTAGAATGATCTAGTTGACGTAATATATCTCTATATTTTTCCAAAGAGGCTGTGTCCGTTCTATTTTCAAGCTGTTGAGAAAAAATTAATCTCACCATGGTTTTATTATCTTGTAAAGAAAATAATGATTTTTGGAACTTAACCAGCTCCAAAACTTTTTCAGGGCCCTTTTTAAATAGATCAAAGTACGCTAAAGAATGTGTAAAATCAACATCTTCAGGTAAAAATAAAATATTTCGCAATGATTGCTGAATAGTGATGATATTTAAGTACATTTTCCTAACCCCATTCATGTTCAATATAGGTATTAACTCAGCTGATGCAATAAATAATCGATCAATTACATTAGCAATTCCAGAGAAGATCTTTTCACCTAGTTTTGAGTCCATGTTCGTGAAATTTTCATTATTAAAAAACTGAATGTAAGCCATCATTTCTTTGACTTCCGGACAAATTCCATTTAAATTGGAATTAGGGTTCCATATGTTATTTTTAATCATTGTTCCTATGTAGTATATGAGGCGTAATCTGATATCAAATTTGATAGCCAATAAGGTATCACATAATAATTTATCAAAATTTTCAATAGCCCCTTCAAACTGCGTCAATAATGGCGAGCCATTTGTGAAACTTATTTTATACTTTTTAGAATTATTTAAACTAGTCTGGTTTACTTCAACCAATTCCCAATTATCTCTAAGTTCTTCAATGTTACTGAAATCATCCTTGATTTTACTACCTGGATCACCTTCTTTCAAAACATTCTTCATTTCAGGCAACCACTTCAAAACCCAGTCAAGAGTAACAAGTAAATAAGTCAATGTATCAAAATTTTTTGGGAAAAGAATTTCAGATCTGTCTATATTTCTCAAAAGTAAATTGCAATCCTTTAATAATAAATCCGTTTCTAAATTCAATTTTGATTTATCATTTTTGTCGTCTTTAATAATATCGAGCGATACTTTCATTAAATCGCTAGATTTCGATAGCCATATGTTCAATTTTTTCATCGTAGTCTCTGATACTACATTTCCATTTGCATTTGTCACAATATGTTGACCATTATTTGGAAGCATTGAAAGGTATAAATTGTGATACTTTTCGTAAAATCTTGCAAGAAGTTTGTATGAAAGACCTGTATAATGTTCTCTGTATTTAATACTTGTATTCAAAATTTCACAAACTTTG
The DNA here is from genome assembly GCA_031125705.1 of Saccharomycopsis babjevae. NCBI lineage: Eukaryota > Fungi > Ascomycota > Saccharomycetes > Ascoideales > Saccharomycopsidaceae > Saccharomycopsis > Saccharomycopsis babjevae. The sequence goes on along the minus strand of JASTVB010000028.1, from coordinate 125,146 downwards.
CTAAATAGATTATGGAAGTCAACACTTGATTTAAATACACGAATATCATTAGCTGTTGCTTGCTCACTGGATGCAACAATAACCGATAGATTACCTGATAAGTCAAAATTAGGAATATTTTGTAATGAAAAAGAATTGACATTGACAGAATTATTGTACAAATAAAGCAATGTACCATCTAATTGCGGTAAAAATGTTTTATTCATAAAATCGTAAAAAAAATTAGAGGGCTCATTTGATGTAATTGAACCTGCAGCTGATGTAGGAAATACTGCACGGCAATATTGAACAAATACTAAAAATGATTCCAAAATTACGCGCATATTAAATACGCTGGGTGAAACCAAAGTCTCTTGTGTGACTGATACTTCATTTGTCAAATAGGGAGAAGAATTATCCATAACCTCTAATTTTTCATTCACCTTAAATCCAGGAAACACTTCCGATAAAAAGTTTTTCAATTCTTGAGAATGCAAGTTTCCTGTTTCATCTTTGAAGCTATCATCATCAAATTGAAAAATCATAGATGATGAGGAGAATGTTGTACTTGAAAAAATTTTAGTCTTCTTATCGTTAGCTACTAGAAATAATGAATCCAAATCAAAATCCGGTTTTGTGATTTGTTGATACGGTGTTAGCTCTGAATCACCAAATTTAGTTTTAGACTTTTCTGAGGAGTTCATTTCTTTATCAACCGTTGACGAACCAGAATCCTTATACGAAATTTCAGTATCGGTAATATATAGGTATATCAAAGAACGAATCTCTGAGGAAATATTTTTCCATATTTCATAAAAATTGTAAGTCGTTGAAGCAAATTGTTCTTCGGGCAAATCAGTCAATTTTTTGGATATTTCAAAAACTACTCTGTGTGATTGCAAAACGAGTAGCATTTTGGTAAAAATTTGCCAAAAAAGATCTTGTAAAACTATATTATTCAAATCACCAATTCCTAAACCAAAATTTACAATACTTTTTACTTCTGTTTTAGAGTCAGCATCAATCTGTTCAGCTACTTTTCCTAAGTTTACATTAGCCGTTTTGGAAGAACCGGATACCGATGAAGTGTTTTCACTATTGGATGCAGATCCTTTTTGCAATGTTTGAACAACATTTGGATGTGTGATTTTTATTTCTTCCGTAGTCTCACTGACAACTTTTCGAAGCTCAGCAGAATGTCTCTGTGATATAATTTGTAATGCCTTCGGCAATGTATTCAATTTAGCCAATGTCTCCAACAACTCTTGAATATAATAATAAGGCTCGTTATCGAAATCAGAGAAATTTGAGACCGGCGATGCAACATCGTCTTTTTTGTCAAAATCCGATAAAAACTCGTTCAACTTACTTTGAATAAATGAGGACTTTTCAAAAACATCAATATTAATAATATTGCTGATATATAACTCCAAATTCGAAAAATCTTTGTTAGCTGAAAGTTCATTTTTAGGACTACTATTTTTTCTTTTCTTTAGGTTGTCATTTCCACTGGTTTGCAGTATAACATTTTCGTCAGTTTGATCGAAATTCGTATTAATATCATTATTTAATAACATAAAAAGTAGTGAAGATGATCTTGTCTTTAAGTAAATCGTGGCAGTTAACTCATCAATGATAGTATCAAGTAAAAGTTGTCTAGCATTTGTTAAATAATTTTTCACGTTATTCAATGCTGGAATTTTCCAAAGTTGATACTTTTCGGCCAATGAATCAGATTTTGACAAAATTTCTTCTATTTGTCTAAATTTTTTCTCAGAGAATAAATTATCTATCTGATCGTGAAGTTTTTTGAAATCTTCTACTACATTCAATATTTCTACCATATCGCCGTAGACCTTTGAATCATCATTCAATTGATTTAAAACTTGATTCTTGGAGGAAATATCTGCTGATATTTTCTTTAGAGTCTGTCTCACATCTTTCACTGATTTCTGCGATTCATCAATTGAGTTGCAAATATAATCGTAACTACCGATACAATTATTAAACGCTTGATAATGTTCATTGACTGCAACCTGCAAAGATTCGGCGAGTTTATCATTTAACTGAATAAAGTTCGGACGCTTATACGCAATTCCAACAGAAGTATTATCTAATAATGACAAAGCTATATTCAACGGATTTGCATTATCCTGTGGTGAAATTTTCCAATTCCTTTTAGCTTGATTTACCAAAAATGATAGATTTTGTAAGGAAGTATTCATTCTTGTTTTTTCAGTATCAGTGAATTGTGCAACTGAAAGAGTTCTATTACTCTTCTTTGAAGTAGGAACACCTAACATCTTATTTTCACAAGTTTTTTTGTATCAGTTCAAAAAAAGTAGTAGATTTTAAAACTATCTTTAGATCATTTGTAAATATTATTTAATCTGATTAATTATATTACTTGTGACTTTATTTCAAAGAAATCAGTTAGTTGATATTTATTTTGTTGTTATTTTTGATTTTCTTTTTCTTACTTTTTTTTTTGCTCTTAAATAAGTATTTTGTGCGTTGGCTCCTGTGGCCAAGGTTAAATTCCATAGATTTTCAACATGCAGAATACAAAGTTCTTTCAAAGCAATATATAAATATGTACTTACTTAACTTGTATAAATATATTTATTTTAAATAAACCCCTATAATGTATGTTCGAAAATCGAAAAATAAAAGTAGCATTCAAATGAATTCAAAATATAAGAGCATGAAAAAAAAATCGTGCAAATTTTGAATCAGAAACCTACCCAACAGCTAACAAGTAGAAACAAAACTAATTAAATATTTATTCCCATTCATAAAATGAACCTTGCAAGCCCTCAATAGTTTCACCGGCATAACCCTGTACTATTAAATCTTTTAGTTTTTGCATGTCAACAGTTCTGACGTCAATATCGACATCATCATTACAGTTTATCAATTTTGCATCAGAATAATCAATTATTTCCAACAAATTTCCTTCAAAACCAACTTGAGGACCTCTCAAAGGATCTGTGAGCTTTAAGTAGATATAATTTTTTTCATTATCTCTCAATTCATCAAAGGTACTTCTTCTTCTTCTTCTTTTTCTATTTACAACATAAGTACTTTCATGGTTATTATGTGACTCATTTTGTTCATCATTTCCATCAATATTAATTAAATTCAGGCTGGAATTAATATCAGTATCATCAAATACATCTTCCAGAAGTGATCCATTCTCATCGGCAACGATCACCCTCAAAGCAATAAAGTACAACAATGGTGCGTAATATTTTTCAAAAGTAAAATAGAACCATCCTAAAATCGTCACAGATGGAACAAAACAAAAGCAAGCCAACCAAAACGAGTTTTCTAACGCCAATGTTCCAACCATGGTAAGAATAAAAAGCGCTAATCCCAATAAAATTCTGTGAATGATTAGCTCCCAAACTTTTCCGGTAGAATTTTGAGGGTGAATCATAGAATACACTAATTGATACTTATAAACAAAATAACCGATAATGAAATACAAAAGACCACATGCTAGCAATTTCGTAGATATAACAGAATATATCAAAGTGATCATAAATATTAGAATATGCTGAGGAAGTATCAAACCAAAATCAAAAATCTTAGGAGTATAATATAAATATCTCAATTCCAGCGGCTTGATGGTCTTCAAACTGAAAAAATGAAGGATATTGTAGAATGAAATAATAAACATGTCTCCAGCCTGAAGCAATTTATATGGGAAAATACCCAATGCTTGTAAAACAATTAAATCAGTGTAGAAAAGTGAAAGCTTTTTTATAGACTGAGCTAATTGGAAAGCAATTTTTCTTGTATCTGTAAAATATGACCAAAAATTTGAAGCAGAACCGGCAATTGTAAATACCAAAAACAAATTAAAAAACGTATAGAAGAAATTTTTTCTAACAGAAGCCAACTCAACAGCACCAGTTGAATAAAAGTATTGTTTTGTTGACATATAAGAATATAAATAAGGAATGCAAACATTGAGCAATGTAAACAATGTAGGAGGTAAAAGACCAGTTACCAATGTGGCTAACCATTTAGATTCTGCAATCATTTTACCTAGACTAGGGCAAAATTTTGTTATTGTTTCAACATTAATCAAAGCTGCCAATGATGAAACAGGGAAAATCAATACAACGGAAGTAATTGCAAAAGTTATGGTTATACTGTAATTTTGAACAAACTCAGTAAATTTTGGCACTGAAAAGCTTGACCAGATAATATCCGAAGGTGCAGGTGCTAATGATGGAAGAAGATGACCAACTTTAGGATCTAACACGGCCTGTGCTAACATCTGGGCAGAAGCAACAGAATCCATAGTGACGAATGCAGAATCTGTGGGTTTGAAATTTTTATATGGTTCTGATCTAAGCTGCTCTATTGCGTAATCTATTTGCTTCAACTCTATCAAATAATAATTTATTAAATCTACCTTTTTAGAATTGAACATCAGACCAACTCTAATAGTCGGACGCTTTTCATCTTTACTTGTAGGTCCCTCAACCATATTCAAGGAAGCTCTGGGCATTTCGCCTTTATGAATATCTATAATAGTTCCGTAATACTTTATGTAATTTTTTTCTAGAGTGTCTAAAATCTGTTCTCTTTGTTTGAAGAAGTGATCCAATACATCCCAATCCATATTGAAATGAATTTCTGCCACCCTTCCGATTCCTAAATCATTTATATGCTTTCGTAGAGAATCGCCGGTTCTCATATGATGAGGAATGCCAGAAATTTTTATAGTCTTATCAGTAATTGAATTCTGAGAGCCTAGGTACTTTTGTCGTATTTTTATTATATTTTTCGTCTCTTTGAGTAATAAATAGATACTCAAATATACAAAAGCATCTGTAAAAAATGCATAAACATATAAAGATATTTTTTCGGTATCATTACTCTCGTAGAAGCTTATAATGGGGGCTATTATAGTTATTGAAACCAAGGTTAAAATAGCAAAGATTTTTATAGATGTTCTGAAAAAACATAAAAAAACATAAGCATCCAATCCCGATAATGTAAGAACTTCTTCTTCGTCCACTAGCAGAAAGACTATAGAGATCCACTTCCAAAATGAGTCAGGCAAAGGATCAATATCTGACCGTCTGAGCGATCTCAAGGAGTATATCTGAGGATAGTTTGGTCTTAAATAGCAGAACAGTATGAATCCAATAAATCCCACAAATACAGAAAAGACAACTTGGGATATAAACACTCTTTGCGGAATTTTTGTCGGATCGAGACCAGGTAGTGGATCATCATCTGATAGAAAAGAAAACAGCATTTTAAAAAACAATAAAATCAAAAATAGAATGGAATTTTAAAGAAATCTTCAAACAATTGATAAAATAAACACTTATTGAACACAAGCTTCACCTCAAAATTTGCTATTTGGAAGTTAAAATCAGAAAATTACTTCAACTATACTAAATTTCAGAAATAATAAATTATTATAGCTTTTTTATTCTGTCAGCAACTTTAATTACATAATATTTTCGATTAGTCTTTACTGCTCTTTCAACTAATTATAAATATATATATATATATATATATACATCATTTTTGACATTTAAGTTTTAACATGTATTAACACTAACATTTTTAAATCCTAACATTTTTACCTCTGATTAAATCTCATCGAAGATTTTTACAAAAAAAAAAAAATTTCAAATTTCAGAAGCTGTCGAATCTTCAATTCCATGTATATCTATACAAAATACGCCTGTATTAGCTCTATTACAGTACAGTGAAACTTTGCAATTGTGAAATATTAAATTTTAGTAACGAAAGAACAAAGTTAGGAAATAATTTCTATGTTTACTTTTTAAAAGAAAAAAAGAAAATTAGTCCCATAGAAGACATATTTTAATAGCTCGGTTTTTTTTCTTCTCATACTTGAATATCTAGTTTATAATGGTAGTTGAAACATCTAAAAGCATTGTATATGTGTTTATCGATATTTCAGTGAGTTCTTCAGACTCCTTGAAGGTTTGCAATATTGCTTTTACTGTTTACAGCGCTGGAAAAAGTTTATATTCATTTGCTGATGATTTGGACACTACCGAAGCTGGATTGAAAAATGATATCGAACAATTAGTAAATAAGGTCAACGAAATAATTAGCGGTGACTTAACAGGATGTGAGTTAGTTTTTGTCACTTTTGACTCGTGGGACTTCAAGGTTCGTCTCATTGGAGCAGCAAGAGAAGTTGATGTAGAGCTACCGATTTGGATACGATTTCCTAAGCTTTACGATTTGAAAATCGAATATGAAAAGTGTATTCAGAATTCGTCTGTCGAATCGCTAACTAAGAAGAATTCCTTGATTCAAATTTTGAATTCTTTGGACATAAAAATCGACAAGAACTCGTCCGAGAATGATCAATCAAAGCAAGATGATATCTTGCAATCACTGGAAGCTCTTATATCTTCATATATTAAAATATTCGAATTCCTTAAGAAAGTTCCAAACAAAGATATTTTAAGAGTTCCTTACAACTACCAGTTGGATTATCAACAATTTGTCCAAGAGAAATCTCTGGTTGTTTACTTACTGAATTTTCCTCCGGAAACTGAAATTCCTGCAATCAAAAGTTGGGCTACTAAGCTTTTAAGAAAGACTAGTATAGTAGATACTAGCAGCAAGGACAAAGATTACAACATTAAGTTCAGACCAATACAGTCATTGGATAAGTTCTCAGATTCTGGATTCATGATTTTTTCTAGCCATCAGCAAGCGTTGGATTTTCTTCAGTTCAACGGTGTCATATTTGAAAGTAAAGATAACGCCAATAATGTTGAGATCCAACCTTCCAGTGAAAATCTATTGGAGTATGCGTCTGATATTCTTGTTCCCTTACAACTGCTGTTAAAATCGAAAAATGAATCAACTTATATGAATAATGATTTTGTACCGCATAATAACAACTTTTCTAATATGAATAATCATAATGTTAGACCAGGTGACTGGAACTGCCCGAGTTGTGGATTTAGTAATTTTCAACGTCGTACGGCTTGTTTGAGATGCTCGTTTCCGGTGACGAGTGCCATGACAGTTACAAGCGATGATATCAATGGAAATACTATGACCTATTCAATGAATGCGTCTACATTTGGTTATAAAAGTAATAGCCATGCCGCATCTCTTAGCAGATCGTTGGACTCTCTTCCCTTAAAAGATAATTTGGCCAATAATAAAGCAAGTTTATCAAATTCCGCATATCTGCTTCAAAACGGAGGATTTAACCATTCCGGTTATAGTAGATCTAATAGTAATAATAATAATAATAATAATAATAATGATACTAATACGAATAATAATATCAATATTAATACCAATAGCAATACTAATAATACCAATAGCATTACTAATAATAATGCCAATAGCAATATCAATAATAATATCAATAATAATATCAATAATAATATCAATAATAATATCAATAATAGTATAAATAATAATAATAGTAACCCAAATATTAATCACCAAGGGTCGTTCAAATATAATCCACTAAATAACATAAGCACAACCAGTGGTGGTAATGGAAAGCATGGATACATTCCATTTAGGGCAGGTGATTGGAAATGCGAAAACTGCTCCTATCATAATTTTGCAAAAAATATTTACTGTCTTCGGTGTGGGATTAGTAGAGTAAACAATAATATAGGTGCCAATTCTAAACTTGTCAGTGCAGCCTCTTCCATGATTCTTCCAGGAATGAACTCTTTCAGTAACGGATTTTATTCCACTCCTCCAATTAGCAACACCCATCCTTCAAACAAAAACTATAACTCTAATAATCAAAATGGCAATCAACTGAACGTCAATAATCTTTCTAATTCGATGCCGCACTTGCATGGCCAAAACTATGGTTCACAGCTGAGCACCAGTAAATCTCTTGAAATGAATAATGGGGCTGTTAATTCTAAAAGAGTAGATGAGATGCTCAGCTGGACCATAAATCAACTTCAAGTCAGTAAATGAAGCTGCAAAGTTAAATAATAGTCCTTTTTATTGCTACATGTTTTCTAAAAGAACATTCTTCATCATATTCTTTGTTTTATTAGTATTTTTTTGCTTTCATTCGTATTCTATTTGTTATTTATCGGAAACCCATATACTTTGTACAATTGTCTTGATATTTATATTTCATCATACTTCTTTTTGTTTTTGTGTGTTTTTCACGTTTCGTTATTTTTGTTATTCTGACATTCTTAATCCTGTTATATATATGATAGAGTAATTTTTTTATTTCAGTCAACATTGCTTCGTATTTCTACAATTTATTTCTTCTTTTCAAATGTTCTAGATTTAGATTGCTCGTTTTCTGTTTGCTTGTTATTAAGTCAATCCTAATTAAACCATTTCATTTATTCATTATGCGATTTTGTCATGAAGCAAACATCTTTTGAAGCAGTTTTTTATTGTTTTGCATACAGGAGATCATTCTTAGGGGGGTCTTATAAATAAAGTCTTCAAATTGAAATATTTTTCCGAATGCAGTTCATACATGTTGAATTTTAGTTTTGCAGAAATATAAATAAGAAGACGTTCATTTACGCTTTTATATGCTATTTTTGCATATACATGCATAGAAAAGAACAAATGTTGCATATTTATTATTAGTCTTTGCGATTTACATTGTTCTATTAATCCAGAAGTAGAGTTCCAACCTAGAACAAAACCAAACAACACTAAAAAAGCATCCCCATTCTTTCTGCTTATAATCTACTTGCGGAGGATAAAAATAAAGCAAACTTAATATGAGCTTCGATTATAAATCATAATGATTGAATAAAATAGCCACATTTACTAATTATTAAAATATATGTGATTTTGGTAAAATTTGAACGATTAAATCAGACTTATAGATACCATCAATTTTGAAATCTTTTTTTTTTTTACGTTCCAAAAAAAAAAAAAAAAAAAAAAAAAAAAAAAATAAAAAGAAAAAAAAGAAAAAAAGAGAAAATAGATCTCACATCCAGTGTTTTTTAAGCTTTTTTGAATAAATTAGGGGCCTTTCGTTTTTCTTTTTTTCGTATTGTTATAATTAGGATCACATTAATTCTTTTCCATAAATCACTGCAGTAAGCTTTCTCAGTTTATTTACTGTTCGTTTTATTTGCATTTTTGATTCTTTGTTGTTTTTTTTGCTGATTTTCTGGTTTGATTAGTATTTGATTGAGGTATCTTGATATATGGATTTCAAATAGCCATTTTTATATACTTGCTTCCTTTCATTGCTAATCAAGTCACTAACCACTTACCATTTATATCAAGAATATTAGCTCGTACTTCATCCATTATTGAAAAAAAATTGTTCTAAGAGAAAAGCTTTGCATGGATGCTCTCTCCTAATAAATCGTTATATCTACCCGACGGTTTGGAAATCGTCGTTGATGACAATGATTCGGCAGATTTCCAACAATTCAATAAGTATCTTGATGATGCTTTGAATTCACCTTCCTTTGAAAGCTCACAGCTCGGTCTACTTGGTGATGAAAGACAGCAAAGTAGTGCACTTTCGCAGAGTCTTGCGGGAAAATCCAATAATGAGCTAGAAAACACTAAACCCTCATTAAATTTTGAAACTACTTCTTATCAATCTAAATTTGGTGGCAACTCTTCATCTACCTCATCAAGGGAAGTTAAGTCCCAAACTACTGATCTTAATATGAGTAAATTGAAAACACCACCACGCTACCATCCCCATATTCCTCAAAATAATTTAGTCCATTTTCAAGCTAATAGCCTGAATATCAAAGATGGATTGACTCCACCTCCAGATCACAATTTCCAAGCTATGCAAAAAAATAATGCAAAAATTTATTCAGATAAATCCTTTACCAGAATTCAAAATACCACACCGCCAAGGCCTACGTTCAAATTTCAAAATGAGGGATCCAGATCAGCAGCAACTAATAAAAGTGGAACTAGCAGTGTAGATGAAAGTGATGATAGTAGTGAATATTTTCAGTTAAATATAGCCAATGACACAGTACATACTATTTCGGCTACTGAAGTATTAAATAATAACTATTCTTCTTCTTCCATTAATAATTTTGGTCAAGATCAACAAGATCACAAAACTTGTTTACCTGATCTTACTTCAAACTTAGATGAATTCGCGTCATCCACCGATTCGAATCACTTCAGTAACACTAATGAATTGGATGAATTTGATAAACCCATACAGTTTGATGGCTCTTATGAAAGTTATGTTAGCATTAGACAAGTGCTATCAAGTATTAACGAGAACAATTCACCAGATAAACCTAAGTTTAATATTAATGAAACTACAACCGAAAACGATCCCAAAAATCAAAACAATTTGAATTTTCCTAAATCTGCAAATCAACTATACGATATTGAAGAACTTGAAGGTGAAAATGATAGTCTTGATGACAGTTTCAGTAATTCCGATCAAGTAGAAATTCTTGAAATACGCAGAAAAAATACAGTTTTAAAACTACCTGTTAATTCTAAAGAATTCAAGGATTATGAAAGATTTCAAACCAATCCCTTGCCTGAACCAAACAAGCAATACGGTGATTCAAAAACTGTATCAAATAGCTGCTCAGTAAGAAATAATTTAGATATTTCAAATAGTATAGATCCAATGAATATATTTAAGGCAAATAATTTTGATGAAACTTTGAACGATGCTGTGAATGGTACCAATACTATCAATAATATCAAACGCGATATTAAAAATGACAGTGTGCATGATGTTAATTCAAATGGGCAATTTCAGTTACGTAGTTGTATTCCATATCCACTCGAAGATGAATTACTACCTGATGACAGAGCGATCTCTATCTCCAAAAATTTTTCAAGTTCTAACAAATTTGAGATCAATAATATTAATAAAAGTGACGAGATAGATGGACTTTCTAACTCTTTGACAAGCGGTACAGGCAATAATAAATCACAGTCACCAACACCTTTTTATGAAACTCATCATGATGTTCTTCCCTATCCAATTCAAGATGACAGTGAAGCGGCTCCTTCTGATCAATTTGATGTGAAACTCAAGCATGAATCAACGAGTACTATTACTACTTCTACAACCATTAATAGTGGGAGCAATTCAACAAAAAATACTAACTCCATGGGGTCCATAATTATTAACAATAAGCTTCAAGAAACAATATTTTCGAATGAAACATATAAAGTTAACGAAATACCATCACCAAATAACTTTGAAGTTTTGAATAACAATGTTGAAGCAGATTTAGGAGATGTAGAAACACCGAAATTGGCTAACTTCACAAATAATACTTCTTCGAATATGGAAAATAACAAAGAAGGGATATCAAAAGAAGGTAATGCCGTTTCTACTAATAAAATTTTGCAGAATAGTTCTCATGATTTTACCAAGACCACGATTTCAACTGCTCCTCAAGACCATATGGAAAAACTTAATTCTTCAACTGCGGAAAATTTTTGGTCAAACGATCCGTGGAAGTATAATCAGTATAATCCAAACCTTAGTGAATATGGCTCGACAGTACATGTCAATCCTAAGTATTATGATAGTGCACTGAGCATGAATGGAACCTTAAATTTTTCTAAAATATTAGCCAACGATACTTCTGCAACTAATAATACTCTAGTAACTGATCATGCTACTGCCCTAAGTAGATCCTCGAATGTTTTTGAGGATAATAGCCCGTTAACTATCTCAACATCAAAGTTTGGAAAAGGCTCTGATTTGGTGATTGATGATAAAAATAGTTTCATCTCATCCCAACCACAGGATTCTGATATTTCTTTAAAAAAGCAATTATTAGATAATGACAATCCCTTAAAAACTGAGTTACCGCCCCAAGGGAAGGCAGCTAAGAGTAACATAAATGATGATCAACAAAAGTCTGAACCAAGAATGTTTTTAGTTCAGCCACAAAATCAAAGATTCCAACAAAATGGATTTCAAAGAACAAAACCCAATTCAACACCTTTGAAAGTTATCTCCCATTTACCCTCATCAAATCTGTATATGTCTCATTCTATGAGATCTCCAAATAATATTTTGTCCCCAAATTCCTTGAAATCACCGCTTAATATAATGTCTCCAAATTCATCTAATTATCAAGGTAATATGAAATCCCCAAATCCTTTAAAGTCGCCGAACTCTTTAAATTCACCAAATTCTTTGAAATCACCTATTCTTCAATCACAAATTGATGAAGAAATTGCTGATATGGTTTTAATGAATAAAAATTTTTTTGTTACTTACAATGGTGAACGAACAAACGATCTATATAAAACCATGTCAACAAAATCAAGACATAATAAAAATTCCAAAAATGTTGGCTCTGGTATGTCGTATCAACGTTATAAGGCAACAACAAATTATTCTAAAAATATTTCCACTATAAACTCTAGTAAAAATGGGACTTCCGTAAAAGAACTAACAAAATCGAAGAATTCTGACAACAGAGAATCAGTTATATCCACCTCAACAACTAATACTATGAATCAAAAAAGTATTATTGATATATACAACAATATGCAACAAGCATTGCCACCAAATAACTCGAATATCAAGAATACAACAATTTTTGAAAATAAGGAAGCTGAATTTGAGAGTTTGGTTGTGTCACCAAAGGACATATCTAAGATAGAGTTAGGTTTAGAGGAGTTATCGTTATTTGAGAAAAGAAAGAGAATGAGTGAAATGACTATGACTACAGTTACGCATCGAAATACTTTAGACTCAAGAGATTTTGTTGATCCGCCGTCCATGGCAAACGTTCTATTTAATTCCACTTCCACAGCCGGTGGTTCATTCAATATGATTGATAAGTACTTTCTGCTGGATAGTAACTCGCCCATCTTATCAAATCATAATGAAATTCTAAATGCTAAATTCCGTAATCCTGCCACAAATTTGACTGTACCACAACTGCAAAATTACAGCAACATGTACCATAATTTTTCTGACAAGGAACCTAATTCAAGCGATGCATCATCAATACATTTATCGAATACAAATCGAATAACTTCTCCAACTGAAAACGAATTATATATCTATAAAAATAAGGCTACGTATCCCGCTCATAACATTACTTCATTTGCAGGAAGCCAATCACAACCACAGAAGCAAAAGCAAAAGCAACAATATCTGATGCAGCCTACTTCACAATTCAACAACCAAAATTCCCGAAGAAATGCTCCAAATTCTTCTTCAGTTTTGCAAAACGTTACTCCTCGTAATCTAAATAATAAATCTTCAAGAATGACCATGCAGTCCAGACAAGTCTCTTTAAAATCTGCTAACACCTTTGCATCTAAATATCATCCTGCGGATATATCCAATACAATGCCTTTTGTCCAAAATTCAGCATATGCGGCTCATTTACAAAATTCCAATAGCATGTACACTGAAGAGACAGATGATGTTTCACTGTTTGAATCCGTAAGTATTATGAGTGATGGAGCTTCTACCATTCTTGAAATGAATATAAACAGAGGAAAGAACATGCGTAATGTCAGTTACGAAGACCTACCTAATGCTAATGTTGGCGAAATGTATCGGCAATTAAGCTTTTATGAGAATAAAGATGATTACGATTATTAGTATAGTATTTTTCATTTTAATACGCAAAAACATTTTTCGTTCGATTCCAAGTTTTTGTATTTCTTGTTCTCTATTTTTAATAGCTAGTTTTTTGGACTTTTTTTTTTCAATTAAAATGTATTTGTAATTTAATTTCATTATCTTTACAATAATCTGCTATGATATAAATATATATGAGAGTATTACTTGGAAATATGCAATTCAATAAAAGTGCAATGATCATCATAATAGTTTAAGAAGTCGCAATCTAATAATTCGATAGCTGAACATCGATCATTTGGATTCCAAACTAAGGCTTTCAACAAAAAATCCAAGAAAAGTTTTTCTAAGTTTCCTTGCCTTGTTGTTGATGAAAGACCTTTAAATAAAATAGAAGACAAGCTCCTTCTAGCAAGTAGATTATTTGAATGACTATGAATACTATTTGATCCATTCTCTTGACTAGTGGAATTTTTAGCTCCAGCACTGCCTGCAGTAGAGTAAGATGTAATTCTCCGAGGAAAATAGTTTCCATGCTTGTCGAATTGCTTGTTCAAATGAGTAGATAAGTAATCATCTATAGCTTGAGCTTTTGTTTTTTCTTTATTCTTTGAACCAATTGGACCTTTTTTTTTCAATTGTTCTCTCATGTTTAGAATCATGTTCTTGCTCGGTACACCAAAAACCTGTATCAACAATTCCAAATGATTAACTTCATTTTTACTTTCTATCAAAGGACCACCAGAGTAAAGCTCAGCAAAAATACAACCGAGGCTCCAAATATCAATTTTAGTATCATAGTGAGCCCCAAGTATGACCTCCGGAGCACGATAAAATCTGGATTGAATGTAAGTATATGACAACTCGTTAACATGACAAGAAGACCCAAAATCAATAATTTTGATATCAAGACAATATAGATTATTAGATCCAATTTTGTTATTATTGAAATTTCGAAGCATTATATTCTCTGGTTTTAGATCGCAATGAATAATATTGTGAGAATGAATAAATTTTAAAGCCGATAGTATCTGCTTTGACCAACTCATCAAAATAGGAATGCAAAATCCAGAAAAATTTGTAGCCTCTAGACATTGAAATAATGTAATGCTTAAAAGCTCAGTTGTAATACACATATGAGACCTAAAATTGTAATGATCAAGATATTTCAATACATGCAAATCACTATTATTTTCAGAAAATAATTCTTTCAAAATTTTGATTTCATACATTGCTTGCAAAGACCATTTAAAATCATTCTTGATAATTTTCACAGCAACAAGCTCCCCACTTTTATGGTCTTTACACTTCAAAACCTTTCCAAAATTTCCTACTCCCAAAAACTGTAATACTTCATATCTGTAATCTATATGGTCACCAATTTCTACTATATAATTCTGGTCATTATCATCCAAACCAAGATTATTCTTCATACTAGAAATCTCCACTTTAGATTGTCTCTCACCCAAAAAATAAATCTCCTTACCACGCCTAGATAGTTCGTTGGTTTCATAAAAATCCAATCTTCTAAACTTTCTATTGTCATTATCATTATTGAAAAGCAAATCCTTTACTGATATTGGAGCACTTTTAACTCTTGTTGAATTTTGAAAATTTTCATCAATGATTATTTTTGCTGTATCTGGAGAATTTTTCAAAAAAAAATTCAATTCTGAAAAATTCTGAACCTTGGGTTTTATATAAGATTGACTATGATTTCTCTGCTGATCAAAAGAGAAAAAAGAAGAAGGGTATGAAGAACTACTTTTATTTATAGATCCTTTGTTGGTGGAAATCTTCTTGGATAAGTTTTCAGATATTGTAGCGCTCTTTGTAATAGACAAGGAATTTTTATTCTTCGAAATAATGCTTTTGTTTAGTGATTCTCTATTATCTCTGTTCAGATTGACATTGGATACTTTTCGAATTGTTGGAGCAGAAGAGTTTTTGAATGTTGAAATATTTGAAAATGATGCAGAAGACAGGAGGGATGATTTAGAAGTTTTAAGTAATGCTGATGAGGAGGAAGAGCTTGCTGCTGCTGCTGCTGCTGCTGCTTGCTTGTTCAACAAACAAATTTGTTTCTTTGTTAAGCAAATTTGCTTAGCTGACGTAGAATTGGATATCATTGGCTTTGTATTATTTTGAACAGGCGTTATCTTACTTGTAGTATTTATAACTCCATTAGAAGTAATAGTAGAGCATTTATGAGATATAGTATCTGATTGAAAAGATGATGATTGCTTACTCTTACTAGTGTTGAATTTATCTGAGCCAAAGTTATTACTCATGATTCTTTTTTCAGTCCTCTGTGTATTATTGTTCACTGATTTGGACAAATGTTGCAAATTTGCTGCACTATCACTGACACTCCTATGAGATTTTGATTTGTTAATATTTGTGTATGTTGATTCGGAATTAGTAACCTTTACTTTTGGTAATTTCTGTAAAATATATTCTTCATTATTTGATTTTGACGATGATATTTTCGAACTTGACAATTTATCTACTTGACTTAGCTTCGATATATCAGTATCAATTCTCAAATGATTATAGTGGGTATCAATGAGTCCCTTTCTAGTCAATAAATTTGATGATGACACAGAGCCGGACAATTTAATAGATTTTCGGGTAGAATTTTTTGGTGCATTATTATCTAAACTGAATTTAAATGAAATTGATTTTTTCAAAGTGGAGGACGAATTTGTTGGTGATTTTTTAGAGAATGTCAGTATCGCCTGATGATGATTGTTGGTGTTTTGATTATTATTTGAATGATCCACAGCTTTCAAAAGAGAAGAGGCTGTGCCTCGAAGATATGAGGGAATATTGTTTTCTTTTTCTTTCAGCTTCTTTTTGAAATTCACCGGAGGAAGAGGTTGGAGCCGATTACCATTTCTACTGCTTTGTGAATTTATTTCTAAAGATTTGGAAGCAGAGACTGCTGCAGCCGCTGATAAGTCCCTACCTGTTTTTGATGATTCTGGCTCATAAGGTTTTCTATTATTATTTGTAGATGACCGACCTATATTTGTACTGCTACTGCTACTACTTAACCCCGAAACATTAGTTTTTCTATAACTGTCACCGCTCAGCAACAGTGTCATCTTTTCCTTTGAACTAGAGAAACCAACCAAGCGCTATACAAAGAATAGTGAATTGTATTATGTGGTTAGTTTCTAGGTACAATGTGATATGGAGTTTATCCAATAACCCGATATTTATTTGGTTTTCTAAGTATTTAACCTTTCTATTTAATATTTTCTTTTGGACTGCTTTTATTAGACGAAAAAAAGATGATTTTTTCAAATATATGATATATTTTCTATATTCTTTTTTTCTGTATGCATGTCAAAAAGGTGTTAAAAACTTGATACTCGATTTTCATATAAACCTGCTATTAGCAAGGACAATTAATGAGTTGACTACATATTTGTGCTCTAAAAACTGCTTTGATCCCTAAAATCTAGAGAATTATATGCATTTGAGAAACTAAGAAGTGTATAACATATAATTATGAAATAAAACTACCTAAATCATGATATAAGAAAATCAGTTAGATTTGCTTATTTTAGCATCGAAATTTCTCATGGTTCTCAATAGAAAAAACATAGAAGTGAAAAGACTTGCTGAAATACGCGACAATTGAATAAAATATACATATTTCAGTACTGAAACCATATTGAAAGAACTTAAAGCTTATGCTTAAATCTAACTTTTAGAAAAAAACTAAAAAAAAATGTGTATTCAACAAACATAGATGAACGTGAAAAGAAATATATTTACAAAGAAAATACGGACATAAAAAATTAAGTGAATGACGGACTGTAATAAGATTATATGAAGCTTTCTTGAATACCAAATAGATAAAGTAAAACAACGTATTATGCAAATTCTGGCATAAACTTGTTTTTAGCATGTAGAAATCACTGGTTGATGCAGCCAGAGTTGAGCTGCTGGACAAAGTCCCTTGAAAGACAATTAGTTATTAAATCTGTATGAATAGTCATTTGGCAAAGTAATACCATTTCTAGAGGTGTTGCTCATTATTCCAGCAGCTCTTGCTCTATGAATGGCCTTGCTCAATTTCTTGTGGGTCTTGTCTTTCAAAGTAGCGTTCACATCACGGTGAACAATTCTTCCGGTTTCACTCACATACTGAGTTAAAACAGGAGCAAATGTGTATAGATTCATTGGATTCAATCTGATGTTTCTGAAAACATCCTTGCACTGGCCGTGCTTGTCCGCTTGCTGGAATGGAAGATTCAATCTTCTTGAATTGCTTGTGGCATTGATCAAGTTCTTCTTAGCAATCGAGAAATCAAAAGGATCGTAAATTTTGGATGTTTTCAAGTCTGCAGCAAACCTTGGATCTATTTCTATATATTCTTGGGCTTTTTCTGTGGCACGACTGGTTTCTTTATTGATTAACTTTTTCAACTCTGTCATTACTGGCTTTCTCGAGGTTCCCCATGGCTTTGCTGTCCCACTCATTTGGGTGGCTGTTGTTGAAAAAAATCTGTTCATATTGCTTTTTTCTTTTGGTATTATTATACTTGATCGTTTTGAGTCCAATATCCTGTATCCTTGTCCTGTGTTCTACCTCTTATAATCAACTTATACCAATTATATGTGCAAATCTGATAATGGTTTAGTGTCTGTATGAGAAAATTTTTTGCTCATAGTAGTAAGGATAATTCAAACGAATTGAAATTCTGAAAAATTGAAAAAAAAATTTAAAGAATCTCAACGCACAATTATATTATCTATTTGCACTCCATTTTTTTTTTTTTTCGAAACGTTTGAGAAAAACTTTTCAACATGAAATTACCAAAACGGACATCGATTACTTTGCTTATTCGTTGCAATTAATAAGAATTTTTCGAAGCTCTTGAAGCAGATTGTGGTTCGAAGCAAAAATGAAAAAAAAACAAAAATTCAATCCTCTTTTTACATCGCATGCTATTAATGTTCCTGTATTTTCACTTTTCTAGTCTATGGCCCACCTATCTAATGCACCACTTCTCTTTATTCAAGATTTTGTGTTATGTTTATAAATTGAGCACTTCATTTGTTATTAAAGCCTATTCACCGCTTGATTTATGTATCTAGGCTTATCATTTTGAAATTAACTTTACACAAAACAACCAAAAATAAATTTTATATACTCTGCGTAAATTTCAACTTTTGGAATGTTTGTCTACGTTTTCAGTACATTTGAAAAGGTCAAGAGTCTCGGTATTTGAGCAGAACGTGTTATGCTGTCGTACAGTTTGTTATTTTTTCTGTAATGTGTATTCTTTGTGACAGATTCAATATTTATCATTCATGAAAATTTTCTCTCTGATGATTTATCATATGTCTTGTTTGCTTTTAATGGCTGTACCATTCAAACTGTTGTCATTTTCTGAAAAAAAAAAGTTATTACTCAATGACAATTAATTGTATGTATTTTGTGTGATCTCATTCTATGTGGATAATCAGCACAAACCCTTGTGCATATCCCTTGTTCCTTAAATAATCTACTTTGCATGAGAGAAAAAAAAACAGAAAAAAAATAGTGATGAAATTTCGTTTGGTCATCTCTTGACACAAATTACACAACCTTAGTCTGTCTTATCACCAAACAATATATTGGCTTTGTCATTATATTTTATCATCTCGTAACAATCACGGCTGAACTGAAACATTTTTTTTCTCTTGATCTTGCAGCAATCAAAATGGAGACAACTCTTCGGCGATTAAGACAAAGGATAAGAATCACCGATATCACTACATCAGAACTAGCCAGTTGCATAACGGAAATCATTGAAAACCAGGACCAGTTTCTTTCTGAAATAAACGCTACAATTGATAACAAATATTACATCAAGTGCTTTTTTCAAAAATTGATAAATGTCATCGAAAGTATCCCATCAATACTGAACGAGTACGATTTTGGGAGTATCTATTCGGCATATATTCTGTTAATCTCCGTCACGCCGCCGCCTGTAGATACAATAGAAAATATACATTACTCGTTGATCAAATCTCCGACAAATAACACCTTTTCAGATATAATAATCAAGGAAACTCCCAATTTGATCAATGGCTTCGGATGCACTGGCTATAGAACATGGGAAGCTTCCTTATTTATATGCGAATATTTGCTCAGGATTCCAGACATTTTATCTTTGTTTCCCAAGCCTGAATATGAGGTGAGTGGCCGTTTTCTCAAAATTCTTGAACTAGGTGCTGGCACGGGTCTTCTTAGTGTGTTTATTAAGAAGAATTTCGATAATTGTTTTAGCAACTTTTACGTCACGGACGGCGAAACAAAAGTGGTGAACAGAATCAAGGAAATGTTTGTCCTAAATAACACCCCCACAGAAAAAGTATATTTCCAAAGGTTGTGGTGGGGCCCTGATGTGGAAGATGTCGCAAATATTCCAGAAAATGATCTAATTGTAGCGGCTGATGTCACTTATGATGTTTCTTTGATCCCATTGTTAGTTTACACGCTACAAAGGTCTTTATTTGCCAATGTTGGCTCGATCGCATTAATTTCAAGTGCTGTGAGGAACGAATCAACAGTACAATTATTTGAGAAATCTCTTAAAGAAAAGTCCTTAAATTTTGAAATTGTGTTCAAAGATGAAGAGCCTGGAGCATCTTCTTCTCTGAATAAAACCAATATTTCTAAATATAATATATTTTTCCCTAAAAATGAAAGCGGAATGAGAGTTTACAAGATTACAGCTAACCGTTAACTACTTTTTTCAAAAATTATAAATACATACTTTAAAGAGTTGTTGAACATTCTTCTCAATCTAGTCAACGATAATTTTGGAAATTTTAGTTGAAATTTCTGAAGTAGTCTCCATATATATATATGTGTGCAGGAAAAAAAGCGGACAGTAAACATAGGATAGTCGAAAAAAAAAAATTATCTCAGGAAATATGATTTTTCTTGACTCAATCATTTCAAAAGTTGAAAACACTCATTTAATCATTTATTTCTGTTTGCAATTTCATATATTTGAACTGTTGTTATAATACTCAATTACTTAGTAATATTTTGTAAATCAGTCATTCTTTATTTTGCTTTAGCAGCATTCGCAGTAAACCAAATCAACAATTTGATTTGTTACATTAATATCTTACTATCAAATTACCAAAATGTCGGGAAAAGCAACAGCTTTTAACGATTTGATTAATTTTTTTCCAGGACATCCTAGTATTGAGCTCTTGCCAAAAGCTGAAATAAAGCAAGCTACCATCAACATTTTGGCCGACTCCGACAATCTTGGTGATTCGAACAGCTATTTCGAAAGACATCCTTTAAACTATGGTACAGATGAAGGCGAACAATGGATACGCCAAGCGATTGCAGACTGGCAAAATAGATACTTTAACCTTTCCGCAGTGAATGAAATCTACAAACCTGATTTTATAAATTTGACTAACGGTTCATCATATGGCCTTTTAAACATCTTACTTCAATGTACTTTAGCGCAAACCGGATATACCAAACAGGCTTTCATTGTCACTCCCACATACTATTTAATCAATGATTGTTTCATTGATGCTGGATTTTCTGGAAAAATTACTGCACTTGATGAAGTTCCAGTGACTGGTATCGATTTAAAGTTTCTAGAACTTAAATTAAAAGAATATTGTGGAACCGATAGTGATAACGATGAAACAAAAAAATTGGTGTTGACAGAACAAAGTGATAGATATGAAAAAAAAATTTATAAATTTGTAATTTGGTTGGTTCCTTCATTTTCGAATCCAGGGGGATTAACTTTATCTAAAGACACTAAACTTAAACTCATTGAATTGGCTAGAAAATACGATATGTTAATTATTACAGATGATGTTTATGATATGTTGGACTACCGCAAAATTGTTCATGTTCCAAGTTCCTCTTCGACTCCCTCGTCTGCACTAACTGAACCTTTATTAAGAATGGATGTTTTAGATCGGTCTACGTTACCTGAAGGATATAATGGACATGGAAATACTATAAGTAATGCTTCCTTCAGCAAAATAATTGCACCTGGCCTCAGGTGTGGGTGGCAGACAAGTGTGAACAAAAACCTTGTGTATCAATTGTCGCAAGGCGGTGCAAATACTTCGGGTGGTACTCCTAGCCATTTTTCAAGTAATCTTATTGGAAATTTGATCACCACAGGTGCTATAGATTCAATCATTGAAAGATTTGTCCTGAACTATGGAGAAAGAATGCAAGTACTTATACAATCTATTAAACAAAGACTATATCCTATGGGTTTCAGAATCAATAGCGAGTCAATGGGAAATGAATTATTTGGTGGCTATTTCATATGGGTTGTTTTTCCTAAAAACATAAATGCCAAAGCAATTTGTGATTTGTTAAAGTTGAATGGTGTTAATTTAGCGAACGGTAGTAATTTTGAAGTCAGCGGAAATTCTAGAAACTGGGGTGAAAGAGGAGTAAGATTACTGATTAGTAAGTTACATAAAGATGAAATTATAAAAGGAATAAATATCTGGGCGGATGTGTGTCAAAACTTTTTGACTAAGGTTGAATAAAAACTCAATTATTTAAAAATAAGTTTTTCAAAAAATATTCATTTCAATATGTTCATGATTGTAAGTAAAAATTAAGACTAATAATTCATATGTCCCTAAAAAATACCAACTTAAAAAACTATGAAGAGCATTATGTTGTTAGGTTTTTAAGGAAGAAAGGGTTGAGCATACGAACAATGTTTGACTGTTTAAAAAAAAGATTTTTTCCAGGAATTTTAATATTAGTTTTGTGAGTTTTCGTTATGTATATGATTTTAAAAAGAGTTCCATTAGGGAGATGTAATGATAAAATTGATTAATACTTCTGTTTTCATAAAGCCATTTATTGAAAAATGCATGAGAAGTGAAGCCCATCATTTTAAGATTTTATCAAATTATGTTATAAATTTAAAGGTTTTTAAATTTATTTACTTACGTAAACTGGAAAATTCTGAATAAGTCAACAATGCAGTTTAATCTAAACCGGTTTGATGAGACCACTTATTGAATGAAACAATCTAGTTTCTTTTCAAATAAAATAGAGTAAATTTGGTTCAATTATTCTATTAGTGTGAAGCTATTATGTTTTTTATTCCGTTTGCAATTTATACAGCTGTTTGGAGTTGGCAAACATTATTTTTACTATCAATATTTGAGTGTATTGGTATCAAACCCCGATTTTAAATAAGAAGAATGTGTAAAGTGAATAACTAGGATACAATAAGCTACTTGAAACTCTCTATAAACTATTATATATGGAAGGAAGATAGATAACTTGATTCTTTTTTTTTAACAATCCTTTTTAATTTCATTAGACTATTTACCAAAGACATGGCAATACAAAAAGAATTCGATTAAATGGAAAGGATATCAGAATTAGAAGCGTAACTAACAGTCATTTACATAATAAAGAATAAAATAGGCAAATATCTTGAGATCAATTCCAAACCCAAGATAAATATCAATACAAAACCATTGTCAATAAAATAGAAAAATATATACACATTTCATATGTTTGAAGTTTATAGAAATTTGGGAAAAAATTATGATAAATTGTGAAAGCTAGCTATATTGAAATTGACTGTCGTCATTCTCTTTTAGTTAGTACGAGATATAATTTAGTTTTTAGATCTAGAGTTTCGTTTGCTTGCTAAATCTGGATTGAGTTTTTATTTGAAAATCATGTGAATATCACGTGCCCTATAATAACTAAAAAACAATAACACGTGAAATTCACGTGAAATGTTTTTATTGTTTGTATATAGACTTTATTTCTAAACAAATGTAACGGTTGTATAGTGTAGTGGTTATCACTTTCGGTTTTGATCATTTCGAAACCTCCGAACAACCCCGGTTCGAATCCGGGTACGACCTTTTTTTTTCAAAAAATTAATTCTGGAATTCACTTCAAATTGTCTCCGATCGTGCTTAGCAAACTCAAACTATTCAAAGCCAAATAGAATTGTCTCGGCTCTAAAAGTGTCTTACGATAATGTCGTGAGCATTAAATGATCTTCTAAAAAGGCAACTATATTTGTTTCATTATTTATATAAATGGCTCTAATAAACTGAGCCTTCCGGAGGTTGTGGTAAATTTTTGTTGGCAGGTAAAGCCATTTCTTTTCTCAAAGATAATAGGACCGTTTCCATTGAGTATGATCTTTTCCATTCCTTCAACACACTGAACTTAGATGGATTGACTACGCCGTTCAGACTATCAACAAATGGTAGATTTATCTTGGAGATAAACTTGACCAATGGAGGCTTATCTGGATATGACTTATCGCATTCAATAGAAAGACTGTAAATTCTATTTTCATGAGCAGACTAAATACAACGAATATCAAATTGATTTGTTAGTTTACTGAAATAATCTTATAAAAAAATCAAACAAAGAAGTTCCAAAAAAATTGGAAAACATAGCGAAGCGGATCAACATTATCTTCAGGTTCGTATACATACATGTGGAGGTCCTATAATTGTGGCATTCCAATGGGTCATGGTAATGTCATCACTATCTGCTAACCCGTAGGAGCATGACTCGGATCCTAAGCCCTTTTCTCCTTTTTCTAACTCTTCAAGTAATTTAAAGCTTCTTGGTCTGTAAATATCAGAGAAATACGACTTTTGTTAGTAATTTTTTCTCAATCGGTCGCTCAGGCTGAACCATCTGCCGCTGCGTGGAAAACCAGATACTGCAAAAATAAAGAGCTAGCACCACTTACATAGTTGCCATCTTTGTTCAATTAAGTATGGATATTAGAACTATTTTATCATTCAGAAAAAATAACCCAAGAGTATTCTTGAAAGTAAGAAGAATGCCATGTTCACTAGGTGGGTAATATTATATATTACGCTAATATGTATTTTTTTTTTTAATGTGCTAAGATTTTTATTACGCACACTCTTTTACTATACTTTTGCCACACAAGGGCCCGATAACAAAAATGTCAACCTCATTTCAAATATATTATGGATCAGACAGGTCAAATGCTATATCGACATCATTTTCAATATTTTCCCAGGTCTATCATGGTGTACCTAATTGATATAAGATTTTCTGGATATACTTGTTGTTTTGAGTCGATATCAGCTTTGTAATAAATAG
Organism: Saccharomycopsis babjevae; assembly: GCA_031125705.1. Classification (NCBI taxonomy): domain Eukaryota; kingdom Fungi; phylum Ascomycota; class Saccharomycetes; order Ascoideales; family Saccharomycopsidaceae; genus Saccharomycopsis; species Saccharomycopsis babjevae. Next base: position 100,466 of record JASTVB010000028.1, on the reverse strand, counting down.
CAACCAGATCAGTATAATAGTTATTGTAAGGAGAGATCACTTTATTTTATATAGTTTTCATGATAAATTAACTTAATCTCTAAAATTGAAAAGCTGGTTTGTTTGGAAACTCCTGAATTGCGTCTTTTTGGGGAAATTTCGAATTGTGAAAGAAACAAGCTTCTCACACTTGTGCCATTCACTTGCTTTTTTAAAAACTCAAGTAATTTTTTTTCTGGATTGAAATCAAGAATTTGTCTATCTTCTCATTCAAGAAACAAAAAGCATGCTAAAAAACTGACTCATGAAATGTTTGGCTCAAAATACAAATCTCGTATAACTCAATGAGCTAATTATATTTTGCTTTGTAATGGGATATCAAGGAAAGGGCTTTTCATGAAAAAGTTGTTTTTATTACTCCTTTGTTCTGACGCCTTCAAGTTACAGTTTTGAAAAGCATTTCATATATGAAGCGAGTTAATTATTATAGATTTACGTCTTATTCTACTCATACTTGCTATCATTTTGGTTTTTAATGTTATGGTTTTCAGCTCAATGTCACCATCAAACATTCACTGACCCCAAACATGGAGCACATGCCAACAAACGGCGAGATGTAGTGTGCATAGTAGTGGATTCATTCTTTGGATTATAATAACATCATATATAAGTCAGTCTGGTAATATTCTATATTTTGTATTTGAAGTCTACCAAGACTACATTCTGGTTACAATCAATAATGATATCGTCAAGATTTAAATTAATATATTAGGCCAATACTGAAACATGAGCTCAAGTATGTTTTCAGAAAGTGGATAAAAGGGGGTTCACAAACTTGCTTTTACCTGAATGCTTGTTGCGGCATGCATTTGAACAATTTACGACTATCGACCTTACTAACATATAACTTAGACCTCTTAATATATCATAATGATGCAGTCAATATAGAGCAATTGTACTATGTCGCCAAAAACTTTCCCAGCATCAACAAGGATGCTTCAAACGAAGCTCTACTTCTTATCAAGAAGAGCTTTTACGGAACAAAACACTTGGAATATTTCGAGAGATGTCTTTCTATAGAGCCATCAACGGAAGTCATTTTGACGTTTAAAAAGAGTATAAAAGAAGAGATAACAGAACTTCAGTATTTAATTGAGGAAATTAATGCACGCTTGGATGATCTAGACAGCCCAAATTTCTCGCAAAGCTCATCCAAATTGAGAGAATCTATGTTACGCCAGGCACTTCTCTGTCTCAGTATTGACAATTTTCAACTAGCATCCACAAATTTAACATATTTTACTTCAAATTATTCTAGTGTCTCCTATTATTTTAGGGATATTGAACTCAGGTCCTCTATAGCTTATATTTCAAAAAATTATATCTTTGTCGACCAATTTTCTAACAAAATCTTTAAGACGGTACATGATCTAGATAAAATGGAGTATCCAGAAATTATAAGCTTAGTTAGAACAGCTAGTACGATTATAATGTGTGAGTTTAAAATAAAAAACTATTCAAGGGTGCTAGAATATTTCCAGCTATTGTTAAATATATGCGAGAAGTATTCCAAAGCAACAGACCTTCTCAAAAAAAGCATGGAAACATTCCAAAAAATTAACAAGAATCACTTCAATGTTTTTTGCTCTAATGATATTAAATTATCAATTTTATTTTCGATTATTGTGATCTCAACCGATAGTGATATCAGTATATGGACCAAACATGTTTATTTTCAAAGCTTGTTTACTGATTTCCCTATAATTTATGATTTCGTAAAAGCTTTTTTGTCAAAGAAGTTTGCTTTACAATCAACTTATATTAGTCAAATATCAGAAAACATAGATATTTGCACTCAAAACTTTCAGAAAAATGGAGATTTCCTCGAAGTAACCCGCGTATTATTACTTCGAAATATCATTTTTTACTTTTCTATTGTTGAAAAAATTTCATTGTCCCAATTGCTTGTAACTTTTGGAATGGAAAAGAAAAGATTTTTGCCAATAGTAATTCAGTTAATTAGAGTCATGGAATTAAATATCGTCTATGATCCCTCTAATGATACTTTCCAGAGAAAAACAGAAATTGCTCTGAAGCCTTTAAAAAATCTATCAGTAATTTTAAAAAATTTGGAAGCAGGGAACGAAGCTATTATACTACAAAACCAGGTTCTTGACTTACTTATTAACTGAACTTTATACATATTTTTTTTTTGTTTACTTTTTGATTTGTTTGTCAATAATTGAAATTGTATTGTGCAAATTACGAGCGCATATGAGAGAGATTGATTGCTTGTTTCATGCCATTTCTATTTGAATAATATACATTAATTGAAAAACACTGGGTCATAATAGGCACAGAGTATTACACAAGATTCGGTTTATATACATGTAAAATTCCGAGGAATATCAATTATCATCTAAAATGTTAACAACATCTTCTTTATAATTCGTGGTAACACCATTTTGTGCAATATTTTCTATATCAACAATTTCTTTGGCTGCTTCAGGAGTCAATACGGTGTAGTCAGTTTGTCCAACTGCAATGTTATCTTCAACTCGAATTCCAATACCTCTATAATAGATAGGATATTTATAATCATCCAATGGAAAATAGACACCTGGTTCAATAGTGATAACCTGATTTGGTTTAAGAGGGGCAGTTCTAGAACATTCTGGAACATCATGCACATCTAGCCCTAAATTATGGCCAATATAGTGTGGATAAAGCTTATAAATATCCCAATTCTTCAAGCAATCTGCCAAACCAGGTAGTTGCCTTAATTCCTCAAATAAAAGCTTGGTGGAAGCATTATGAATATCATTCAAGCTTTTACCATCAGCCAGTGTGCACATTTCAATGCATTTTTTGTTAACATTGAGAACTGCTTGATACAAATCTCTTTGTGGTTCAGTAAATTTCCCGCCTGCTGCTGGCCAGGTTCTTGAAATATCTGCTCTATATTTTCCTAATTGACCGGCAGAATCAACTAATACCAACTCATCATTATATATAACATCATCATTACGAACGTAGTGAATTGATAATGCATTTGGACCAGCCCCTACAACAGGAACATATGCATGACCACTACAACCACCTGATACAAACTTATATTCCAAAAAAGATGCCAACGTACGCTCATTATCAAATCTTCTTGCATAGGCCTGGTTGTAGGCTCTTCCTGAAATTTTTCCAGCTTGTCTCATAATTTTAATTTCTGCATCTGACTTTACCAATCTTAAATCACTGACTAACTTACTCAATGGTTTAACAGTTTTGTTTGCAACGACTGTTTCTATGGTATCCTTCATTGGGTTATCCTTTAAATTGAAGAAATTTCCAAATTTATCTTTCAAACTTATGGAACTTTTATGATTTTCTACATCAATGTAAACGGTATCATGTCTAGTAAGAAGTTTTTCAATATATTCTTTCACTAATTTATTGGATTCGGCAAAATCAGCATTAAAAATCTCAACACTTCCTTCAACGCCAGTTCTAAAGCCATCCCATTTTTCGGCATGTGCATCTTTTGGAGGGACTATCATATGCAACAATACATTTTCAGTAAAATCATTGGCACTTCCATTATCCAATCTTTCAATTATAGCAACAGAATTAGGTTCGTCCCAACCAGTCATATAAAAGAAATCGGTGTTTTGTTGAAAAGGATAAAATACTGCTCCACTTGCATACTTAACATTATGGCCTACCAAAATAGCAATAGAATTGGGCTTCATTTGGCTTGCTAGTTTCAATCTTCTTTGATAGTATTCCATTGCAGTAATACCTGGCGTAAGTTCGCCAGGACTTATTAAGTACGGTCTTGTCTCATACAAAGGCTGGCCAGTGTTAAAATCAGGAACAACCCTAGAGTAACCACGCTTAGCGGTCGAGATAACGAACTTTCTAGATACTATATTTCTGAACATTTAGATATTTTCAAATTTGTTCTGGAACATTAAAGATTAATTTTATTTCCTCTTTCGCGATAGATATTTTTGAAGTTATATGATAACATAGAATTCCAGGAAAAAATGGCTAAAAAAAAAAAAAAAAAATAGGATCTTGTTTGTTCAAAGACGCTTGAAAATTACATGCACTCAGAACTACATGATTCATGCTTAGAGTCTATAGAAGTTTTTTTTGAGTTAAATTTTTCAACATGAGAACTCTATTATACTATTATAATCAAGAAAAAAAATAATAAGGATATTTCAAAGGAAAAAAAATAATAGAAAACCATGCAAATTCAATACTTTGTAATATCAGAATAAGATTACAAAATAAGATAAAATAAAAAGCTCAAATGCAATTGGAATTCAAAGTTTCATTTCGTAATTTTTAGCCAAGCATTGAGCGGAAAAAGTTTTTTAGCAATTCTTTAGAAATGAATTACTCATGAAGGATGTGTCATCATCTACATCATGAGCATCTGAGCCTACGTCGAATAAACTAAAATTATCGGAATCAAGATTACCTTCAGTTAAATCTTGAGCATTTTGCGTTTCCTGAAATAGCTGTGTTGCTTGAATTACAGTATCCTGAGCAGGAGCTGCCAATTCTTGTAATTCTTTAGATTCTTTGCTGCATAGATTAATTGAATCTCTAAAGCAAAGATCGTTATCATAAATTGCTTTAGCTATTGATTCTTTGAGCTCATTTTTGTCAGTTGATAGGATTTGAATATTTAAACGAATCTTATCATCCATACCGACAAACTTCGATACAAGCTTTGATGGAGAGCTGCAATCATACCCTTGAATAGTAAAACTATTGTGAAAATCATTATAAAGCACCACTGAACATGCGTCTTTAAGCATATCGATGTCTTCGAATAAAAATATTTTAAAGTGAAAGATTTTTTTCAATAATTGACAAGCAACTTTCTCCTCTTTTGGCAAACCAAGATTCTCAAGTAGTAATGAGACTTTTTCTGGAATTTCAATCTTGGTACAGCAATCATTAAACAACTTTCTCATTGCTAAATGAATCCTCAAATTTACCTGAAATTTATCGCTTTGAATCTGGTTAAAACTGCTGCTATCTGATCTACAGTGAAAGCAAGAGGTATTACCTGGAATTCTTTTTGAAAAAAAGTAACACTTCTTGTGACAAATTCTTCCGCATTCAGCGCAATTAAACTATATTAAAGTATTATCTGTTAGTAATTCAATCGAGGTGTTATAGGTATAGGTGACTTTTATGTCCATGAAAACTTACTATAGAATCATTAGGAACTTTTGTGCTTATTATTGCCTTGCATTCACAATGTAAATGTGAATTTTCTATACGTAACTCTCGATTTTCTTTGATAAATATATCATTAGTGTCAATATCATCTTCAAGAGATTGCTCTATTTCATCATAAACTGATTCATTAGTTTTTATAATTTTGATAGAATGTTTTTTTTTTTTTTGAGAATAAACGATGTTATCAAAAGTTAGTGTTCTTGAGTTTCTTTTGCGTTTATTTCTCCTCAAGTAGATCGAAAAGGTTGCACTAAATACATTTGTTCTGTTAGTATTTATTGTGAAAATAAATTCATAAAACATTTGAAAACCAGCAAGCAAGTGAACATACAAAACATTTCCACCTTCAAATTTACTACAATATGCTTTTGATAAATCTTCGTTTCTCAGTGATATAAATTCCATTTCCTTTCTTTTAAGAATAGATGTTGGAATCAACTTGAAACTACAAGCCATTGCATTTTTTATACTTATCTCATCTTTTAAAACTACAGACAAAGATATTTTTTGATGTTCCTGTAATACTTTTAAACTTTGTGTCATTGTAAAAATATTTTTTAAAAAATTCTGAGCACTTTTTCTTATTGAACAACCTTGAATTCCGGCATTTTCTGTTTCAAAAGTTGATAAAAATGTAAAATCTATTGTATAAGTTTCTAGAACTACATTTTGTTTCGACATAACATCAAAGATTAAAACCTTGAGATTTCCTTGATCAATGAAGCTGTATATATGCTCGTCGATAACTTTTAATAAGATATCGGTCGGTTTGCTCATCGATTTCTTAATAGTTTTGATTTTGAGATACTGTTGCTTCTTCTCTTGTTCTGTAATATTTTTGCTCTCATTTGGAACAAAGTATATTTTACTGGAAAACACTTCATCCGGAAATATATTCCGAAGCCAACAAATGGAACCAATACTAATTGATACCAATGTTTTGACCAAAGTAATTGGATCTTCAACTCTACTATTTACCTTTTCCATTTTATATATTGAGACTGAGACTACACTTCAAATCTACAGTTGATAATGTTGAATTGATCAATATGTTTTTCGTTTGTTATTATATGTAATCAATGATACTATGAAATAATTGGGAATAAAAAAAGACTTTTTTTTTTTTTTTTTTTTTTTGATTCCCTGTTGCAAAAAGAATTTGATCAATTTTTTTAAACAAATATTAGAACAAGCAGAACACAAACTATTCATATTTATTCTTCGAATATTTTTCATCAACTATTATTTGAAAATCAATTATATGCGAATATTCAGTTACTAAGTTGAAATAAAATTATATTATAACGCTTAATGAAATAAAATAGATGATCGACGATTATCATCTACCAACAGCAGGAATAAACTTGATTCATTTTTAAAAATTTCTTGATATTTTGGTTAAGAATCTCATGATAACTAAATTCGGAAGTAGCCTGAATATTCATACTAATAATTCGACATTTTGAATCGCAAGTCTCGGTAATGGAAAAAAAAACTGCCAAAAGTTTACGGGATTCATCAAGAAATATTATTCTACAAGTTGAATAAAAACGTAATAATTATCACAATAAGGATCAAATACAACAGTACATAAACTAAAATTAATAATCAAATAAAAGGATTTACACAGCAATTGGCGAAATAAAGTGATAATCAGAATGTATATCGTGATATGAAATTGAATGCTGTAAAAATGAAATCTTATCTTCCCTTTCTACTATCTTCTCTTGCAGCCTTTCTTTCCATCTCATCCCAATCTTCGCCTTCATCTGATTCCGAAGCACTTGCTTCACTTTCACTCTCATCATCATCTTCTTCAGAGTGTTCTTCAGAACTATAATTGTCTTCATCATCATCATCATCATCATCTGCATCAGAAGACATTTCGAAAGCAGACTCTTCTTCTTCCTCTTCTTCTTCATCATCACTACCTTCACCTGTCAAAAATTGCCAGCCACCGTCTTCGAAGAATCCGTATGGATCATTAGAAATAGTTTTCATAATCTGTGTCCAGTTCAAAGAAATTCTCCCTTCCGAAAATGGAATATCAACATCCGTTAACCAGTTCTTCACATCTTCCAAAACATCCATCGGAATAGTATTTATATGAATTACAGGTTTGCTGAAATCTTTAAATACAAAGACTAAATCGAAGTTCTTTAAACCAAACTGAACTCTTTCTAAATGCGCAACTTCAACTTCTGCTAAAGTTACCACCAAAAATGGTGTATCAACTAATTGAACTAAACAATCTCTGGTAGGCATGAGGAATACAGATGATCTAAGCGGAACACCATCAAAACCTAATTCTCTAAATGGGATATCAAGGTCAACCATACCATCTGAAGCATCACTGATTGCTTCAGCAAAGTTTTTAAATTCTCTATCAAGAATAAGTCTTCTCTTTCTATCTTCTTCTTCTTGTTCTAGTTCGTCATCATCTCCATATCTGTATTTACGTCTTCTTCCACCAGTTTCATCAATACCGACATCGCTTGCTTCTCTGTAAAATTGAATATCGTATGTTTTCTTTTTACCAATCATCAATGGTGTTTTTAAATGACAATGAATCAAAACAATTAATTCGTCCTGTGATGGTTGAAAGAACAAATGCTTGATATTACTAAATAAAATGTCAACACGTTGATCGGCTCTAATAGATGATTGGTATCTGATACCATTTTGATGAATAAATACAGTACCCAAAGCTTTCTTTGAATCTGGTGCAGGTCTAATTGCAACTGAGTCCAATCTCTTCACTCTACCAGCCTTACCAAGAATTAACTTATCTTGCTCGACAACATCAACTCTTGCTTTTCTTTCAGTTTCACGTTTAGTGGCATTTTTCTTCAACTCTGAAATTTGTTGAAAAACACGACTCAATCTTGCACCATCTTTAGATCTGAAAGAAAGATTTCTAATAAAGGAATTCTCATCGTTATCCTCATATGGTAGGTCACCTTTTCTGGTAGCTATACCACCAGGTGAATTAAAGTTTAATCTCAAATATGTGTAATCACCTTCCTCGGTCTTAGAACCATTCTTGTAAGCATTGATATGGAATGGAACTGGTCTACCGTAAATTGGAACCAAGATAGTTTGCGATTTAGCATCAACATGTATTCTCAAATCTTTCACATTGGTAGGTATTTGTGTATCCCTCACATAAGATTCATATCTTCTGAAAACTGCTTTATCAGAATCAGCACTTTTGGCATCAGTATCAGCAAATCTAGCTAAACCTTCCTTTTGTCTCTTTTCATGTAATTTCTTTTGTGAATTTTGTCTGATTAATTCATTGTCATGATCTTCGTTTTTAGCTTCACCCCTTAGTTTAGTTTTCAAAATTTTAGATTGACCAACTGCGATCAAATCTTCATTTTTTCTTTTTCTTGGATTTTCTTTAGCTGAGGATGATGATTCTTCAGACTTTACTTTAGAAGAATTTTTCTTATTTGAATCATATTCTTTAAAATGAAAAGAAATGTTGGATTTACTCTTGCTGACTTCGGTTAATACAATTGGTTCAGAATTAGTAATACGAACGGTGTCAACCAAGCATAAAGAGTAGATTTTGTCTTTTGGAGATTTGGCCAAAGTGCTAGTAAGATTTTGAAAACCAAGAGAGACATCAATTATGGAACCAGCTTGTAGCTTTCTTTCACATTTACCATTCAACACAAATGTATTGTCTTTGAACTCGATACCACTTAGCCAACCGACATTTTTAGTGAAATGTGATTCTAATTCTGGTTTTTCATCTTTTATCATTTTAATAGCTGTTTCGTACACCACTTTTGCAGTGACACCGTCTTTCAAAATTGATAAAACTTTTGCTTGAAGCTTTAAAAGAAAATCATAATTGGAATCAATATCTTCAGTTGGGTCAATTAAAAACGTTCTACCAATATTGGAGCAATAAACCTTGTATCTTATGCCTAAAGAAGCAATGATGACGGATCCTGATAACTTGTCTTTATTAGACTGCGCGGAAGGTCTCAAGTCATACTTGCCACCAGATTGCACAATTGGGCTGTAACACCAATCAATGTCATTGATAGAAAACTCGTCACCTAACAACTTCTTTTTACTATTCAAAAACTTAGGGTCATCAAACACCTTGTTTTCTACAATTTCACTCAATTTTTCATTAGACACTAGTTTTTCGTCGTCCAAGATATTCACCATTTCATCAGTTAAGTAATCAAGCATAATTGAGGAGGATTTGCTTGCCAAAGTTGTCAACCTCAATTCATCTTCATCCTTGATCTCCAAGGTCTTTGATATACCTGCGCAAATATCGATCTTGTCGAATTCGCTTTCATCTTTTTGGAAAACTGAGTTCCATTCATCCATGAATTTGCCTTCGAACTTGTCTTTGGCGATTACCCCCAATTTTTTGCCTGTTGACTTCATAAGGTTTACCAAATCAACAAAGAGGCTTTTATTGTGGTCCACATCTTTGGTTCTTGTCCAAATTTCAACGCCTGGCAACGATTCAAGCCCTTTGAGATGCTTTGCCTTACTGATTGAGGTGAGAATGACCGACTTTTCCTTGGTGAAGTAGAGTGCCGTGGCGGGAAACTGGTAACCCAAAAGCCAGTTGTGCACGGTGGTGGACTTCATGTATGGGTTGTTCTCATTGGCAGAGCCAATCACGATGAGAATTGAGTCAACTCCAAAGACTGCCGGGTCAGACAAGTTCTTTTGGATAAGCTGACTTCTCTTTTCAAACTTTTTGGGGTCGATATAAATGTCGCTCATGTTTTCTCTTCTGGTTCTTTAACCCTTGTATCTGTTTGGTTTCTGGATCAGTGAAGCTTCACAGCAAGAGGAAATAAATAACAGAATTGTTTCAATAACAGCTTGTTTCAAGAAATGGTAGTAATAAAAGCCATTAATTAGAAGCAAACTAATTAGATTCAGGTTCAATAAGTGAACGTATATATGTATGTAGCTAATAGTTTATTTTCAGTGAGCAATAATATTCATTAGAGAGAAAAAAAAAAAATCCAACAGCCAAAGCTACACATTTCCACTTTTCAGCGGCTGTTATTATCTTTGAAGAAAAAAACGCGTAATTTTTTCAACTTCATTTTTAGGTAAAAAAACTTTTTAGAATTCTGAAAAATTTCACCTTGTTACTCTTTCAGTATGACGCGTTTTAAAATTGCTTTTAAAAGACATGAAAACGTAAAAGAAACGATATTTATTTTGTAAACTGAGTAAATCAAGCGGTTTGATAGTAGATAATTATAATAATAAGAGAATCAAAGATAAACATAGTAGTAATCTTCAATAAAATGGTAGCAACGAAATTAAGAACGTGCGAAGAACAAACGGCTCAATATTGAGACCTTCTGTTGAAAAATTTGCCCCATCTAGCGCAGAAACCAGCTGCAGGCCCGCAATGTTTTGCGGGTTTCTTAGGGTTGCCTTGCTCTGTCTCGCAATCTGCAAAGTAGTCCTCAGCTGTTTCCCCGTTGTAAGTGTCTATCACGTTGTGAACGGTGTTTTCGATGTTGGCAAGACCTAAGGCCTCCGCATTGAGCACCCGGGCATGTGTGCTTGTATGATATATATGGCTCGAATGGTTCATGCCGAGGGTTTCGTCGAAATAATGTAGCAAGTGGCGTCTTTCGCTGTTGAATAGGTGTGTTGACTTGTACACTATCTTGGTGTCATGGAAGTATTTCTGTAGCCTCAAACGGGTCATTAGTCGGGTGTACCACATTTGGAACCGTTTGTCCCTTTTATTTTGAGTCTCACTAAGCATTTCTTCTAGGTCACTTACAGATTCCGGGTCAATCTCTCGGTGTGCAACAACAGTAGGGTGGACACCCGCGTTCCCCATTTCCAACGGTTCCATTTGAAATATCGTGTCGTAATCCATTATTTTCCCTTTTCTTTCAAGATTCTTTGATAGCACCTCAATAAATATGAAGAGTACGTGGCTTATAACAGGGGTTGTTCAAAAAGCTAGCGTTAGACAAACGTATTGTTTGGTTAACTTATCTTTGTGTTCTTTATTGTATTAGTGCAAGTACAAACTCGTTCTACAGGAAGATTATAGCCAACAATCTTTAAATAGTTTATTCAACACACTTTCAATTGTTTAATAGTGTTTTTTCTTCACTACTGAATATTTCACATTTTTCTGCTTTTTAATGTTTTCTTGTATTACGTGCTTTGCTACTATGTATTAAACATTCTGTACTGTTCATTCAATGTGTCGAATAACTGCTTTAGTCTCGCTCATAAGTATCAACGATTTTTCATTACAAAAAATATTGCTTTCATGAGGAAAAAATATTTTTAATAACAAAAAAGCAACATTTATGCGATTTTATAACTATAATGTCAATTAGCAGCTTTCCACTTAAGGCTAAAGATCAATCATCTGTTATTTATCTCTTTCTATCAGGTGTTCAATATAATTATTTCCTTATACGGATTTCATGTTGTGCATGTGCTGCATATTTTCACTTTTATTGTGTTTTTTTTAAAATGAAAACAGGGCTCACAACTATTTTTCTTATATTGATGATTTTCATATACAGAATTCATAAAAAGCCTTCTGAACACTGATGAGACCATAGTTATACTGTACGATTCAGTAAATCTACATCTACTAATAATAAACGAAAAAACTTTTAATCATACATTGTGGAAATCCAAACATAAATATTTGCGTTACATTTACAATTTGCGGTGCTTCTACATACCATAGATTTATGTTTATATAGTCTGTTTGAAGATAATAATGCCATCAAAGAAAAGAGGTAGACCTAAAAAGACTGTGCCTGAAGGGGCAGTTCCAGCTGAGATACCAGAGAGCTCAGTAAAAGGCATCGACTTAGCCAACAAGATTATTGATCGGGATAGAAAAGATACCAATGCAGAGAAAAGGAACGACGAAATTGTGAACGGAGGCAAGAACCCAGAACATGCGGAAACCAAACTAAACAAAGATGACGAATTGACGCAGAAGAAATTGAAAGAGCATGATAATTCATCTGTGAATGAGACTCAAACGGAGGTGCAAGATGCCAAGTCAAGCACAGAAGCCATTGTTGAATCAAACAAGGAAACAGAATCAGAAGTGAACACAATAGGAAACGCCAGTAAAAGAAGGCAGAGTGTCTCTAATGTTGAAAAAACCAGCGTTAAAAAGCCAAGAGTTCCAAAAGGAGAAAAAAGAAGCAGAGATTCGTCAGAAATGCAGCCGAGTACTTTGGGCTCAGATAATGCAAACTCAAAGATTATGAAGCTTCCAGAGAAGCCAAAGTTGAAGCAGGATAGCGAGATCCTGCCAAGTAACACCATATACATAAGTAATCTTAACGATAAAATCAATAAAGAGAAACTTCGGAAAGCATTGTTTTTGCTTTTTGTTGGCTACGGAGATATCATTAAAATCCAAATAGATTGGAAAAACAGAAAAATGAGAGGACAAGCATTCATCTTGTTTAGTCACGAAAATGAGGCAAAGTTGGCCCTCAGATCATTGCAAAATTATGAGTTTTTTGGCAAGCCTTTGCTCATCAATTTTTCAAAGCACCAACTAACGATTGAATAGATTAATGCTGCTACAGTTTTGTGTGGAAGATTATTCTAAAGTCATATTTCCTATATTTTATGATATATACGCTGTTTCTCAAAAAAATTTTTTTTCTTCATTCTTTGTTTCATTAATTTTATTAACAGAGCATTTGTAAGATATATCTATCATTCTGCTGAATAAAATGTTGTTTTTAGAGCAAGGCAATATCTAGGTTTTTCCACGCGTCTGAAATTTCTATCTTTTTTTATTTCCGTAATTGGAAAAAAGTTGAAACTACGCGTCTTTTTTTTTTTTATTAATATTTTCTCTTTTTTTTATTTTATTTTTCATGATAATATTTACCAAAAGATTTCACAAATAAAAAGGTCCAATAAGATAGATTGATGATTTAACTAAATTTCCAATTAAAAGTTATAGTCGGTGTTAATATAGTTCATTATCTTATTTTCTAGTCTGTCCAACTGCCAACTAGGAAGAATCTTTTACCATATAGAGTCAAAAGTTATTCATTAAATGACCGCATCTCCAACTAAACAAATATTTAAAAAAATGAAAGTATCGGAACAATTAAAAGTTTTCAAAAGATCTGACAATGCTACTATCCCAACTAAAGGTAGTGCATTGGCCGCTGGTTATGACATATATTCATCTGAAGATGCTTTGATTCCAAAAAATGGACAAGGCTTGGTTGCCACTGATTTAACTATCGTTGTTCCTGTTGGAACATACGGTAGGGTTGCTCCAAGATCTGGGTTAGCCGTGAAACATGGTATCTCTACTGGTGCTGGTGTCATTGATGCTGACTATCGTGGTGAAGTTAAGGTTGTTTTATTCAATCATTCAGGTAAGGACTTCGATATCAAAAAAGGCGACAGAATTGCACAATTAGTGTTGGAAAAAATTGTGAATGCTGATATTACAGAAGTTTCAAGCTTGGAAGAATTAGATGTCACCGAGAGAGGTGAGGGTGGCTTCGGTAGTACCGGAAAATAAGTAATAATATATAATATATGTGCAGTTTGATTTCATGAATATTTTTGTTAGCTAAATATACCCATCTTTTTAGCACATGTAGGTATCCATTCTTTTTTGTTATTTTGTTTACTTTTGCTTGATTGGAGGTTCAGGAACCGTTGTTCGAAATTTAAACAGACTACGAATAAAATGAGTATCGGATATTTAATTCCAAGCAAGCAATATACAATTGACTAACCAGTGTTGAAAATCGTTGATAAAAACCAATTACGCAGTAAGTAAAGCTCTTCAGTCCCAAATATATATATATAAAGATAGACATAGTCTGCTACTATTGATAATGTAGAGAAAAGTATTTTCATGAAACAAAAAGAAATTATGAACAAAATAATAATAATATAATTTTTTTTCTAAAAAGAAGAAGTATCCAAAGGAAAAGCAAAGTCTTAATTATAAATTAATATTAATTAAAAAACTAGTTTATTTGTTACTCTTGGTAGCTTCAACTGTTTTAGCATCAATTTCTGAAACACTCTTGTGATCTTTGATTGGAACATTGATGGCAGCATCAGTAGTCATCTTCTTCTCTTGCTCGTTTTCAACCTTGATCTTCTGTTGTTGTTCCTTCAAGACATTCAACTTAGTCTTATAATCTTCGGACAAACCAGATTTGGCGACATCATAAACCTCATCAGGAATGGAGGACAACACGTTCAACAAAGAATCATAGTAATTTTCGACATCTTGTTGACCGTAAGTGTAGATAGAGGATAAAATTAATAAGGTAGATGGAATTTTCTTTTGCAATCTTAATTCTAACCAGGAGCTTAAGTCGTCTCTTAATCTACCTGGTGAAGCATCGATTGTTTTCAAACCTCTTGAACGGCAAGCAAATTTTAATTCGGTAACGTTAAGGGAATCAACACCTTCGTAGTTGATAGCTCTGTCATCTTGAACAACAGCAATCAACTTGGTACGGATCTGGTATCTGATAAAACTGTCGGTACCGAATGGAGTCAAACCCATGTACTTTGCCATGGCGACTAATTGAGGTCTGGACAAGTTATCCAAAACGTCATCATCATTGAATAATCTGGCAACCTTAATGATCAATTCGTTGGAAGGTCTTTCGTCAATATCGTTGATCATTCTGAAGAACTCAATAAAAGCGAATCTATCTTCTTCTGAGATGGCGGAAGGCAACTTCATCAAATGGTTACTCTCCTTGATGGTGTTTCTTAAGAAGGTGGAAGTCTTGTTTCTGACATCGGCAAGCTTGGTCTTTTTCTTTTCTTTGTCGCTGTTGCTTTCATATGTACTTGGCAACAAGTTTGGGAAGATTTTCAAGGCGATTGGCAACAATAATTCAGCAAAAGGAATAATGACGAAGGCGGAAAAAGGGACCAAACGCAAGACGTCGCTGATAGTTCTCTTGAATTGGGTGTTTTCTCTTCTGGTTAACTCGTAACCACTCAACATCTTTACCAAGAGTCTGGTGGTGACCTTAATTTCAAAACCTAAAAGCTTAGTACCGTTCCAGTAGTGGTTGGCTTCATGCTTCACTTTTTCCCAAAGGGTCAATTTTTTCTCGACCGGGGACTCGGCAACAACCTTTGATTCATTGTCTTTTTTAGGGTCAGGAGTTGTTGAACTGAATCTGACTGCTTGGAAGGCTCTGGCCGAGATTGTATTCCTGAGGATCAAGGTATTTCTGGCATTTCCATTCTGGGCCACTGAGAAAATGAGCTTCTTCTTCAAAATCAACGAAGAAGACAAACGCAAGGAGTTCATCATTTTTTGTATTATTTTATTCGGTTCTTTAGTAGTAAACGGAGTTGATCCAGCAATACACAAAAACCAAAAGAAAAGGTTGAGGACAGCGAATCTGAATGTTAAAATGAAGTGAAAAGTGATGCTAAACTTGAATCAAGCCATGTGTTTTCGAGAACACTTTTTCTTTTTTTTTTTTTTTTTTTTCAAAGTGTCTAGTTTTTTACCTAGGGGAAAATTCACTGCTTATTATTTTCTACTCTTGGACGATGTATGTACTGAAAAGTTTTTTTAAAATGTTCTTTTTTTGTTGAACTTTTTTTCCTAATTCTAATTTTCTAAAACTGTAAATCTAATATTAAAAATAGAACCTAATTTCATAAATCTCCAGATGGTCAAACAAGTGATAAAATCTGGCTTGTAGACTTTTGTAAATTAATTACCTGGGGGATTTTTCATAGCTTAAGCTGAACTGAAATTTCATCCATGTTGCTTCGTGGCTAGTCAGATGTATTTTTCAGCGGATAGTGGAGCTTGCTGATAGCCAGCGACTGGTATCAATGTTTGGCAAGACATTTATCAGGAACTTGAGAAGCTAGCCGGCGCTAGTCTTGCTGGCCTGCTGGCCAGCGCCAAAAAGCCAAAAGCCATCGAGCTAGCGGGCTAGCGGCCCTGCGGTAGCCTGCCAGAGGAAGACCTGCAGGCGGCCAGACGTAGAATGAGCGGGCAGTTTTTTGCCAGTGTTCATACAGTCTCCGGGTATAGGTCTGCCGGTGAAGAGCACGCACATGCAAAACCTAATTCAAACGAAGTATCAAGGGTCAGCAGCTACTACTACTACTCAGCACAATCAGAGTGCCAGAAGTAGCTTCAATAAATAAGCTGAAAAATACAATTTGCCTTCGTTTTAGAAGATGCTATCTTAAGGACGAAGTACCAGTAATACCTGTAGATGCGTTGCAGGATGGGCATTTCGGAATTTTGTTTCGAAAAAACAGCACTTTGTGCCATTTGCTTAGCTAGACTCAATCAGTGGTTGACAAATTTCAGCAATCTTTGTTATTGTTTTCGAAATCTTGTTTTTTTTTTGTTTTAGTTTTCGAAGGCCAGCGTTTGTGAGTCCAATAATAGTCATGTTCGTTTACATATATGCAGGTCTTTGGGTCTCCAGTTTACCAGCCTACTTGTTTCAAAGCTTTGGCTCTCGGATAATTTTTTTCCGGCTTGCCCGCCCCCAGCTATCCTGTGCGTGGTCTGCGCACTGCGCAGTGAGTGGTTGAAGAACGTCTACGGTTTCCCTGGTCTCTACAGAGGACTCGCCTCGTCGGTTATATGCCTGAACTGCATCTGCGTGAGCTGGCCTCTAGCAGCGGGCCTCTAGCAGCGGGCCACAGGCGAACTAGCAATTAAGGAAATCGGATTGGCGGACTGGCGGATTGGTGGGAGCTTTTACAACCCTTATGCAGCAGCCAAAATCTGCTGGCCAATAAGCTTTGGCTGCTGCAGTGGCAGCCCAAATCGCGGGCGCATCTACGGACTGCAGTGGCTGGTGTCTGATTGGCCGTCGTTTAGGCACGGTACTTCATCCTTTTGGCAAATCAGTACATCATCCTAAACACCCATACAGTAATATCACTCAAAAACTGCTAGCTCAAGTCTCCTCAACTTATTGGAGGACCCAAACTATCAGAGTCTGTAAAATCATTGAATACTAACTTGTATCCATACTTATTTTTGGCTTTGACTTGGTTCTGCTGTCTCCTTGCGGTGTTTACAGGCGTTTTTTAGGAGTTGCCACATCGAAAATTTCAAGTCTAGATCTTATTAATCTGTTGGGTGAAAAAAATTACGTTCTTTGTGCAACGACATATGGAATTATTTTCAATGTGTTCATAAAAAAACTATGAAAAATGCCTAATTTTAGAGAAAGAAGTCACTTTAACGTTGGCGAAGGCTTTACTTTTCTATGTAAAACCCTTAAAAATTCGAAACACTATTGTATGTCGGCATATTCACCGTTTTCAAATAGATCTTTTCAAACTTTATACCGAAAGCGTTGTTCGTGGACCAAAATATTACGGTGAACATAACAGGGTTCATAAATGTGTTCTGTTCATGCATGCTACATTTTTTCTATTCATTTTTCGAACATGAAATTCCGTAAACAGAAAAAAGTTTTTCTGTCATAATAGTTATTTTCCATACAAGAAATTATTAAGAAAAATTATATATATATATATTGAATATTGGAATTTCTATCATTTATAACTGCGCGATTTTGGTATAAGTAATCTAATGCTTGTTTTTGCTGTACAGGCACTTTCAAGAAAATCTGAAACTCATAGTTGATAAATCTTAACTCTTTTCATATCATTTAATTCTACAGCAATTAAACCTGCTACAGTATTAGTAATTCCTTCTAATCATAAACATATTAATAAAATTGTAGGACTATACTCTAAAACTTTGGAACCCAAGAGCAAGTTTTCTTAAGCTCCCCCTTTTATTTCAATTGTGAATAATACAAATTATATTAAGTAAAATTGACTTATTTGATTAGTCTCAAATACATCAGATCCTAGAGAAAATCTTCTTTGTTCTGTCTTGTCTGACGAGAATAAGCAATGCAGCCGAACACAAACAGAAAATTCCACAGAAAATACCCAAATTTTTAAAATCCTTGTAAATCACAGATAAATTGGTTGTATCACCAGAAATTAGCATTCCGCCAAAAACTGGACCAAGCATAGTTCCAATACTGGAAAAAGCAAAAAGAATAGAAAGATATGAGTGCAAATGCTCAACTGCAAATAGTTGACCAACACAAGCAGGAAACATAGACACAATAACACCAGAAGAAATACCACCAAATACGCAAAAGCATGCAACTGCAGCGTCTGATCTCATTGGAATCCAAAGTGCAAGCTGTAGGACTCCTGTCAATACCAAGAAGGGAATAAGAGAATTTAAAGTTCCAATTTTATCACCCAAGTATCCTGGTAAAATTCGCCCTATTACTGAAGCAGCATTGAGAATTGGAATGTTGAACTCCTTGAGCTTTGTGCTTGTTCCAGGAAGTTTATTTATGTACAAGTCTAGATAGAAAAGGCATGGGAACAATGAAAAATATGCAAGAACATTTGCCAAAACAAGGAAGTCAAACTGCCATTCCTTTAAAACAAGATAATTTATGTGAACCTTATGCTGTTTTTTGGCAACTTTTGAATCTGAACTCAGTTGTTTAGCTTGTCTTTTAGCGGCTTGAAATTTCAAGAAATCAGGATTCTCTTTGAAAAATAACAATACACAGATCAGCATCGGCAACATAATAAATCCAATTATTCTACAACTCCAACCAAAATTGATGTTTTGCATCAATTTTCTGGCCGCAATTGGCCAATATATCCCACCAACACAAGAGCCTGAAGATGCAATCCCGAAGGCCAACGATTTTTTTTTCAGAAACCATTGGAATATTACTTGTGCACTCAACACATAAACCAAACCTGCACCAATACCAAACAACACACCTTGTACTAAATATATCTGCCAACTTGCGTTTATCAAAGATAGCAACATAAAAGAGACAAGGATGATAACCGTACCAATAAATGCTGTGATTCTAGCGCCCAAGATTTGCATCACCATTGTAGCTGGCACAGAACTCAAACAAATGATTGTAGGGGCGATTGCACCAATTACCGATAATCTGCTAGTTGACAAGTCTGGATATAAGCTAACATAGTATGTTTCGTATATACCAAATGTGTTAATCACACCAAATGTCATTGCCATGAGGAACCACGCTGCAAGCACAACCAACCATGCTTGTAAGCCGCCATCTGGGGCACTAAATACAGGCTCAGCACCAACAAGGCTTTCTTCCTTTTGAACAACTTCTGTCTCAGACAGATATTTTTGACTATTTTCTGAAATATTAGACATTTTACTCAATTCACAACTGATCTTTATTTAAACAATTGCTATAGGTCTTGTTCCGGTTTTTAATTTTATTGTTTTACTAATTTCTACGAGAATCTTGTTTATACACTATTAGAATAGATATACTCGAGTATTTATATTACAATCAATTGCAGTTTTGATCAAAGACCTCATCGCTTTTTCTATATTATTAATTGAGTAAAGATATATAGCTTCGAAATTAAAGGAGTCATAAACATTTGTGTAACATAAACCCAGATGTGTGGGACTTCGTCGGAGATACTTTGGTTGCACAGATAAAAATCTCATACATAATAATTTTATTGTTCATACATAGAACGGTTTAGTATTTTGTGTGTCGGAGAATTATTTTCGGAGATTTTTTGTCGGAGATATACTATCGGGGATGATTTCTTGATGTATTCATTGCTTCTATCCATCTTTAAAAATGAGCTATTTCACTATTGAATTTGAACAACAGAGAAACATTCATATAAATTTAACAATATCATTGATGAATAAAACAATAAATAAAGAATTAAGGGTTTACTCAGTTAGCGCAGATTTGCATCTTTTCTTCACCTGCGTTACTGATGTATTTGGTTTGCAGCCGTATGAATAACATATCTACTTGTAGCTTACTTAATGATGATACTACCAGCAGTGTATATATACTGGATTGAAATATTGTTTGTCCTAAAAAGAATATTTTTGAGTAGGTATATTGATTTATTTATATAATGACTTGGTTACAAAAACCACAGCTGTATCTATATCCATACTTTTTTTTCATTTGATTTGATTTCTCGTTAACTTGCGTCGCTACTGCTCATGGCATGCTGTTCACCAGAGCTTGTACCACCCTTCACCGCCGAATCTTCCTCAATGGTGATTTCCGTATTACTAACGTTGATGGCACTTCTTCTTAGCTCTTCCAGAGAGCTATTTGGCGTCTTTCCTTCGTCGATATTCATTTTCCCATAAGCGTTTGTCGTAGTGATTATAGCAGATGGGGACGGCGAGGACATAAGACCTGGTAAGGAGATTCCGCCTCTTGCAGGACGCGAAACAACACTGCTGGTGATGCTGTAGTTACTGTAATTGCTGGAGTTGCTTCCGCGATGAGCTCTTTTGCCTCGCATAGTCGACATGATGTTATTCGTAGGCACAGAACCAACCACCATAGAATCATCTGGCAAGCGATTTCCAGAGAGTCCATTGTTACTATTTCCAGGAACTAACATTCCCAATGATGCAGGGCGTCCAAAGTCCACAGAGCTTGCCCCCACATTATTATTGAAGTTGTTACTTATACCTTGTGGTTGTGTTAAATAGCTTGGGGATGCATTAATGTTCTGGGATGGAGCAGAAATGTACCGTGATCGTCTGATTCCCCCACCAGTAAAGGAGCTGGGGACACTTTGTCCGACATAACCGCTCACATAATTGTTAGTGTTGTTGAAGTACGGAGAAGATGATAACGGTATGGTAATGTCCTGACCACTGGTGGTTCCAACAACACCGTTACCCGCAAAAACAGGCGATGTTCCTGGAGAGTTCGAAAAATTGGTACCACCCAGAAAACGTCTGGGAGATACAGAGGTTGAATGTGTAGAATATCTGATTCCTATTCCTACGCCAGCGTTATCAGGAGAATGGCCACTCACAATTCCTCCACTGGCACCAGGAGCAGATAGCAAAAAGTTTCCAGGAGCAGTTATGTTGTGTCTCAGCAGCCTTGATCTTCGTATGTTATTCGGAATGCCGCTATTGGTAGTAAATGCAAGGTCTTGCAGAAAATTCAGCAAAGATGTCGTCAAGTTGTTCAAAGTTGTTGAGGCATCCATGAAACGTGAGGGCAATGCGTCATCATTAGCAGATCCATCTATAGTATCAGATGTGCTAGTGGCCTTCATCCGTAAATTCTTATTATTAGAAGATAGCCTGGACTGCCTATTATTGAAAGATGAAGAAATGGATGACGATCTTGAAATATTTGAGGGTGACGAGGTGGAAGATAATTGAAGATCAGAAATAGAATGAAGAAATTGCTGTATATCATCACCATCTTCAGTATTGCCTATTGTTGGAATTAAACGATTTGATTTATTAGTTGTTGAGACATTATTCATGTTATGAAGTTCTTCATCAAGACTACTTCGACGGACAAAAGGGGCGGTGTAGCCTTTCTGATATTGATTCTGAGTTGCTATTGGGGGTTGGATCACATGCGAGGGCGGAGACTGGCCATGCAAAGAGTTTACAGTACTATTGCTTCTAAGAATGAGAAGTGGTGAGTTTAATGGATTATTAAAATTAAAAGAGCCGGCACGGTGCGAGTTAGCAGCGGCAGCGGTTGCTGTTGAGCTTGTGCTTCCAAAAGAAGATGAGTATTTAGGGATTGAGTGTGCATGATTTGAACTAAAAGACGATTTATAATGATGTTTAGTTAGAATCTGAGGTTGTTTAAGAAGTGAAGGTGATTTTTTATGATTTGAGCCAGTAGCTTGTTGTGGAGGAGTTAGAGAATGGCCTGATGGAGGAGGGGGAGGAGATGGTGATGCCCTCAGTGATTTTAAAAGTGCAGCGAGTTCAACTGAAGATTGCGGGACTTCTTTAATTGTTTTATTCTGATCGTTATTATTTGTTGAGCTAGAGACAACATAAAATCGGGAATCTTTTCTAAACTGCAAAGAAATTCTCAACATTCCAAACCTTGTAGGCAAAGGCTCAAAGATTTTTCTCTCTAAATTGATCTCTACTGAATCAATTTCGTTACTCATGTTGTCATAAATTCCTATCAAATGTTTGGTCAATCCAATTCTTCCCTTTGTAGATATTTTATTTCTTCCATCTAAGATTCGAACTTGGACTGCTAAATTCTGAAACTTGGGTGTTTCGTTAATTGCTGCAGCCTTCATGTTTTGACATAGTTGATATGTAGGAAGAAGCTCAGTTATATCTTTCAAACTCTTTAACATCAAAGACATTCTGCCATATATGATATTATTATCATCGTTGTTACTGTCGATACTGCCGGTAGAATTTGAGGAAGAAAAAGGAGTAAGTTCAACAAGCCACCGCTCAAGAACAACCTCTGTTTTACGAGGGCCTTTGACAACCAACCATGGATGCAAGTCTTTGTCTTCTAAATACAATCTCTGACCATGCTGTACGTCTCGGAGGTTGAGAAACACTTCGATGATTAATGGCGGAGGCAATTCGGACGGGGAGCTAGGAGCTATCACAGATGATGAGGCAAAGCTTTGCCAGTGTTTGTGGAGAAACTCTCTAGAGTCTGGGGATATCGTGGCAAGATTGGTATGTAAGTCGAACCAGAAATCATCAATTTGTGCGTTGGGAAGGGACTCGGGAAGACGATCGTGGATGGGCACTCTGGCCGCTGACGCGGTTCTTTGGTCAAATACTATGGATACGCATTTTGTGAAGAATTGGGCAATTAGGTTCTTCAAATCGTTGTTGCTGTCTGCAGCTTGATCCTTGTCCATGGGCAATGTCGATGTGAGATCGCTCATGGCGGGGAGCTGTTGGTTCAACGGAAACGAGAAGGGCGAAAAAGGAGGGTGCAGGGCGTTGAAAACACAGTCAGCGAGACACGTAGTTGCCAAATGAAACAGAACAAACGGGGGAACAGCTAAGGAAAGCAGAAAAAAAAAAAAAAAAAAGGAAAACAGCAGGTTCGCGGAACCAGTGGGCAGTGTTGCTTTTATGGATGGTCCTCTAGGGTTTCGATGGTCACACAGTCATGGACTACCAGCACGCTTGTTCTCAGGAAGGGGTTACTTTCTGTAGATTTTTAAACTCAAATAGCCTGTAACATCAACCAATCTAATACTGGGATACTACCAACAAACTAGTATCCAATGGTTTGAGTGTGTTGTCCATACGGTTTAACACAGTCAATACTCCAATATTACTTTACTGGTTTATATGTAAATTGTGTAAATAAATAAGTACCCTTTTAAAATAATCATCACTGATTAGTGCTTGAATAGCTTAAGGAGGGCTTTTTCCTCCAGGGCACATATGCTTTAGGTTATTTTACTATTTGACACTCTTCCTTTTGGTTTCTCTTATTTTTTGTCTTGCTGTAGAGAAGCTTATCGTGATGTTCGGATACGTTGCAGAAATAACGGAAGGGCACACAACGCAACAATGCTAGCAATCTTTTTCAAACAGAGTAACATAACCTAGGACCAGAGCACACAACCAAAGAAAGATACCAGAGAAACGTAACCAAAAAAAACATGTCACGGGCACATAACTTAGATGGCGGAGCACATAACCAAAAAAAATTAGAAAGGGCACATAACCACATAACCAAGGCACACAACCAAAAACAGGGCTGCATTGCAGTGTCTAATTGGACTATACATACGGCTGAACCGGCGATGGAGCAATTGCAAGCTCTCAGGTGATTCAATCAAAGGCCCGTTTCTATGTATATGTAAATCCATTGAAAAGACTGCCAAAATACATGCATTATTGTCTCACAAAGTGCTAGATAACAAGTTATTCACCGAATATGGTAAGTAGTTGAGAAAAAGCAAATGGTGAGCAGTTGGGCGAAAGGAAAATAGAGAAGAAGCTACAGACGAGGTGGTTTAGGATATGCAAGCTTTTGAATTCAGAAAAAGAACAAATATGGCAGTAACCATAAAACGTCAAAGAGAGAAAAGTATACAAGAGGCCAGCAAGTAGATGGAAAACAAAGGAACTGGTGAGTAAAAGAACGTCTAATGAGCAAGAAATGAGCGGAAATAAAAAGATCTATGCGGGAAGCGGAAAAGAGGGTGAGCGAGTTAAATAGAAAAGGAAATGTAGAAAATGTAGAACAGGAAATGTAGGAAGGAAACGCAGCGTAGTGGCATAAATTAGTAGGATAGCACGATTCCCACCGCAACGGCGGCAGCGGCAGCACCAAAAGAGGACGACGAAGCGGTGTACTTGGTACCGGAGTTGGTGGAAGTTGTGTTTTCCAGCGACAGCGAAGCCGCCAAGCAATGGGAGGTTACGGCAAGCAGCGAAATTAAAATCGTTCTAAGTCTCATCTTGTCTTCTTGTGGTTATCTGGCGAGTAAGGGCAAGTGGTGTGGTTTCACAACAGTCTTTTAGGCACAACAGCAGATGGACGAAAACTTCTGGACGAAAACTTCTGGACGAGGATTGTGTGTCTTAGATTTTTGGACGAGGGATTTATGACCAAAGTTTTCAGTCAAGGTTCTTAGTTAAGAGTTTTTATTCGGGGGATTATCAGTAATAGATTTTGGTCGAGGGTTTCTGGTCAACAGTTTGCAGTCAAAGATTCTTCGTCAAAGTGTGCAAGATATAGTAGCAACAGACGTCCAACACAAAAACGGTGAATGTCAAAACAACAGCAGCAAATAGTAATCTATCCTCTTCTGTTGACAACAAGGCTGATATATATACCAGCCATCAAAACAAAAAAATACTGTCACATACAAAAATAGATGAAAAAAATAAATAGAGCTTTTGCTTCTATTTATAGGAATTATCATATATCAAGATGCGCTGTGTTGAGCTGAAAAAGTCATCACTGTTTATCTGCTGCATGATTTTTCGCTTCTATTTTTTACGCGCATTAATGTGTTCAGGGGCGCATGGCGATAAACAATAGATACTTTTGCTTATTCTGGCAATTTGCTAGCTCTTTTTCAACAGCTGACCAGCAAGCAACCATCACATGGTTGTCATCGAGTAATCAATTACTTACTTCTCAGACATTCTCATGGAAAGTAGTGTAACCTATTGCAACCTTGTCTGGTACAATTCATTCTTTTGGAGTTGTAAGAGGTTTCACATTGCTCCCAACTACAATACGCACTCTAGGCCTTATGTGTACAATCAAACACTCAAATCCATGATATTTAATAGTGCACACACTCATTTACTGCAAAAAAAACGAGGCAATGCTATAGACTTCGCTGAGGGGGGAAAGACAGCTCTGCCTGCTAAAAAGAAACAGCTATACTTGTAAGGCTGCTACGGTTCTTAGGAATAGGGTTTATCTCATCGCGATGTCCGAACTGTTGTTTTAGAGATTATCACCAGAAGCCCATGGCTCAATATTGGCTCATACTGCCACACTTGCTTGTGCGGAGCATTAGTCATCTGTGACTGTCTGCAGTTTTCAAAAACGAAAAAAGAAAAAGAAAAGGAAAAAAAAAAAAAAAGCAACTATTGAGTGTAAAACCAATGACGCAGATTAATTACTATGAGTAGCAAGATCACTATCACTAGCATGAACATACATTCATTAACACAACTTACTAAAACGAACACAGCTCGAAGTTTCCCTAAAGCAATATACTTATCATATGCCATCTGGTGACCAGATATTGTTCTGTTTTGCCATATTTGAGTAATGCTTTGTTGCATAAACAGCAACAACGTGATTACAAAGGGCTGAAAAGTTTACAGAAACACGCGTGAAAACGCATATCACGTGCTATGCACGTGACTCTGTCTCATAAATCTGCATTATCCATGAATCAGCGAACTCTGGCTCTCTCCAACCTTGGTTTGCTATTCTTGCACAAGGGATTGTTTGCTTACACAGTTGACTTCTATTTATTCTTTTAATTTAATACGTATAATAGCTTTTTCATATGTTTGTCTTGATATAAAGATCTGTGCTCTATTTTTCGAGGTTGAAAGTAAAACTCTTGTGGCCATCAGTCAAGCAGCAACCGCTTGTCACCACTGGCTCACCAGTTGTAGATAATGGTCTCATTATCCTTACCCAACTTCTTCATTTTTTCAAAATCCTCGGTCTCCAACTCGAATTCAAAGATTTCAAGCACTTGTTTCAATCTGTCGCTTTTGCTGCTAGTAGTGACAGGCAAAACGCCGCTTTGGTAAACCCATCTCAACAATATTTGGGCTTCAGTCTTTGCGTACTTGACCAGCAATTGCTTTACAAATTCGGTCAACGAGTTTGGCTCTTTCACAGATACAAGTGGTGCGAGTGGAGCATAGCCAACCACAAGGATGTCGTTCTCTTTGCAAAGATCGATGATTCCCTCATACTTGTCCTGACACAAAACGTGATATTCGATTTGCAATACTTGAGGCTTAACCACACACTTGTTCAACAAATCCTTCAAAGCGTCGGTACGATAGTTGGACACGCCAATGCTTCTGGCTTTCTTCTCTTTGTAAGCTTTTTCCAAACACTGCCATTGTTCCAAGTTGCTCAAATCCTTGTTTTTGTAGATGTGTCTCTGCGAGTGCAAGTAGTAAAGGTCAAAGGATTCGCGGTTCAATTCTTTCAAGGACAAGGTCAACGAGTCATACGGAGTGTCCTGAAAGGCTGGTCTGTCATCAAACCCACAGAAGTGTTTGTCAGCAAGAAACAACTTCTTGCCGCTGGCGTTTAATTTTGGTTCTGCTTCTGTTAAGCCCTTCACCAACTCCCGACGGGTGTCGTAAATCTCTGCGGAGTCGATGTGGGTGAAGCCGTGGTTAATGGCGTTTTTGATGCTGGCCACCAACTCGTCGATGATAACGTCCTTGTCGTCCATTCCGATTTTGCGGACTCTCCAGCTGCTGCCGACGCCAAACGCGACGGCAGGCACTTCTACGCCGTTGGAAAGCTTGAATACCGGGATTTTAGTGTCCATACTGAAAAATTACTACTTAGTTACTGGGTACTTGATGGGGGCGCTAGATCTGCAATTTCGTGTTTGCTGGCGACGTTTTTTCAATTTTTTTTATCAGCAAGAAAAAAAACCAATACCTCTGAACAGCTGCGATACAAAGACTGCAAATAACTGGTTTCTGTATTGAAATACCAAGACTTGTACTGTGGTCTCTTCGGTATGTGAGATATGAATTCCTAAATGTGTAAAAAGGTTAGGTTAGTACAAGGTTATTATATATAGACTCATAGCCATGAGTGACTAATCTATGAAAGGCCCCAAAAAAAAATGTCCGGCATCATGGCGGATTACCCGTGCAATTTCGGCCGGTTACCCACGAAAACAAATCATCATAGTAATTCAGAGCTGATGAAGACCGTAGTGATCAACACCAGGACAAAAAATGACTAATAGTATCAAGATAACCTTAAAGATGACTTTTAAGACAAACTCTAATATGATCAAACACTAAATTAAAGATAACGCGTAGAGTATTTGAAAAAAAAAGGAAGATGCCGTATTTTTTCAAATATCAGCCAATTAGCGTTAAAAACTTGTTCTGAAGATTGATGAAAATCGCTGAAAATTGCTGGAAATTGCTGAAAATCGCTGTTTTGCATTCAATGCAGCGACATCCAACGTTTTGTCGGTAGTTTTTCTGCATTTGTCGATATTTTATTGATATTTTATTAATAGTTTTCAGATAGCTTGATCTTGCTTGCAGATATCCTCTTTTTAGTGGCAGGTACGTGTTGCACTCATTGGTTGAATTGGTAATTGTAAGTTGTGCGCTGTAAGGCTATTTTAAAAGATCAATCTGAAACTCATCCGCATAGCTGCACAAAAAACAAGTAAACATTGATGTCCTGTTCTAGTTTCATAATTTGTGCCTAAAAAGAGGCTACAGCGCACTATGAAAAAACTAGTGTGCGGGTTCATATATGTTTGGATGGATGAATGTTTTAATGTTCTGGTGTATTTATAATTATTTGTAAAGATTTATGTGTGTTTGGGTTACGTGATTGGTGGACTAATATATGTTATGGTTTACAAATGTATTTATTGAGACATGTATAGGTTTGCTGGTGCATAGGTTTAATAACAATTGGGTGTTAAAGTGTAATAATGTTCTCATGTTCAGATTCACAATATAATTCCCTGTAGCAAACAATTAATTTTACACAAGAAAGCAAACATTAAATAAATTATCAAGACTTCATCTCGCCTATTCAAGATGCGCTGTAAGCCAAATCGAGCTAATATTAACGAAAACGCCTTATTCATAAGCGCAGCAGAATGGCTTCCTTTTTGATATAATAATGCTCATATGGATTTCAAATATTAAGTAGTAAACTGAGCTAACAGCGCACCCAAATCATCAGTTAAAAATCGCTCTCTAAAAAACTATGAAATCACTGAATCCGGCAAGAAAGACCAGGTGCCGCACCGGTTGGGAAAATTTCTTCTGTTTTGCCTCTATGGAGGGCTCACCAACTAGTATTCACAGCTAATATTCCCTTCAGAGGCTAACAAACTCTTTGAAGGATACCCAGTATACCCCATTTAAGACGTTCACTTCCAATTTATATCCTAGTTTTCCACTTCTATCATCAATTTTTTATTCTTACAAAGGAATATTCCCAGAAGAGAGTTTCATAAAAGAAGACTGGGCTGGAATTTTGAGGAATTATGTGTTTCTGATGAATAAACAAGGAAAATAGATATCAGATAAAGAAAGTTCAAAGATAGTTTACCAGTAACTTTTTGCAGCTGGAAACATAAGAATCCAAAACAAAAACCTATATAGATACGAAACTTTTACAGAACAGTTTCAGCAATCAACATAGAATCGAAAAAGTGACCCCAATTCTCAAAGAATAGCCAGATTTTGGGTAGAAAGCAGAAACAAGTTTGGTTGCACGCCGTTTTTTGCCTCTTGTATTCGATATTTAGCTCTCGTGGTCGCACCTATAGACCATTCGATATTTCCCTATCATTGTAGTGAACGTCGATCGAACAATTCGCATATTTTCCTTGAAATACGAATCGACACTTCCTTAGCACTCATAGAATAGCGATTGCCTAAAACCCTTCCCCCCGCTGACGAAAGAATGTCCTACTCCCCTAATCACGAAGGCAGCGCTTTTGCCGAATATCCTGCCTCATCTTCTAGAACCGCACCGGAATCTAGAACCGCGCCAGTTTCCAGGTCCTCGGGCAAGCAGAGACGCTCCCCAAAAAGTGCAAGAAACGCCTTCAATGACCCGTTTTCTGATCCTTCCGTGCCATCCTACAAGAATCAACCCAACATCCCGATTAGAAGTTATGGTACAATGGATTTTCAGCATCATTTCTACACGAACACAAACAATTTTATAGTGCACCCCAAACAAGATCATGTTCCGAATATGTCCTCTTCGTCTCCTCCAAAGCTGCGGATGTTTTCCAAAAAAAGAAATAATAGCTTCAATGACAAGTTGTCTCACTATTCTATGTATAATTCTAACAACGAAGATCCAAGACTTAATCCCAACACCCCTTCTTCACCAATCTTTAAGGATATGCATAGATCTTCGACTCTTCTTGACGGACTTCATTTCCATCCAAATTTATCCGATGCTGATAATTTACTGGACAGTTTCGAAGACTCTCATCCTAGTTCCAGCGACGATGATGATGATGATGGCTCATCCTTAGATGATGTTTGTCT
The DNA here is from genome assembly GCA_031125705.1 of Saccharomycopsis babjevae. Taxonomy (NCBI): domain Eukaryota; kingdom Fungi; phylum Ascomycota; class Saccharomycetes; order Ascoideales; family Saccharomycopsidaceae; genus Saccharomycopsis; species Saccharomycopsis babjevae. The sequence continues at coordinate 70,588 of JASTVB010000028.1, read as the reverse complement.
TCCAATAGTTACGCAGTCCACTTCCAAAAAAGCTTGGCCTGATCTTCAAGTATTGCAAGATTTTTACAACGAAGAAATTGAAGAATCTCTAGCGTACAGAAATTCGCTTGAACAACAACAAAATAATCAAGCACACAATGCTGGGATGCTGGCAATCCACAATAATTCCATGGACCAAAATGAGGGCTCTATTTTGCAAGATACTAATTCCCTGATCTCTTGCTCAAGCAATACTTATCAAAACCATAATAGCGCAAAATTGACTGGTTTTAACAATAAATCAAACCAACCAGTAGTAGGTTTTAGGGCTAACTTGGTTAGTAAAGTTGATGGTACTAGTCCTGTAGCTTTGCCAGCCAATAATAGTAACTTATCATTACCTAATTTTGCAACCAAAAAGATTAACGAAGCAGAACAAATCAAAGGTAGATTAAGGCCTCCAGTGTTTTCTCCTTGGGATAATAAATCCATTAAACAAAATTTACTGAAATATCTTTCTAATGACTTAAAGACTAAGCAACAGCAGCAAAATAAATCTAAAATTGTTAATCCGCTACCTCCGGTAACTTCTGGTGTTCCTCTTGTTTCGCCAAGTAATTTGGATTACACTCCTAACGAACAAGGCGATGATATCGAAAGTGAAACACACCCACTTCTTTCATCTCCTCCATTAGATCAGTTGCATCATCAGATACATAATAATGATATTATGCATAATCATAATAAAATTCCTCATGAATCTTTGTCTTATCAACAGCAACTTTCTGGAGTCAGAAGGTTTGAACAATTCAGATATACCTATTTTCGTCCAAATTTGGATTCAACAATCCACTCTTCTTCAATATCTGGACTCCTTCAAGATGGACAAACTTTTGCTGATTTATTTGTAAAAGAAAGATACATGAATCAAGAAGTTAGGGCGCCAGCTTCTATTATCAAATCCTCCTCTTCTGCGACTAATTCTCCAGCAGTTGGAGCAACGACGGTACCAAATCAGCCTCCGTCGGTAACGACATCTACTATCAGTGAGACATTAAGCTCAACGAATAATCAAAAGAGTAGCAATGGCGAAATGGATTCATCTAACAAAAACAACAAAGTCAATAATACCTTAACATCGACGCATCAATTGCCTGTCGGATCGGTGCAACACGAATCTGTAACATTGAATGGAACTACTAATGGTGGAGTTGATCCACCTGCGCCTCAAATGAATACTCAATCAGCTATTGGAACTACTACGGCTTCTAATACTCCAAGTGTTACTGAAGATGTAATCCCTTTTTGGCTTGACGTGTTGGATCCTACTGAAGAGGAGATGAAAGTTTTGAGTAAAGCATTTGGAATTCATCCATTAACAACAGAAGACATTTTTTTGAACGAAGCTAGAGAAAAAGTGGAACTATTCAAGGATTATTATTTTGTGTGTTTTAGATCGTTTGACATTGTTCATGAAAGATTAAAACGAAAAGCATTAAATGAAAAATTGGCAATTTTAGAAAAGCTCAATTTAGAAGAACTTAAAAGTCATGGAACTTTTGACGAAAATAATCATTATCATAGAGACAGCATGTTGACTAATTTCAAAAAGACTTTATTTGGTAAACTTTTCAATAAATCCAGTAATACTAGTTCCGATCAAGACAGTTATTTTGACGGGACTTCTAATAAATATTCAAGCTCTTACGTTACAGATATGCAAGAAACCATGTCATATGGAGATATGCAGAATGACACGAATGAAAGAAGTGAAATTATGAAGGATTCGAAACTTCGTAATCAAGCTATAGCTAAAATTAAAAAGAAGATTAGAAAGCAAAAAAGTAAAGATCGCGATTTAGAACCTTTGAATTTTTACATTATAGTATTCCACTCAGGTGTTTTGACATTCCATTTCTCGCCTACACCACACCCAGTCACGGTTAGAAGAAGAGCAAGATTATTGAAGGACTATTTGACCGTGTCATCAGACTGGATTGCATATGCGTTGATAGACGATATCACCGATGCATTTGGTCCGATGATTGAAACTATTGAAGAAGAGGTATATTCTTTTGAAGACGCAATTTTGAAGTTGCATTCTAAAGATGATGAGTCTGAGGACGAATCAAGTGATGGTGAATCAAGTGAGGATGATTACGGAAACGACTTAGAGGCTGGCGGGAAGCATTCTGATAGAAAATCGGTATTTTCTAGAAAAACTGATGCCTCAGGAAAAACCAGTTCGTCGCGTCATTCGAGATCGACTTTTTCATCTTCGACAAGCTCGTCATCCTCGGTTTCGTCATTGTTCTCCTCATCAACCTCGGATTCAAGTTCATCGTCAAGAGCCTCTGGAAGATGGGCTAAAAAGGGGCATATGTTGAGAAAAATTGGCGAGTCAAGAAAGAGAATTATGTCGTTGTTGCGACTCTTGGGATCCAAGGCCGACGTGATCAAGGGTTTGTCCAAGAGATGCAATGAGAACTTTGATGTTGCTTCACGATCCGAGATCGGCATGTATTTGGGAGACATCCAGGATCACATTCTCACTATGGTGCAGTCTTTGAACCATTACGAAAAGTTATTGGCCAGATCGCACTCCAACTACTTGGCGCAAATTAACATAGACATGACCAAGGTGAACAATGATATGAACGACGTGTTGGGCAAGATTACTATATTGGGTACCTTAGTGCTTCCGATGAACATCATCACTGGTCTTTGGGGCATGAATGTTATAGTTCCTGGACAAAACGACGAAGGATTGCAGTGGTTTTTTGGAATTTTAATCAGTATGTTTATGATCTGTATTGTCAGCTACTACTTCACAGTCAAATTCTATAATTTTTAGTGGTTGACTTTTAAATTTTTTGACGTGCTGATGCGAATCGCCTGGTATTTTTCAAATATTGTTCATCCTTTAAATTGCGTTTTTGTTTTTCCTCTTTTTTTTTTTTTTCATTTTTATTCCTTTTCATTTTGTTTAGGTATATACATGATGGGCCCTACTAGGTTTGACAGTTAGAGACAAATTGTAAATACATCTTTCATAATTGCAAATAGTTACTGTGGACAAAATGCAGATAGATTTTTTTTAGAATGAAAATACTGTAGACAAAATCCTCGGATGCGCAACGCTTCTCACCTATTGTTGAATAGGCTAGTAATGTTTGCAAGAACAGCTATCCGAACAGCTAATCCGATTTCTCTGTGTACAACTATAAGGCAGTGATAGAAAAATTTTCGTGCTTTGGAAAACAATAAAATGCATGAGGATAAGTTTGCATGCATCACCAATATACACATGCTAGAAATTTTTTTCAGAAGTTTGCAGAGCCAAAGTTTATACTTCTGGAAAATTCCTTTGAGGAAGCACCAGCTCAAGATATGAAGGTGTGTACCACGACTGCGAGGTTGCATATGGATTAATCATATGCTCGCCGGAGGTGCGAAACCTAGAGTGCCATAGCCAATAAAGGTGAATGCGCTCGAGAACAATAACAGATTCTTTGAGGTTGAAATCAAAGTTGTTGGTACTATAGGAGATAACAGGCATGCTAGAGCACAGAGGCAGATGGTCAGAGACATACAGAACACATTACTTGCTAAATCGGGATACAAATGAAGTGGACATCAGACACACAGATCGAAAGGACAGCAGATATACAGACAGATGCTTGGGGGACTGCAAAATGGATCGGGTTTCGGGCAAATTACAGTCTGCAATTTGACCGTAAGTAGCCGGGTATCCAATTGGTTTGCAAGCTAGCAAGCCAGCCAGTTGTTCAGGGGCAACGGTAGATCTCTTCCAGTTCGACTCTCCGTAGAACGCTGTGGATGCCAGGAGGCAGAACCGCTGGCAAGTATCACATGTCAAAACAATGTTTGCAGCAGAGACAGAAACAGAAAACAGCCAGCATTCTATACACTAGAAACGTCGCTTCAGCACTGCCACACTCATGCGCGGTGTCTCGCCCTATCTTACTGCTGTGGCTTATGCATCGTTTCTTCGCCAGCCAGCCAGCCAGTATCTCAGAACCGCGAGATGTTGTCCACATATGCTGTACTCCTGTCCTTTTGGTACCTGCTATTCTAGGTGTCTGCATACCTTAGATCAATCTTCAGAGCCTTTTCTGCTGCGTCTGTCTGCTCAGTGCTTGTAATGAACGTTTATATGCCTTACCTCTTCTTTGTATCCCTCGTCTCACCAACTCGCGTCTTAAAACACATCTTGTGTGTTGTTGTCTCAGTACTACCAGATTCTGCACCGCAGACCTTGTCAGCAGCTACTTTTCGAGCTGATTGGCTCTTTACTATTCGTTTTTCGCATCTCTACCTCTGTTCTCCAGTGGTTCAGCCATTTGTGCTCATTTCCGAAACCTTCTGATCGGCTCTAAACTTAATTTCACCACATTTGTTCCAAAAGAGTTGTCTCATGTCTAAAATAAAAGCATAGTGACCTTTTGATCTATTCATGTGTGTATCATGCGCACATAGACATACATTAACCATAAAATACTGCATGAAAAATTTAAGACGTGTAATATCAGCAGAAGAACTTAGAAAAGACAACACTTGCAAAAGTTCAAAACAATGCTGTAGATTTTAAGGAATCCACTATCGAAGACCTAGATTTGCACCATTTGGTATCGAAAACAGCTATGGCATATTTTCTTCTAGCAACAAAGGTCGCGCATTATTAATCCGAATACTGTCAAGTCTTGTGGTAGTAATTTTTCATATATCCGCGTGTATAAATATATATATATATATTTATTTATATATATTGGCATCGATTTCCAAGTTACACCCTCCGTACAGCCTCCCAACAGAGCAACAGAAGCCTTACAGCCAGCCATCCAACTCGTCCTTGAAACACTACAGCCATCTTTGAGACAATACAGCCACCCAAATAGGCCCCCAAAATCATACAATTGTCCGTTTGACGCCAGCACGTCCTTCTGAACCCTCAATCACCGCCCCCTCTATTGGCCATCACGTCTCCTCTGTTCTGTTTTTCTCCATTTATCTCCCGTTCTATTAGCAATAGCACTCTTTCTGCGATTCGCTTTTCTGGTGCACCCAGTAGACACCCCGTATGTCCCAAACAAGATTGACTACGCCTGTCAAATACAGCGGAAACAGAATCTTGTATAAGGACGACGAGTGCGAGACAGATATCACCACTCCTAGCTCAAGTACGTCCTACTCTCCAATGTACCACCGTCAAAAGCTCACCTCGCTTTCACATTCGCTGATATCCCATGATCAGCTTGCCTCCATTCCTTCTGACTTTGCCGACGACCGCTTATCGGCCATTGCAGTTGCGTCCTCAGTGGACAGTGACGATATGGTCAGTACAGATTACAATAGCGATATTGTCGACGACGCAAGAATCAATCAAGAAATTGGTACTGATCACCATCATGAAGAAGTCACTTATTTGCTACTCTCCGATATCTTGAAGACATGCCCAGAATTTTCCTTTTTTGACGAATTCCTCAAAATCAAAGCCTTGGAGAATTCCAGGTTGAAGAATGATTTACTGGTAATTGAAAACTCCATTTTTGATGTACGCCTGTACTTAGAGGAATTGTTGTTGCTATTTGAAAATTTAGAGACAATTGTCGGCAACCCTTCTCCTTTGAACAGATATTATGATAACATAGAATGGATTTTTGAAGGAAAAAGCGAGTTGTCTAAAATTGCTGCCACCATGGAAAGCATCGACTGTCTAATATCTCAATTTCTTCATATTATAGAACTAAAGTTAGATCAGCATTTACTGGATGACAGAATATCCATTAACGAAGAAACAGATTTAGAGTTTCATCAAACCAAAAATTCATATTTGAAATTATTAGCAACCTTCGACGAAATTAGTGACATATCCCTTCAAGTTAAAAAATTTATAATTATATACAAGAAAAGAATAGAGATAGCTACTCTTTTCAACGAGCTATACGTTGACTCGCTCGACCAAATTAATTCTCAAATTGATTTGTGTTTAAAACAAGCATTCAAACTACAAGAGTTAAAATCATTATCTGTGCCCATAGAAACTTATTCTGCAAATGAATTGTTAAAGATAATTCAGTCCTTGACTAATGATGTACCTTCAAACAATAATTCTAGAAAATCATCGATAGTAGAAGCACAATTTACAAATAGCAGTGATACCAGCAGTATCGACAGTGGATTCAGCAAAATTTTACCTATTTTTTCTGAAAAAGAAGCTATTGTGTACAATGAGGTAAATGCATTGGAGGCCTTATTTAATCCATTAAAAACTTCAATGAGATTGATTAAACCAAGAATTTCGCAATATTGTACAAAACAAGAGATAATCGAGTTTTACAGCAATTCAATAAACGACTTGACTTTGAAATTCAAATCAATAGAAAGAAAATTTCATTTCTTCAATAGAGATGTTATACAGATTAAGGATGAGTTGATATACTTTAAATGGTCAAAAGCCATCAGAAAATTAATTACTGCCTCAGAAAAAAATTTAGACCAAGTATTGAAGCTTTTAAAGCTCATAGGTATTGTCGACGACAATCCATATTACTCTATTAGTAAACATGAAGTTATACCTTTGGAGGTTGAGAATCAAATAAATTTTGTTCACAAAGAAATTCATTCTATCAATAAACTTTTTAGCTCAGAGTTAGTTCCAAAACAAGGTGGGAGTGAAGCATTGGAAAAATATTTCAATGATAATATAATGGCTCGTTGGAAGAATGAATTTTTTAACAAATTACCTTCTGAGTTGGTGTACAGTATTTTCCATCCAGATAGCAACAATAATAACGATGTGAATTTAATGTCTCCTAAATTTTCACCTTCTTTTAGCCAAAAATCAGTGTTCGAGGCAAGTCCAAAGAATAGAGCTGTTGAATATAGAAAAAAATACGCATTGCAATTACAGCAGCAACAAAAGCAAAAGCAGGATCCTAATTCTGCAGCGAAACTTGAAAGCAGGTCAAGCCAAGGAGGTGAGTCAGATATGTTTATCAGAAGTTTCAGTTTAAGCAGATCTCTGTCCTCTAGTAGAGTAACAAGTCCTGTCATGAACGAAGGAGTTTTCGGCTCTCCAAATGGTAGCATAAAGCCCCTGGAAACATTCAACAAAAGAAGATCGTTGACTGGCTCATTGCTCATAGGAAAAATGAATATTCAGCCGGTACTTGTGAATGATGTTGTATCACCAATCAACAAAATAGATATGCTGTTCCCAAGCAATTATCATGACGAGAAAATCGAAAATACTGGGGGAAATGAATCTGACAAAGCAAGTTTATTTCTAAATAATTCAAGTTTACTAATTGGCAACAATGATTCTTTGACCGTAAAAAATCCGTTCACAAAAGAATCAGAGGAATTTTCTTTGGACGAAAATAACAAAGCTGATATTTCAAAGGATATGGAAAATATTGTATCTAATATTGTGGATCTTGATTTGGAAAGTGTTTCTGAGCATACACCATCAATGATTCCGGTTGCCACGTTCAAATCTCCGAAACGGACGTCATTTATTGAATCGGCAAATAAGAGTTTTGACATTTTTAGCGCAGGCGCAGTTTCTGAGTCAGATATCAAGAAAAAAAGAAGACCCTCGTCTGCCAGCCAGGAACATTTCAGAAGAAGCATTTCGCAACTGTTTACAAACAGCTCGTTGAATTCCGAAGATTCGATTTTCAACGATTCCACCGATTCTCATCAAGTTAATCAAAATATCGGAAATTCTAGTTTGAACGAGCGTCTTAGAAAAATGAAGAGAGCCTCTTCAACAGGAATTCCAGTTCCTAAAGCCACTCTGAAAAACTAATTCAAGGGATCCTTACTTTATTCACTTTTTTCTTACTACTACAACTACTACAATTACTTCTGCTTTCATAATTATCACATGTATTTCTTATTTTTTTATTCACCGACTACTTGCTATTATTAACTGCTACTTTCTATTATTTACTTCTACGAATACCTTTCTCGCTCTTTTGTTATAATTTTCGTTTTTTTTTCACGATATATTGGTTGCATTATTAGCAATTAAATTTCTCATTTTAAGCTATAGATATTTGATTAATATTTAGAAAAGCCGTAGATTTACAACGAGTCAACTTTAGTTACAAAACAGCTAGGAACAGTTGATTTTTCTTGCTATTGTCTTGATTTTTCTCATATTTTTAACGTAATGATATTACGATAGGAAGCCTTGTGATATTGCGAATATTTAAGTCACATGCTTGTCACGTGCTTGATTATTTTTGAAGTTATATATTTGCATTAAACGTCCTATACTGCTTCAATATTACGTATAATCGAATTACTGAGAGAAAAATTTTTTTTTTTTTTTTCTTTGAAAAGTATAAATACCCCCGTGAATCCTTTCGAGTTTATTTCTAGTATCCTTTCTTGGATTTTTTTACATTTTCCTTTTTTTTCCTCATACTTACCTCGAGACGCTTTTAGGGATCATAAAAGCCTAGGAGCCCTTCTAATATGTTTACATTGCACTTTCCCGTATCATACTTAGGTGGCATATTTGATTTCATTCTCTGAATGGACAAATGTGTGTCTCATAATTTTTGATTTTTACTTTTCTTTTCTTTTCTCTTCTTTTTTTGCCTTGAATGGCTTCAGATAGAGAACAGAATTGAATTGAGGATAACATTCCTTCAGTTGTTTGGATGCCGGGTGTTTTTATGTCTGGCCCCCAAACGATGACGATGAGAGGATCGCCGAGTTATGTTGGCAATCTTATTTCATTTGATTGTATTGTTTTTTAAGTCTAAGGAACACCTTCAATTGAAACTAAGCGCAAGATGTTCTATCGTGCCGCCAATTGTCTTGAAATAATGTAGTTTGTTTTTGCCTGTGCTAATCATTGTCTTTGGACTACAATCCATCTGCTATTTTTGGGGAATTGAACTTAATTAGATAGGTAAAGTCATAATAAATGGTAGCAATGCATAAACAATCTAGAACTGTAGTGTTTTTAGGTACGCGTTGCCCTAATATGCAGACTGCTGAGCAAATCGTAGATGGAGGGTCGATTTTTTTAACTCCCTATACATAACAATTGCTGATAACACTAGTTGTCACAGTTAAAAATAAGTTTTTTTAAAATATTTTCCGTTATTAAAATCTTTTGACCGTGTAGACTTTCAAAAGGTTGTTTGTGTCAGCAGTGAAACTGTCGAATTCAAAGATTACTCTTCCGGTTTTTCAAAACATGAGTTGCACTTTGTAAAACAAATCTCATGTTTTCCAAAGGATTACTATAATTTTTTAAAAAAAAAAATGAATGATATAATCTTTTGAATAACAGCCGCAACAGCGAGAATAAGCGTTTGATTTGCTGTACTTTGATAGATCTGAATTGTTTGGCACTTTAAAAGAAGGTCTTTCCTACGCAGACATATACCTCATGGAAAAAAACAGACTGCTAACATCAGCAAAAATAAATCTTATTAAAAATTTATTTAGATTGCATATATTATATTTATCAGCAAGTAGTAGCTCAAGTTAATTGTGTAACTCAGTATGAAACGTAGATTGTGAATTCGCAACCTTCCATAAGTTGAAATTCTCACTTCTCATGTTGAGAAACAGGTGAAAATATTGAAAAATATCAGTTAGTAGTCAGTATGCTTCTTAGGGAGTTAGTTACACAAAAAAAAAAAAAAAATTTTTTCACACTACTGAATATTAAAAATCAATAATTATCAAGACTTCTAAATTAAGTCGTTCTATATTAAATCATAGATTCAAGGCTTGAGTAAAAATAATTTACCAACATAATATTGTTATATAAATATAAAAGAATTTTTGAACAATAAACTTGAATAATTATGTCAGACTCTGCCCAAAACACATTAGCTAGCTTAGACCCAGCATCCAGAAAAGAGTTATCCGAATGGTTAGAATCAGAAAACTCAAAGTTTAAATTCCAAGCTTCTATTCACAAGTTTAATGACTTGTGCTTTAACAGATGTGTCGTTGACATTGATGGCCCAAGCGTTTCCCCTATTGAGGCCAACTGTTTACAAGCTTGTTTGACTAGATTTTTGGATACCAACACCAAGGTTGTGAAACAGTAAGTATCGTAATGCATATTAAGCCACATTGCACCTGTCTATAACAAATCACTAACAAACCTTTTTTTAGCATCCAAAACTTACAAAAGTAAACCCTAGCTTCATGTATATGCGTACTTTTTTTATATCTGTGAATATAAATATATAATTTATCTGTGAATATGAAAACATATTACAAGTCTTTTATTGTGAAATGTAGTTGACCTCAACCTGACTCAATTCCAAAAAAATTTGAATGATTAGTCCAGTTGACTTTTGGAATTCGATCTTACAATGTACATTATGTTGCTTTTCTTTGTATAATTAGTTTCTCCAGCTTCCTTACCATTCGTAGTTCCCCAACTCGAAAATATAGGAAATAGCAACCTTTACGAATTCTCCTATAAAATCAAAATCTAATCTATCAATCGTGTCCCAACTGGAATGAACAAATTTGTTGATCTCTTTGTATTTGGATTCAGTTAACAAACTTGATGCAACTCCATACTTTTCTGCAGCTGCATTATCTGAACAAGCATAGCCACATTGAGACTCAATGAAAAACTGGCCTGTCTCATCTATCTCACCATTATAGCAGAATTCTCGAATTAGTAATTTGATAAATTCTGTCAATTTTGAGTCCGTGTGATCGGTGATTACCCCTACTAATGGGCGTATTTTTTGCGACCCTTTAGTTTGTGTTCTTATATTGCTTTCTGAAAATCCAATCTGATCTAGCTGAACCATACTTCTCAACTTAATGTTTTCATATTCTTTGCTGCTTGTCATTTTGTTGAAAATATCTTGTGATCCAAGAAAACCACCTTCCTCGCCACTATAAAAGTGAAACTGAATATCATTCCTAAATGTATGTTTGTTTGTTCTCATTGAATCAACCAAGATTTTCAAAGTCATTAATGAGGCCAGAACACCTGATGCATCATCATCTGCTCCTCTAGCGCTTAGTATGTTCGGAAACAACAAATTCGTTGTGTCTATATGAGATCCTAGAATCACAGTATCTTTTATCTTCTTCGTGGAATCACCGAGTATTGTCACTATAATTGAAAACTGTTTCCAGGAATGATAAAACTTCTCTACTTTTATTTTATCTTGAAATACGGAGTCAATTTTGTTTCTATCGTTATTTACAAGTTCTCCCTCGTTAATTAAATTTGTTATAATATCATCATAAAACCATTCAGAAAACTGCAATCCAAGTTTGGAATTATAATATCGTGTATAAAATTTGGAAATATTTGCAACCAGATTTTTAAGAAATTCTTGGTCTATCCTTTCAAATTTCGAGAGGATCTCTTTTTTCTGACTGACTACACTTGGAAAAGATGTCAAATCATGAACATCTCTTTTATTCAGTCTGAATGAGGAACTTTTCGGTCCATCAAGCCCGTCTTCCTTTATAACATCCGTAATATCAAAGAACCTATAATCAAAAAACTTTAAGAGTAACTTATAGGATTCGCTGACTTTCTGAACTTTCCCATTTTCATATTGTATCAATCTTTGAGAAATGAAAGTAGTTTCACTGTGTAAACCACAATACAAGTCGTTTCTGGAAAATATTACATATAGCACTATGAATATGCTTATGATACCCAAACTTTTAGCCACCAAACCATTGCCAGAAAATCGATTTCTGCTAAAGCTTCTTCGTTTTATAAGACACATTGTTTATAGAATTTTTCACATCAAACAACTTTAAATAATTGTATAATAATACAAAATGAATGTAAATTAGAAAAGACATTAAATCTCAATTCTTCACGTGATGTTTTACTGTTTTTCTTTCCCTCTTTTTTTTCTATTTGTTTTACATTTTTGTCAATAATAGCCTTTCACATAGAAACACTGAATTATAATCTAACAGAATAGGTTTGTTTAAATTTTACAAGTCGATTCACTAAAGAAGACAAGAGAAAATAGTATCTTTCAGCGGTCTTGAAAGAAACGTATCTTCTTGCAATTTTACTTAGTTCTTAAAAAATTGTTTTGACATATCATTATGTCGTCGACTACAATACTGAAAATATTGATCTCACGATTTCACTAATGTGACTTCGAAAGACACATAGATTACAATTCTTTTCAAAACTATATGTAAATTTTTTGCTTTTCTTCATCTAAATCACTCAACAATTAGAAAACAACGTCTTTGTCATCTGCTTCCTCTATCAAATCCTTTCCATCTTCTGTATTATCACCTGCGATTTCTAGCACGTCGGCAGCCTCTTCAGCAGCATCATATTCATCATGATGCTTCTTTGGCTTGTCTTCACCATCTTTATTTTCTTCTGCTTCCTTTTCAGCAGCAGCATATTCGGCATTTTCCAAGGCTTCAGCCTTCAATTTTGCATTCTTCAACTTTTCCTCTTTCTCAGCTTCTTCCAACTGGATTTGTTTCTTTTCTTGGACCTTCTTTAATCTATAGAACTCTTCTCTATCTAACTCATCTAACTCTGAATTAATATATTTAATAGTATTATCTGTTCTTGGAATAATGACATGCTCTATGGCATTGACTCTACGATTAGTCATTTTAATAACGTCGTCCAAAATAACAAAAGCCGTTTGTAACGATGCAAGTTCAACCAATGTCTCCATGGCCTTGGAGTAAATAAGCTTGGCCTTTTGAACTTGCTGTCCACCTCTTCCTAAACCAGTCATTTTGAAATCATTGATAGAATCATCGATAAAAGACTGAAAGGCTGGCAATCTCACACCAGAAATATTATCCTGTTTGGAATGAACCTTAAAACGTGCCTTGGAGCCAACAGATTCTTGGACCTGATAACTTATATTATTAGCCCCAGTAGCGTATGACACTTCTGCTAATGAAAAAGAAGCCGTTTGCATGATTCTACCCATCTTTAATTTCGCATCGTTAATTCTTTTGGTGATGTCCTTGAATCTCTTCGACAAAGCCTCTGACTTTCTCTTCAATAATGAATGTCCTGTTTCAGCACCCTTCAATTTGGTTTTCATGACACCCAAGGTCATTCTAGTTGGGAACACTTGTTCTCTGATAACGATTTTGTTAGTACTAATGCCCAATTTCTACGTTTCTCATTTATTTCTTATCACTTTTCCTATTACTTACCTTACAGCTGCCATTTTTTTTTCAATTAATATCTGTTCAACTTCTTGATTTAGCTTCTGAAGTATATTTATTGTTCATATCAATGATTGTAAATGCTTACTGCTTCTCCTAATTTAGGACTTGAGGCTATCTTTCTACTGTGTTCTTTTTTTTTTTTTTTTTAATAGTGTTTTTTCTCCTAATATTGTTTTTTGTGCAAGTTTTTGCTAGCAAATTGTAGGTACGGGTAATTCCAAGTCTGAAATCACAGGACCACCAGATAGTTGAAAAACACAATGATTGAGTTGGTACATCCTAAAATACTGATTGATATTAATAGAGAATTATATGATTTGGAAGGTAGATAATAAATAATGCTAAGTTTCGATCTTGTAATCGATGATGAAGACGTATTATACGAGTCAAAAATCTTGGAGTGCCCTGATTCATTGACTCCATGGATGAAGTATTATAGATACAAAGAACAATTATACGTACATGTGGAGGACAAACAGCTAAATATTCAGCAGCGATTGTTTATCTTGAAGAGAGCCTGTGACCATTTTGTGAAATCCTACAAGTTTTGGGAAATATACCTTGATCTTAGGATATTCGTTGTGAAGGAGTTGAATCCCATCGCCCAAAAGAAACATTTCTTGAATGTGAACCAACTTTTTGAGCAATCTTTGCAATATATGACCAAGTTTCCTATGATTTGGGTCAAGTATCTCCGATTTTTAATCAAATATCAATACTATAATTTGGGTTTGATTAGACATGTTTTCAACAGGGCATTAGTTCTGTTGCCCTTGACCCAGCACGAGCTCGTGTGGTCTGTCTATTTATCAGAACTCATCGATCTGGTTTTATTGAAAACCTTTGAGGCGAGTGACGCCCAGGATCTTATACCAATTGTTTCCAATGCTTATCTCAGGTACTTGAAATTTAATTCAACGGGAAGAGCTGAAGATGGCCATAGCATAGAAACTTTTATTAGTAAACTAGAAACATTGCATGCCTACCAAACTATAATCACCATATATGATAATTATATCATAAATAAAGGTAGCGATAAAAAATTGGGAAGTTTTGTGTCAAGTATGGGCAAATCCATTTTTGATATTTATTTGAAGTATTGTGATTATTTAACCCAATATGCTGAGCAATTTGAGAGCCCACCAAATAAATTGAATGATAAAATTGATGGTTTTATAGCAAAACTATTGGAAAACTTTCCAGATCAAATGGGTTTAATTCTGGTCAAATACGCAAATTATTATGTTCAAACAAAGAATTACAGCAAAGCTACCACTATTTTCGAAAGCAATTTATCCAAATGTCTTACAATAAAAGATTTCAACTTGATTTATGATGCCTATCTAGAGTTCCAAGAATCATATATTTCATCTCTTATGGATGAACATGCAGATGAATTAGATAAAAAACTGGCAAACGATGACAGAAACAATATTTTGGACATTCAATTAAACAAAATGGAGGATTTGTTATCCAACAGAAAATTATTGGTTTTTGACATTTTAATACGTCAAGACAGTAATAATTGCTGTACCTGGCTCAAAAAAATACATGAAATAAATGATTTACAAAGCAAATTAAAATGCTTTGCCACAGCAGCACAAACAATTGATCCTTCAAAAGCACATTTTTACGACTATGACACAAACTCAACTTCTCCAGAAAATAACTCCGCTCAAGATATGGAAAAGGAAAGCACAGATAATAAGCTCGAAACTGATATAAACAGTCAAATTGCAAAAAAAATGCAGGATGATATCAATAAGAGTACTGGACTTTCCCAGATATGGATTGAATATGCCCAAATTTATGCCGACAATCATGACATTGATACAGCCTGCAAAATTTATGAGACAGCAGTTAAAGTTCCTTTCATGAATACCAACGATTTAGTAAATATTTACATTCTGTGGGCTGAATTAATGCTTTATGAAGAAAAAGAAGAGGTAGCTATTAAGATTCTTCAAGATGGACTAGTCAAGCCTAATTTCAAGTTGTTGAACATAAATGAAGATGATATTTATGTCCTGGACACTAGAAACTATAAAGCGCAACTCAAAACTTATAAGTCATTGAAACTTTGGAGTTTTTATCTCGATTTAATTGAATCTACTGATGATATTCAAAGAACTATTAAAGCCTATGATACATTCCTTAATACCAGTGGAGCATTAACCCCTTTGATTGTTGTAAACTATTGTAATTTTTTGCAATCCAATCACTATTTTTCTAAAGTATTTCAGGTATTTGAGAACGCTATTTCCAAGTTTCGAAGTTGGGAGGTTAAAATTGAACTTTACATTATCTATTTGAAAGCTTTAATTAAAAGATACAATGATACTATTGATGTGGATAAATCAGAGAGTTTCGCCATGAAAGAAAGAATTAGAGACACTTTCGAAGTAGCACTTGATGGTTGCCCTATATTATTGATTGATAATTTATACTCTATGTATATCCGATTTGAGGAATCAGGTATTGATAAATCAAAAAATACAAACAAGATATTCATGCTACACAAAGCTGAGATTTTGCATCTTCATTTTGATAATAGTTTATTAGTTTCAGGGGAGAAGTTTTTCAAGTTGCTAAAGATGAACCTAAGCTCTACTGAATTATTAGCCAATCTTGATACACAAAAACAAGAAGTGAAGAAAAAAAAGCTTAAGTTATTAATTTGTGCATATCAATCTTATATAAATGATGTCAAAAAATTTGCTACTGGGGACTCTGATTCTTTAATAGACTATGGAGCCGAAGAACTTCGAAATATCTATGAGAATGTTGTGAATTTTGAGCCAGGAATGCCTAAGATTGAAAAGCTCAAATTTAGTATTCAGTGGATATTTGAAGTAGAATTACGGTTGAAGCAAATTGATCGATGCAGAGAGATTTTCATGTTTTGTAGTCAAAAGTTGATAGTTAAATCTACAAATGAGTTTAGTATAGTACAAGAATTTTGGAATCGTTGGGAACTGTTCGAACTAGACTATGGAAATGAAGATACATTTAAAGAAATGCTTAAAATCAAAAGAGGAGATCATCTTTGATCTCATTGTATATATAGATCTCATTGTACATATAGATCCCGTTGTATATATAGATCATTTATAATTTCTAATATAAATCAACAACACACAGTATAACCTTTTTTTTTTTTTCAAAAAAAAAAATATTGAAGTAATTTGAATGAATTAACAAGCTTTACTTTGTATTTGTCTGGGGTGTAGTATATAAAGTATCAAGAAAAGCTTCAATTAATTTTTCAACAACTCCTGTAGTACTGACATTACCAGCTGTACCGTACAATTGGGCTGTTTCGCTAGATGCGCTTTTATTATTACCTTGAGCTTTCAAAGTAGAAATTGCAAATTTCAAATCTTTTATCAAATTATCAACTACTTTTATATCACTAGATAAAACGGTGAATGCGATATGTAAAGCAGGTGGGTTTTGAAGAGCAGATAAATGCCAATCAAAATTTTTGTTTAAAAGATCACTCAATTCATAAATGTTTAAAGTGTCAGATTTGAAGGAAATCACGGACAAAATTGGATCACCAATGATTTGTAAGTCTTTATTCAACTCATCATCATTTTGTAATTCTGATTTGAAATATCTTGCTGCTTTAATGATATCTTTGCAATATTTTTTGTATCCTTCATCACCTATGCTAACCATAGTAGTCCAACAGCCAGCCATTAAAGCTCCTGGTCGGGACCCGCTCAATGTTGGAGAACCATAGAGACCGCCGATCCAATCAGTAATCACATAATATTGGCAATGTCTCAACTCCTCATTACGATACATAATTATAGAAGAGCCTTTTGGAGCAAACCCGTATTTATGGGTATCACAAGAAATAGATGTAACTCCTGGAAGTGTGAAATCGAATTTTGGAACATTTTCACCAATTTTTGACATATAGGATACGATGAAAGAGCCTAAACAACAATCAACGTGAAGAGGTATTTTATGTTTGCAAGCCAATTTGCTCAATGATTCTATATCATCAATGATACCATGAGGGAAATTAGGGGCTGAACCTATCAATAAAACTGTATTTCTATTAATCAAAGACTTGTAGTAACTAATGTCACCTTGATATTTTGAATTTAAAGGAACCTTGTGTAATTTAATGTTAAAATAATAGCAGGCTTTATCTACACCAGCATGAATTGTTTCAGGGGCAATTATTTCTGGATTTTTGATATTTTTATGTTTTAAAGCATACATTTTAGCACTTAGACAGGCCAACAAAAGAGATTCAGTACCACCAGAGCTAGTGGTACCGCAGGCGGTCTCCTTTGGAGCGTTAAAAATATTCAAACACATCGAAACGACCTCGCTTTCCATTTTACGTAAACCTGGGAAAGAATCTGGATGTAACTGATTCGAAACACAGTATTTTTCAAAAGCGTAAGCTTGTAATTTTATCAATTGATCACCTCCGTGGTAGACTGCGCCACTGACTTTACCATTTTCCCAGTCATTATGGCTCAATTGAAGGTATTTGTTAAGCTCTAACTTGATTTCTGAGTCTGATAGTCCTGTTTCTGGGATCTGGTTGAAATATTTCAAATCTGGAGAAGAAGTTACCAATTCTTTTTCTATGTCAGCCTTTACCTTTACAAGTTCTAGGTCAACTTTTTTTCTCAAGGAAGGAACGTTCGTCAATAGCCAGTAGAAGACACGCTTGGATACTGTTTTGTAAGCGAATTTAATGGAGTATACTATACCATAGCCATAAACGAAACGAATCAATTTGAGGAGGTGTTTTGCGAGAAGATACAATAAAACGAGTCTTGCAAGTATATCGAACTTTGAGCACTTGTTGAAGTAGTCAATGAGCTCAATGATCTCAAATTCAGTGATCATGAATACAAGTAAGGAATAAAACTGGGTAATATCCTTTATGTTCTCAGTGGACCAGTCGCAATTGACCAAGCGGCTAATCTCGTCGTTCAAGACCATTTTTTGGCAGTTGATGTTCTGTAAACTGGGGAGCAGGACCAAATTCTGATGGGCAAGCTAGTCTGAGAGTGGGAGATAAAATACGATGAAATTTGTAGGTGATCTAGGGCAGAGTAATCTACAGCTTAAGAGAGTGGCGAGAAAAGCGAATAATTGAATTACAAGGAGGAAATTTTGTGAATATGAAAATAAGTCATCACGAGGTGCTTACGCACACAGAAATATCCGGATAACCCGGGATTTTTGTTATGATGCCAGTTTTTCTACCAAGGCCAAGAGGCCTGGATGAATACAATAAGGATCAGAGATGGATGAGGCAGTGAAGCTGGCGATTGAACAGTAGACTGGTAACGGGATATGCATTTGAATAATAACATTAATAACTACAAGCTTAATCAAAAACCAAGATACTTTGTGCAAAACTTAATGCATATCTCTTGACAAAGGTATTGTTAGACAAGAATATTATTTAAACGAAAACACAATATCTAGAGAATGTAATATCTAGAAAAGAATGTAATATCTAGAGAATGTAATATCTAGAAAAGAATGTAATATCTAGACAAAAATATGATATCTAGAAAAAATACACAAAAATATAATATCTAGACAAAAATATATCGAGAAAAGAATGTAATATCTAGAAAAGAATGTAATATCTAGAAAAGAACATAATATCTAGAAAAGAACATAATATCTAGAAAAGAATAGTATTTGAAATCTATAACCTAGATTCATACTTCATATCACAACAACCAGTACAAATATTCGACTTGGCGTTTATTCTGGTGGGTTAAGTACCTGATTTCAACGTTGTACGCTGCAAGGCTTTTTAACAGCCACTGCTTGAAAATGCAATGTCGATATTTTGCAGAAATAATTGTCAACCGCATCGGTGAGAGAGGCCATCGCGGTGCGGTGTAAGCCATGTTTCCATACATTATTTGAAATCTCCTGCTCACCGTCGTAGCTGACGGGTGTGCTGCTTCAGGATCATTGATCAGGCCCCCAATTTCAAATTTATGTGTTTGAATGGCTTACAGCGTACATAGCAAGCTTCGCAGGTGCGTTGAGCCACGCACTTTTCTTGCTGCATAAGGAGATCCCATGGCTCGATACGTCGGCAGCTGCAAATGTCTAAGGGTCAATAAAGGCCAAAAGCAATTAAAACAAGCTGAAAGAAGAGCGAAAGTGACAAATGGCAGGTGTAGGATAATCATAAGACAAAAAATAAGGAGAAAAATGGCCCCAGTTTCAATCCTAAGACACATAATGCAACCAAGATAACAGCTAGTTGAACTAAGACAACCAGTGCAGAAGATAAACAAAGAGAATTACCAGTACAAAAGATAAACACAGGGAATTACCAGTACAAAGATACACAGAAATGAAATTAAGCCGCGACAAACGTAACCCAGGCAAAAGTAGCTAGGCAAACGTTTCTAGAGGGTACGTAGATGATTTCTTGCTTTGGACGTAGTAGTATTATTCTGATCAAACTGTAACAATATTATTCTGATCACAACATCATATCAATGACCTTTGAAACCAGAGAAGTAAGTCTGTTGTCTGCCACATGTTCACTACGGTTGTCACGGTATTGAGAGGTTCGGTATTGAGGGGCTACCCGGATGATAACCCAAGAGACGAATACGTGCACTAGATCACTGGGGAACTCAGAAAACCGCGGCATATGTGCCCTGTTGCGGTCTTGTGCCCTGGTTATTACATATTATGTGCCCCGTACACATATCAAGTTATGTGCCCTGGTACTTATTAGGAAAATACTTAGTAGTGCGTCTAACGACAGACCAACTATAAAAAAAAAACAGGCAGGTCCCGCCAATATGAATATTGTATAAAAAGCGCGTCGCGCGTCGCGTAAACTGTGTGTTTTGGGCTGGCTGGCTATTTTTCACCCTCCAGCAACCCTCAGTATAATCCCATAGACTTACCCTAACAGGCTTTCAAAGATTGCTTTTCAATCCCCAATAGCTACTCTGATATCCTCAGGTATTTCAATAACCTCAGGAAATTCTAATATCCTCAGGTATTTCAATATCCTTAAGAAATTCCAATACCCTCAGAAATTCTAATATCCTCATGGTATTTCAATACCCCAGGCATTGCCAAGTTTTCTATAGCAGTCTGATATCCCCGATATCTGCTGAATAATTTACATCAAGCATATGTACAGTAAACATTCTACAAATCTCTACAAATCAAACCGTGTATTGAATATTGAATGCACAGCAGGCCCCCGTAAATAAGCTGTGCTCTATCATGCCTCTGTTTCTCCTAGGAAAATCCTAAACCCCTATGGGAAACTGCCAAAGGAGCAACCATTGGAATTCTCCAATATGCTCACCTCGACACCCTTGGCATCGTCAAAGAAGCTCCGTATTGTTCCGTGCGGTGTGAACTTCAACACCCCTCCGTCTGGGTGTTTGAACGTAGGCCAGCTGTCGCTCTCTCGCGTGCTTGCACTGTTGGTGCTGCCGCACCCGCTTGCAGCATCGGTTCTTCTGTTGCGTTTGTTTGCCAGCCCGTAGTCGTTGTCATCGCAGTCTATAGTCATTCGCGAGTCCTCCAACACGCAGGCGTTGCTGCCGCTGCCACTGGTGGTCTCGTCTCTTCTACAACGCTTTCCGTGGTGTCTATTCAACAACTGGCGGTTTTTCATCTGCGAAAGCTGCGGACCAGACAACATAAACTGGCGATGGTGGTCGCTAGCGCTGTTGCCCATGGCGACGTCGTCGTTTGAGACGCTGCCCACAGAACTTGTGTTGGCACCGCTGCTTGCGCAACCACTCATCTGCTGGTTCACAAAGTACGACTTGGTGTCCTGCATCGGATAGTAGCTCGAAACGCCCTTCTGGAGACACGAGGCTGGCGTCATGTTTGCGTACATGGAGGGAAAATAGTGCATTCTGGCGTTTTGTTGGTAGCTGGTGCAAATGGAGTCAATGGGTTTCAAAAGCCTTGGTGTCTGAATTTTGTCCCTATGCTGATCCCTGCTATAGCTTATTCTTTGGTTTATGCTGAATTTTTGATGTAAGCTGAATTCTTGATGTAAACTGAATTCTTGGTGTAAGCTGAATTTTTGATGTAAACTGAATTCTTGGTGTAAGCTGAATTCTTGGTGTAAGCTGAATTTTTGATGTATGTTGGATTTCGTATGTGCTCCAACTCTCTTCTATGGGTGCTGCTATGGGTGCTCTGCTATGGATACTGAATCTCTTCTATGTAGGCTCTATGTGTGCGAGAATTCGAAATTAAAATCAACTACTTACTACTAATCCATCCTCTATCAGTTCAGCAGAAGATATATTCAGGGATATATAGACATATATATATAATAAATGTACATACACAAATATGTGCTTGCTTTTTCTAAAATTGCTCCGCTAGGCTTCGAAAAAAAATCTCAATCTGGGTTTCCGCTTGTTGGCTTGCATTTACACCTTCTTTTCTATGCAATTCCGTTATTCCTGCCCACATATATACATGTTCTATTTCTGAATCGATGCCTGCCTGCTATCTGAAGACTGATGTGACAAGACTTGCAATGTTGAATAAAGATGCATATAACTGACAGAAAGTCCAAAAAGAAAGATTGAAAAAAATTCCATTTACTCGCGACGTACTCACATGGCGTTTTTTTTTTTTTTTTTCTTTTGTCATTTTTTTTTTTATTTTTTTTTCATAGTAAATTTTTCTATTTTTTTTTTAGGGTAAATTTTGCTATATTTTTTTTTTCCTCGTAAATTTCTTTATATTTTTTTGCTTAGTAAATTTCCTCACTAAAACCTCCGTAAACCTCAGTAAAAGCACCTTTCATTAAGAAAATAGCTTTTTAACTGTTTTCCGTCTGAAAACCTTTTTTATTATTCGGCACTGAAGAAAATTAGAAAAAAAAAACATTGTCTATTCGCACGCAACTTATTTTCCAGTGATTGTAAATGTTGGGCCGCATAGTAGTTGTAGTGCAGGCCGGATAGTAGCTTTTTGCTGGCCGCATAGTAGCTTTTTGCTGGCCGCATAGTGTTTATTGAATATAAGGCCGAATAATAATTAACGCGAATAATTAACGCGAATAATTAACGCGAACAATTAATGCGACAGTCCATAAAGGCTAGGTAGCGGCGTATAGCTATCATGCGGCCGTATAGTAGCTCTTTTTTTTCTCAATGCTTTTCACTACGATTATATCATCTTATACATATATATAAGTACTTTTTCCCCTAAGAGTCTGTTAGGCGCTTCTTACCGAAGAACACTAGAAATGAAATATACAAATATACACTAGAAAAATAAAGCCCGTGTATTGCTGGAGTGCGTTTATTGCTTTGTCTTTTTCTCTCCTACTGTAAGTTTCTTATAGACTCCTAGAAAATGCGTTTGGGGATTTGGCGTAGAGTGCGCGCGTCCGTTTAGCATTGGTGCTTTTTTTTAGTGTTTTTTTTGTTTTAGTTGTTTTATATGTCTTATCGCCCCCTTCTCTTCTCCCCAGGGATTCCCGTCCGCCCTTTTCCGTGCGTCCAGTTTTCTTCGGGGAACCAAGGAAAAAAAAAGTTTGCTGGCTGGCTGCCAATACCCAAAAAAAAATAATTTGCTGGCTGCCAACTACGTTTCCGTCTTGCGTTTCCCAATAACAAAGGGATCTGGAGTGTTTCCCCGCCAACAAATATTTTTAGCAGTCACATCTATTTTCTTTCCCATCCCAACATACACGCCTTGAGACACTGCTGCATCTTTACAAAACACATGTTTACATTTGTGATGCTGATTTTTCTGCTAGGTCACGTGATACGTCGAGGCTGCGTAACCGTTTGATTTTGGTTCAGGGCTTATAATCCAAAACGATAGGCCTAACGCTCCGCAACCGTAAATTCAAACTCAATGTTCCATAACCAAAAAAATATAAAATTGTTAGTCGCTAACCGTTGCTGCGTAACCCAAAAGATAATCTCAATTTATATAACTTTATTCTTCTCTCACGTGATTAAGAAATGTCGCACCAGTTGAATTTCTTGATAAGCCTTCAAATCAGGATTTGTAAAAACACCACAGACTCTTCCATGTATCACCTGCATCCAGACACAGGCAGTAGTATTCTCTTTGGGAAACGGTGCCATGAAAAAAATTATTTCAATTCAACATCGATTTCCCAATCGAGAAAGCGCTTCTTGAGCAAGCTCTGTAGCACGCAGCAATATCGTGCCACTCAAAAATCGAATCACCTTCTTCATATGCCTTCCAACAATAGTGAGAGTTTCTGCCAATCAGCTCTGCTGTTTCTACATAATACAGTCTAAAAATACACGCATCAACGTGCAATCAATGTTAAAGCAATGCAACCTATAAAAAAAATCTTGAATCAGATAAGATACATAATAACCACAAAAATGTGCAAACAAAAAAAACTAAAAGAAATCGTTTACAGCTCGTGATTCCAGCTTCTTCTCAGTTTGAAAATCACAATTACTTCTCTTTGATTTCAGAAACACCTTCGCTGTTCGATGTAGATCCAAACTCTTCCTCCTCAATCTCAATGAATGGCTTCTTCTTATTCTTTCTCAAAAACGAAAGAGTCAAAATTCCTAGCATTGCATTCCAGGCTTTGGTAGGGAAAACCTTCTCTACCCACCAGTCTGGTATTATTCTGATTAATGCACCCATAGGAATCGACACCAATCCACAAATAATAGCAGTCCCCCACATTGCACCAGTTTGTCTGCTCACTGAAAATGCAGCACCACCAACAAACATAATCAAAACTTGGAAACCAGAGATAATTAACATAATAATAAGGAAATACCAGTTTCTAAACAAATGAGAGAAGAAATTCAAATTGCGCATGGTAATACGTTCCCTAATACCTCTCAAACCATCACCTTCATCCAACTTTCTGGCTGCAAACATGCAGAAAAATTGAAGCCAGACAAATGTGTTGAACGTCATAGCATCTAACTTGCTTTGCTCATGTCCTGAAATCTCAGTATCCTTTCCATAGAAAATGTCTTTACCGGCAAAATGTAAAACAAACGTTATGCACAATTGAACCATAGACTGACCACCAATCATTTTCCACATTGCTACATTGATCAATGGAGCTTTGGTACCAGCAGGCTTACTCTTCAAAATATCGTCGTCTGGCTTATCAGTTGCCAATGCCAATGCTGCCAAAGTATCCATAATCAAGTTGACCCATAATAATTGAACTGCAGTCAACACTGATTTACCTTCTGCATCCGCAACAGCGGAAACAAAAGTTAAAACAACTGCAGTAACGTTAACAGTCAACTGAAATTGAATAAATTTCTTAATACTTGCGCTGACACAACGACCCCATTTGATAGCTTGCACAATTCCCCCAAAATCATCAGTCATTAAAATAATATCTGAAGCTTCTCTGGCAACATCAGTTCCAGACACACCCATAGAAAAACCTACATGCGCCAATTTCAATGCAGGAGCATCATTAGTACCATCACCAGTGACCGCAACAACTTCTCCCATTTCTTGAAGTCTAAGAACCAATATTCTTTTGTCCTCAGGGGAAGATCTAGCAAGAACACGTAATTTAGGAATGACCTTCAATTGTTCTTCTCTCAGTAATGCACGGAACTTTGGACCTTCAATACATACTGAATCATTGTCGTCAGAATCGTCAGAACCTTCAATGATACCACATGCTTTTGCAATAGAACGACCTGTAATTAGATTGTCACCTGTAACCATACGAACTGTAACACCTGCAATATGACAAGCTTCAATAGATTTGGCAGTGTTATGTCTTAAAGGATTTTGGATTCCCACAATACCATCAATTATAAACTTGTTTTCAACAGCCTTGTTTGAAAGTAAACTGTCTGCATCAAATGGAACAAATTCCGTATTAGCATCATCTTTTAAAGTCACATGTGCAAGACAAATCGAACGAAGAGCATTTCTTGCAAATGTGTCGATAGTGGAACTGATTTCTTCTCTAGATTTACTATTCAAAGAATAGTCTGCAATATTAGAAATGATTTCAGCAGCACCCTTGATAAAAAGAGTCTTTTCGTTTGTTGTATTATTTTTAATCACAATAGCAGACCATTTACGGATACTTTCAAATGGAATAGTTTGCAAAATGGTGTATTTTCCCAGCATCACTGTTTCTCTATAGTGAGTAATTTGTTCAGGAACATCAAAAAGTTGATTACAAAGGATTAAGAGAGCAACTTCTGTTTTGGATCCATTATACGGTTCTTTGAGTTCTTCCTCTTTTTCTTTTTTCTCAGACTCCTTTTTCTTTTTATTCTTGCCGAAAAAAGAAGTACAAGTTCTACTAATGGTACCCAATTCTTTACCTAACAAATCTGTATCACCATCTTCTTCAGTTCCTTCATTTTCAAAAGCGGAAGAATTCATGACACAATTAACTAATAAGTTTTCATAATCATCGACGACAATATCCTTTTTAATGTCATCTCTTTTCAAATCTTTAGACTCAGATGTTGCTAAGTCATTAAACTCAACTCCATTTGAAAATTGGGCACGAACAACACGCATCTTATTCTCTGTTAAAGTTCCTGTCTTGTCTGAACAAATAGCAGTAGCTCCGCCCATGGTTTCACAACTTTTCAAAACTCTAACCAAATTGTTATCCTTTGCCATTCTTGTGGTAGCAAATGCAAGTGCTAAAGTGACAGCTAAAGGTAAACCTTCAGGAACCGCAACAACAACAATGGTGATTGCCACAATCAATATATTTAAAAACTTTTCACCTTTTTGAGCGCCAGTTAAGACACTATATTTGTGTGGTGATGGAAGAAGTGCACAAAAACGAATAAAAAGCACAATAAAAAGAATCAAAGCTACAAGAAGACCATATTTGGAGATATCACCCGCTAATTTATCGAGTCGTACTTGTAAAGGAGAAGATGAGGCTTCACTATCTGGATCTTCATCAGTTTCTTGAAGAAGTTGCATGGTACGACCATGAATTGAGTTAGTACCAACCGCAGTAATAAGAACACTTCCTTGGCCCTCAAGAACTTTTGCACCAGAGATTAAATAAGGATCTTTTAATTCTTTACTTGCTGGAGTATCTTGATTCAAATCAATCACATCGTCGCTTTCAAGCGGAATGTCTTTGTTGACTGATTTGAATAGTTGAACACATACATCAATTGGAAATTTCTTAATACTATTTGTTTCACCCGTTAATGCACTTTCATCACACTGTAAGCTACCGGAGGTTAAAAATCCATCTGCAGGGACAACATCACCGGTTTGAAGAAATACTAGGTCACCTACAAGAATTTCATGAATAGATACAATGGTTTTTTGAGCATTTCTTATTACCACCACGTTTGTGTTTTCTTTTTTTTGATTTAATTTAGCAAATTGACGCTCTTTTTGATAATCGTTGGCTGCACCAACAACAACAACAATGACAATAGCAACAATAATAGCGACACCTTCCACCCATTCTACTCTAGGCTGAGGCTTACCCTCGGAGTCATATTCCACAGGCTGGCCAAAAGTCTCATAAAGCCCCAAAGCTAGAGAAACAATTGCGGCTATGGACAAGACTATAAGCACTTTGTCCTGCATTGCCTCAAAGACCAATCTTAAAAAAGACTTTGCTTTCCTTGTGGGAAGCATATTGGAGCCGTAGAACTTGATTCTAAGATCATTTTCATCCTGCGATGTACCGTTTGTGGGATCTGTATGGAGATTGGTGTATAGCTGTGATACGGGGTCGTCATGCAAAAGCGAGGCTATTGACTTAATGGATTTAGGATCATGGAAATCCAATTCCTCCACCGCGTACTTAAAAGGATTTGGTTCTTTAGGAGCTTCATGGTGGAAAGGTAAGACCTCATTCGTTTTTTTCTTATTTAAACCTAACATAATGGCAGATATCGGTGAGTTTGTCGGATTTCTATTAAATTTGCTGGTTTTGATCTGTCTATTTATTTCTTTATCTTTTTTTTATTATTAATTTTTTATTTATTAGTTCTTCGCTGTTTTTTTCTTGTGTCTTTGATATGTGGTTCGTATCAGTTAACTTGTCTATTAATGAGCACAACAAATTCTGTATCTTTCAGAGTTGGTTCAAAGAATTAAACACCGTTGGAGCTGTTACTAATTAGTCACTAAAAACTGCAATTTGTGCTTTGGTAAACTTTCAATTTTGCCAACAGAAACTGGGACGAAATTTTGGAGAAAGTAAATGTGATGGCAGTAGAAGACAAAGAGCAGCGAATCAAGGCAAATAAAGAGACCAGAAACAATATAAATTGAAAAAAAAAAAAAAAATAAAAAAAATAAAAAAACGTGAAACAATATAAATGAAAGCAATATGTTGCAAAGAGTAGTTGGAATATGCTGCAGATGGATCGATATTTAAAGAGAAGAAAATGTCAATGGCAATTTTGCAATTTAATAGATACGGATTCAGATCTGAGGTTGGATTTCAACCGATGCTGCTTTTTCTATTCACAAAATCCCTTTGCTTCACTTAAGGCTAATTGTTAAGTACATACTCTTCTTTCTTTTTTCTAATTCATGGCTGCCAACACTGTATAATAAAACAAAGGGTCTGCTAGTTAACTCAGCATTTGCTAATTGTTATCCTCTATTTAGCTAAGGGGGCTGTGCTGTTTGAAAAGAATATAGTTGAAAAAAAATAAAAAACTTGCGTCTGCATGCTGGGCACACATACAAAAAGATGCATGACTGAAACGGAACTATAGTGAAAGGTTCTCTGATGCGCTGTATGGCATGAAGCCAGCCAAATCTAAGTTTTAACTAGCGGTAAATCAACAAGATGAAATTGCCCATATGGGCTGTTTACTAAAACCGATGAATGCCCTGAAAGATGCAGCCAAGATAGAGGAAGCCGGCTGAAAAAAAAAAAGCTAACATATGATAGCTTGAAAGGACTCGAGGCGCAATGGCACTGGGAGATGACAAAGCACTAATCGCAACTGGCTAAAGGCAGCTGAGAAGAGACAGCAGCAGCATGCTAAGGGGCCAGTGAGACCAATATTTGCTGCTAGATGCTTGTGTAATACTATGTATGGATTTTTTGACATCATTTTTCCGAAGTGATGAGCTTGTTTGCGTCTTTTGACATCATTTTTCAAAGAGTTAGCTTGTTTGCCATTACCAGCTGCTTGTTTTCAGTTTCTGACTGTTTGTTTTCAATTTTTTACTGTTTGTTTTCATTTCTGACTGTTTCTTTTCAATCTCTGACTATTTGCTTTCGATTCATACTATTTGTTTGCAATTCATACTATTTGTTTGCAATTCATACTATTTGTTTGCAGTTCATACTATTTGTTTGCAATTCATACTATTTGTTTGCAATTCATACAGTTTGTCGTGACAAAAGTCTCAATCAGTTGCAGTGCCTAATTGTTCTCCATTGCGTTTGCTTTTGGGTCTCTGAAAGTTCCCCTCGATTGTGTTCAACTGTAATGCAACAGATCATTCTGAATGAAGGGGCTGGCACAATCCGTGTTGTTGAGGATAAACCAGAGTGACATGACGCGCAAGTCGACACAGTAGCAAATATGTAAATATATGCCTAGAAAGATAGCATGTAGAAAATACCTCAAAAAGATGACACTGAGGCCAATATCTGGGGAAACAGCAGGCCATACTGTGGCTACCAGCGGAATGGCGAGCTTTCCAGACATTGATCAGCAGCAAATCATTCATTTTGCAAAAAAACACTGAGATCACTCTTTTTACAAAAAAACTCAGCACTGATAGCTACAGCCAACAACAATTAGCCGCGATTTGCGAATTTTACAGCTTGAAACATCTAGTTACAGCATAAGCAATCATTTACAACAGAAAAACCGTTTGAGACCAACAACTTAATAGTAATTTTGTAATACATTTTGTCTTCGGGGAGTTTACCCATTTCTTTGAGCAAAAAGAGAGGCATTAAATTGCCAGCAATGGCCTTATCATTATCAATTTTTATCAATTTACTTGTTTATCAAATCAAACTGCTTCATCAATGGAAGTTAATTCATCTATGGAAGCCAATTCATCTATAGAAGCTAATTCATCGCTATTAGCCTCTTGTTATCAAAAATTACCAGTTGATCAATGTTGAATCACATAAGGTTGACGGCAGCGCCGTTCCGAGTTTCTTGTTGAGTGTATTCATATTCCTTGGTTTTCCGTACCATACTTCTGTGTTATCTGTGGAGAAAAAAATACTTGGTAACTTTGTTTTTTGAAAATCATTCACCCCTGTTACCTTTTAGGGCACAATCACCCCTGTTTTGTAGTTTTGTCATATGACACATGCCTTTGCATGCATCTTGAGGCATGAGCCTGATGAAGCCATCTATGAAAAAAATATAAACGCTGTCGATTTCAAGCTCTCTGTACCCCTATTTACAAAGCTTCTTTTTGATCTAGCTTGTTTTTTGCTAGCTTTTATTGATCTGATTATTTCTTGGAGGCTCTGGCCGTTCTTTTTTGATCTAACAGTTCCTTTTTCTTGAGATGCTTTACTGCTTATCTCAAGTTTTAATCTAAGGAGGCTGAGTGTTTCTTGCCAGTAGTCTTGACAACCAAGAACTAAGCAGCACCGCCTCATTCTCCGCATCTACAGGAGGTTTCCGATAGATGCTTTGTAGAAATGAGTTTTGACATTTATATTTGTGCAAACGTTTTGCTGTAGCGTTTGTTGCTGTCTTGTAGTATCTTTTGGCTTTTCTTGTCGTCTAGATTGTGTCTATTTCTTGTACTCTTACTGCGAAGTCTCGACTATGTCTATTTCTTGTTGACATAGTTCTACTTCCTGCTTTTTATTCATCTTGTATCCTTGTTTTTCTAGATGTTCTCTGTTCCTTGCTATCTAGATGTTTATTATCTTTTCGTCTCGATTTTTGGTATCTCACAATGTGTATTTTTTTGGTGTCTCCTGTCTGCTTTATTTAGTTTTATTCATTTTCACTGCAGCGAACTAAGGCGTATTTCGAACTCTGGATTAAAAATGTAAAAGGTATATTTAAAAAATCTGGAGGTTCAAACAACAACTACTAGGAAATAATTCGGAAATGAAATGTATAACCCATTACATGAAAATAAATACAAAAAAGATGTATTAGCATAATAGATGTTATATCAATAAATTGTAAACATCAATAAATGCTCTAACATCACTAAGTAATAAAAAATCAGAATGCAAAATAATAGTCGCTGCAATCAATGTTTTGTCTTCCTCAAAAAAATTTATTGTCAAATGATTAATCAAATACAACGTAAATACAATGTATCTTTGCAATACCATTGCAGAATTTTTGGGTTTTTTTAATTTGATTTCGACTTTATCTGAATTTTTATTGCAATGGCGTAAAAGTAACTGGATAATAAGAAATCTAAGCTGTTTGAGTACTCAGTCGACACTATTTACTGAATTCCGAACTTACACTTTCTGCTATACAAAGTTTCTCTGTTTTTTTTAAAAAAACTAGAAATGTACTATCACCACATAAAGCCTTAAACGATCAACGCTTTTGGCCCTTAAAAACTAACCATTTTTTTCAAAGACTGTTAATCCTTCAACTGCTAGGACTAGTTTTGTTTCCTGTGTCTCGATAATATCTGCTTTGGACTCATTTCGTCAGTAATATCTATTGTTTAAAACAGGGTCTTCTCTTTGTAGTCACGTGGGTTACCCTTCCATTTTCTTAATAAGCCAGAACTCCGATTTTCCATTGGCTTTCTTTTTATTATGTGTTTTTTTTTCTTGTCACATGCTTTGCGCGAGTCAGAAAGATTTTGCACAACAAATATCAATTTAGCAAACAATAACTCATTTCATTAGTAATATTGTTTTCAGGTAGTCATTTATTGGCTTGTACACTCTGTCGATCTCTATATAAAACAAAGACCCACAACCCTGATAATAGATCCGGCTATTTAGGATTGAATAGCAAGTTGCCAGAGACAATCTTGAGAAGGATATCAAAGTTGTATCTCAATACCCCTACTATAAACAAACTGGACATCTGTTGCACAATACGGAACCCGCACCAAGTTCGCTCTAGCCAGATTCATCAATTGTATTTCATTTCTTTTTCCT
Source organism: Saccharomycopsis babjevae (assembly GCA_031125705.1). NCBI lineage: Eukaryota > Fungi > Ascomycota > Saccharomycetes > Ascoideales > Saccharomycopsidaceae > Saccharomycopsis > Saccharomycopsis babjevae. The sequence goes on along the minus strand of JASTVB010000028.1, from coordinate 39,306 downwards.
CTACTACATTGTTCTGGTTTTTTTTCATTGTAATCTTTTAGCATGACTGAAACACGAGATTCCATTAAGGCAGAAAAGGTAGCCGAATCTGGTAATAAGTCAGAAAAACCCGTTGATGCCTCCACCAAAGACGGCCAAAAAGACAAGGCTGAATTCAACAAAAAAAAGCAAAATTTTATTGTGAGAACAATATGGACGCTTGTAATGGTGGCAGGAATGTTTGGTCTCTTGTTTATGGGTCCAATCTGGATCATTGGTCTTGTATTGGTTCTTCAAGTCTTGACCTTCAAAGAAGTGATTGCATTGGCTTCTAAACCAGCCAGAGAAAAGGAATTGCCTCTCAATAGAACACTTTCCTGGTACTTTCTCTTAACCAGTATCTACTATTTAGATGGCCGTACATTGATCCGTCACTTCCAGCATTTGATCTTTGTCGACTATTACCTTAGTCCATTGGCTGCCAACCACAAATTCATTAGTTACTGTTTATATGTGTTGGGATTTGTTTTCTTTGTCTATACGTTGAAGCCAAATTATTACAAACTTCAATTTACTCAACTTGCAATTACGCACATGCTTTTAGTTCTTGTCGTTTTCCAAGCACATTTAATTATTAACAATATCCTTAACGGCCTTTTCTGGTTCCTCTTGCCTGTTGGTCTTGTTATTATCAATGATATTTTTGCATATATTGTGGGTATCACCCTTGGTCGTACCCCGTTAATTGCGATCTCTCCAAAGAAAACTGTTGAGGGGTTCATAGGTGCTTGGTTTTCCACTGTCATTGCGGGATTCGCATTAACCCATATCTTGAGTAAATCGTCCTATTTAATTTGCCCGGTTACGGATATCACCGTTAATGTATTCAATCATCCTGCTGCTTGTCCAGAAACCTTAAATGTTTCTGTTTTCAACGCTACAAGCTACAGACTTCCACCAGCCATTGAACAATGGATTCACATGAAATACGTGACTTTGCAACCAATTTACTTACACGCAATTGTTTTGGCTACCTTTGCCTCATTGATTGCGCCATTTGGTGGATTTTTTGCTTCTGGTGTCAAAAGAACATTCAACATCAAGGATTTTGGCGACACCATTCCAGGCCATGGTGGTATCACTGACCGTATGGACTGTCAGTTCCTCATGGGCTCCTTTACCTACTTGTACTACGAGACCTTTCTTTCATCTCATGGAGTAACTGTGGGTTACTTGTTGCAGATCTGTGTTGGTCACTTACAACCAGCCGAGATTATACAGTTGATTAAGGCCTTAGAGACATATTTGTTCAACTCCGGCTTGATTTCCAAGGACAGTTACGATCTACTAATAGACTCTTTGTAGGTAATAGGGAGATTTTGATTCTTTTTTTTTGTTCTTTGGTCCCCCCGTATCCTAATAAGAAACATTTTATCGAGCTTCCAGCGATCTGTTGCAGCGCACCGCGTTTTCGTTGGTACGACTGACCTTTGAACTCGCATACATAGTCATGTATAAATATGTTTATTGTTTTTCTGCTTGAATTCACAAATTCAAAATGTATACATTTATCTATTACTGGATGTAGTTATTTATTGTACCATTCGTTCATGAATATTTCATTTTTGAGCTATTGATCCTAAGTGAAATTTGACGTATTATCATACCCGTCATTACTATTGAAAACATCACTAAAGCTCATAGAGAATAAGAATGGAAAATTAATTATTTGAAAAATACTATCACGTGGTATAAATCAGGGCACACAAGAGTGCACATGTTTTAAATTTTTTGTGTTTGTAATTTTTCCATTATTTTAAATAACTCAAAAAAATCCCTTTTTCAAAATAATTTCCCAGTCCGCGTGGTTTTCTGCTTTTTTTTTTTTGAATTCTTTAATTTTTTTTTGCTTCCCGCTTATATTTTCCCAAGTGTCAAAAAAATATCACTAGCAAGCATATACACCCGTACATCATTAAACTATCTCGTGAAAAAAAAGTTTTTGATAGAGATTTGAATTGATGTGAGAGTTAAGTAAGCAAAGAAATTAGAATACAGGCAAAATAATAAGAAGAGAATAAATAAAGAAAAAAAAAAAAAAAAAAAAAAAGAAAAAAAAAACAAGGCTTTTGAAAAATCAATATTGATAATCACTGTTTTATTACACTTATAGTACATTTCAGCTATTATAGAATATCATCATATAACATAAATAATACAAAATGGGAAGTAAGTAATTGATGAGTTATTGAAGGGGAGTGAATGAATGTGATTTTCAAGAAAATAAAGATGTTATTGGGAAAATTGATTCAATTTAGAACGCGAAGACATGCCAAATCACCGAGGACAAGCGATGGACAATCTGCACACAGGTTTTTAATCAGTAATGAACAAACATTTTAAAACAATAAATTGAACTGAAAAGTAGAAAGTTTGAAGATTTCGAGATTACTAGGATGCGACAAGAAAGAGTTGTTCACTTGGTTTGTGGGTCTGTGCGACTCCAGCACTAGGGTTGACTAGCAGTACATTCACAAAAATAGATGTTATCCAGGCGAAGAATCTAGGTAATAAAACGATTTATTAGGTAATTATGGGATGCACAAAATCATTGCTGAAACTATAGAGTGAACTCACTCTTCCTCAGTTATATGCATGCGTGTATTCTTTGGTAATATGTGTTTATCTTGAATATGTGTTTACTCTGGAGCATTAGCATGTCTAAAACATTGAAAACGAAAATTGGGAGTATTTTTGATTAGGCAAATATATCGCGCAACAATTTGATCATCACGTTCTTTCATTTTCTGGATTGGGTTTAATGGATTTATTACATTTCCAATAAAACTATAGACTAAAAAGTAATGCAAGTAATACTAACACATTTCAACAGAAGGTACTCCATCTTTAGGTAAAAAACACAACAAATCCCACACTTTGTGTAACAGATGTGGTCAACGTTCTTTCCACATTCAAAAGAAGACTTGTGCTTCTTGTGGTTACCCAGCTGCTAAAATGAGAAAGCACAACTGGGCTGCTAAGGCTAAGAGAAGAAGAACCACTGGTACCGGTAGAATGGCTTACTTGAAACATGTTTCCAGAAGATTCAAGCATGGCTTCCAAACTGGTGTCGCCAAGCCAGCTGCTGTCAGTGCTTAAATTTGAAAAAAATAATAAACCACTTCTCTACATCCACAACTAATAAAAAAACTTTTTATAAGATTGAATTGTATTTCATTATTTTTTTTCATTGTATAAAACAATAATAATGTAATTATAATGCTAGTTATGAAATTTTAATCTATCTTGCTAGGCTCTTTTGATATTTTTGTAATGCTCCACGGCCAAATTTAATCATCGGGCTTGCTTATGCTATAATAAATATACTTTTTTTGTTAACTAGACATCAACTGCAATTGTTTAGGTTAACATACGTGTTTTCGATGGATGTCAAATTGTGGAAATAATCTTACAATGAATAAACCCCATCAAAAGAATATCACAATTTTAAATTATTATACTTTCAAGTTGACTTCAATTTCTTAAAAAAATAGAAACACTGATTATCGACTTGACTGTTTTGCGGTCAACTATCATTCTCTATCAATGCAGCAACAAGCTATTTATTGTGGAAACCAATATTATTCACTAGTTTACAATTCTCGGATATTTTTCTTGTTCTTCTTTAGTGTGAGTTCCGTTTTGGCGTAAGTTCTGTCTTAGCATATAATGTTTTAGTCTAAATTGTGTTCTGATCTAAGTTCTGTTCAAGCCTAAGTTCTTTGTTGTAAATCTTGTTAGTTCCATCTATGATCTCCTATCTTAACTAACATACTAGAGTAGCGTCTGAAAATTACATGTTTTAATTGTCAGCCCAAATGTAAAATTATGAGCCATCTGCATATCGCACAGTGAAATTGCCCGTCTCGTTCTTAAATATAAGATTTCTTAGATTCTGACTTGCATAGAATTTCTCAACATGCATGAACCAGCCACAAAAATGTTATGAGGGTTTTTGAAAGAATATTCAGTTCATCTCGTCTAATAATTTCATCCCTTTCTAAATCAAACTTAAACTGGGGTAGGCATAAAATTCGACGTAAGATATTCTAGTTTAGTCAATTTGACCAAATATTTAGAGTTAATTTTTCTTACAGTGTTTTCACATCGTATTATTGAACTTGTTCAATGTATTCAAATAGTAATGCTAAGAACGGTGAAAGGCTAAAATTGTCGATTCATGCCAGCAATATGCTACATTTCTATTTTAGGAAAAGAACCTATTTCCATTTTAGGACAAGTTGCATTTTTTTTCTTATTTGAAATGCATTCCTATGATAATAGTATACTTGGTTGTTTGGGGAACCAGCATCAATTTATTCAGACCACAAACATCTTTCAAACACTTATATAAGCCTAGTATCCCAACGCTTTAAATCTAATTGCCGTCCGGTGAAGATTTACTTTACATTTGTATTTACTGAATATACTTGTTTTAAGATTCCCAGCATCATCTGCTTTTCAATTTTTCATCAACTTCAAAAAAAATATTAGCAAATGTTAGCTAGGCTCGTATATATATATTATTTGTTGCAATTCCTTGCAACGCATGTTCAATCTGCTCCTGTGTGTGGAACTGATTCTCTTGTTAATGTTCACGTCAAGAGAACAGTAGTGGAAGTATTAACTACAGTAGCAACTGTTAGACAAACATCATTTTATTACACAACAACAAGCACAGTCACAGCGCCCCAAGTCGAGGTTGTTGTCAGTGGTGATCTAACATATACGCTCACACAGTACTCTAATTCTCCTTCAACGAGTGGAGACTCGGGATCTTCTGATAAAAATACCCAAAATACCCAACAACCAACTTTTACCACTACTTTAAGTTCTGCAACTTCCTTATCAATTGAAACAGGTAAATCAAATTCAGCATCAAACAATGGTGGTATCATTACTTCTTGGTCTTTGTACAGTAACGTGCAACCATCCTCTGCAATTAATGCAATTACTTCAAGTTTAACCTCCTTAGCCTCAAATACGGGAACAACGTCTAATCCCAGCCAAACTACTGCAAGTACCTCAACCTCCTCTTCTTCAAATTCAGTCACAACTTCTAAAGTATCAACTACATCATCTAGCTCTAGTGAAGAAGGTACCAGTAGAACTAATATTATAAACATGGCTGTGAACACACCTAGTGCATTGGCATCAGGTGCTGTTTCAAATGTTGTTCCAACAGGGTTAGTGTATTCACCATATAATGATGACAGCTCATGCAAAGATTATGATTCGGTAAAATCTGATTTAGAATCAATCGCTGCTAAAAACATTCCATCAATAAGAGTATATGGTAATGACTGCAACTATCTTAGTACTGTTTTGCCTATTGCAAGATCATTGGGTTTGAAAGTGAACCAAGGATTTTGGTTTTCTAATACTGATCTTCTGGAAATTACAGCAAATGCAGTTGCTTTAGCTGCATATGCTAATAGTGTTGATAATGGCTGGGATTTATTTGACTTTATTACAATTGGTAACGAAGCAATCAATAGCGGTTTCATGAATGCCGACGAATTGACAATTATTATCAAAAGTGTCAAGTCCACACTAAAAGATGCCGGATATACAGGCTATTTCACAACTTCTGAGCCACCAGTTACTTTTGAAACACATCCCGAATTATGTGAAGGTGATTTGATTGACTTTGTTGGAATCAACCCACATTCATATTTTGATGCAGACATTGACGCATCTCAAGCAGGACCCTTTGTTGCAGGTCAAAAAGCAATTGTGGAAAATATTTGCACTTCGAAACAAGTAGTGGTTACTGAAACTGGTTATCCAAGTCAAGGTAATACTAATGGTTTGAATGTTCCTAGTGTAGAGAATCAAAAAACAGCTATAAAAAGCATTTTGGATACTCTAGGATCGGATGTGACTCTTCTTACATTTCGTAATGATATGTGGAAAGATCCAGGTTCTTATGGTATTGAACAGTACTTTGGTATTTATGATATCATCAATTGAATTGAAACTTGATTTTGATCATTTCTTCTTACCTTAATTTTTTGTTCATTGTATACTATTTCACTTTTCTGATTCTTCTTTTTTACGTTACTTTGCTTTCTACATTTTCAAACAAGTTTTTGTTTTAGTTATTGTCTTTCATGAAAAACAAATTTATTAATTTTAATATAAAATATTCCTTTATAGTTTTTAAAAGATTTGCTGTTCGCAAAACGATTTCTATAGAACCTAAACAGATCAAAAGTCAACAAGCTTATTAGGAAAAAATTCATCTATTAAATTTTGGTAATAAGATTGCAATTCTTCTATCTGGCATACATCTGATGACTTAGAGTACAAATCATATGGATTGAATTCTTGTACCGCTTGAATTACTTTTCCATCTTCTTCGTTCATAAGATATGAATAGGCATTTTCTCTATGTATGGGATAACAAGAGTGATATCTGATCATTGCTAATCCTTCTTTAGGTAGTGTTGAATGTAATTTTGCAATATGATACATATACTCATCATGGCCCCAACTTAACATAATATTATCCAACCCACAATTGGGAGAATAAATTCCATATTTTGTTTTATAGATGGGATGATGAAAATCTTTGTTGTTTCTGAAAAATTCTGAGAAAACAATTTTCTTAGAAAATGCACACCCTATGGGAAAAGTATCACCAACAACATCCCATTGACCCTTTGCATCAAAAAAATAAAGTAGCTTTCCTAAATCATGAATTAATCCTACTAACTGCATCCATCGTGGTTTGTTGTCTTTTCGTATAGCTTCTGCTGTTTGCAATGCATGCTCGATTTGAGAAAGTTCTGTATCAGGATCTGATTCATCTATCAACTTACTTAACTTGATTAACGCATCCCAAATTGTTAGTTTTGCTCGCACTTTTGTTTTGAAATTAATTCTTGCTTGGATATTATATGCAAATGTCTGCTTTTCGTGTTGCTCTTTATAAAATAACCTTACTCTATCGCAAGCATCAATGTAGTTTCTAAAACTTGATTTGTCCAATACCAGCTTTTCAACCTCTTTTCCATCTGGTGTGAATTCAGCTCTGCTACTAGTATCAGAATTATCAAGAGATCTTTTTCCAGATTCTTGATTATCAGGATGGTTAGAAAGAGTACTGGTTATGAGACTGTCACACTTTTTGTCACAATTCTTGTCACTTTCCATTTGATCTAATTTATTATTAATCTTTGTTGGTATATGATTAATTATTGATTCCTTATTATGTTTGGTAAGCAATTTTGATTTCATTAAATTGACTTCTTGAATATTTTCATCTAGCAACTCAAGGATATGTCCTTGTTTAGTATGTATCAATTTTTCCTTACCTTCCTTGATTCTCAGTGTCATATTATCATATTAGATTCCGATATGTACTTCGATTGTAAAATTTAACTCTAAAAAGGTATAATTTGAATGGAAATACTTCCTTATTTAACTATTCAGATCATTATTATTTGTTTTTAGAAAATCAAAAGGGTACAATATAGGCAACTATCTTTTTTTTTTAAACGGCCTGCACGATGAATACTTGCTACTCTTCCTGATTCTAGAAATTACTACATCAAATTACCTACTTTCCAAGAATACCCTAGTAATTAACTATAAATTAGCATAAATACTCATAGATAATATATCAAACCAAAAAATAAATATATGAAAATAATAGCAACTAAAATCAAAAAGAAAATAAGCAAAGCTAACTCACTTTTTCAACTTGTAAGATTTCCCACCAATAAATTCTAATCTTTCTTCTTCTACCAAGTAATTTAAATAATCCTGTAACTCAGAATCATTACAATTAAAATTTAGTTCCTGTGGAATTGTAAAAGTTAATAAATTTTTCATTTTGGATAAATCCATAGTCCCTAAATTTGTCAACATTGCTATTATGAATGGTAAATATTTTTCCATTTTATCATTCAATTCGTTATTCCCGTTATTAGAATTGCCATTGTTTTCTTCATTTTCAAGATTTGACATACCAGCTACAGCTGATAAATCATTTCTCTCAACCTCTAATACCTGATACGTATCTGTGTTTACTTCCTTCAAAATTCCATTGCTTATCCAGTATTGAATTTTGGTTCTCAATTTACCTAGATTATGGAATTGTAACTTTTGCGCTATATCTTCCAATGTGAGTATTGTACTTTTACTATCTCTATCATCATCGTCGCTATTGAAAAGGTAAATAATGGATGCTAGATCAGGAGTAACTGTAAATGTTTTTCTTCTGTCTTTCAAATCAAGCTCGATTTCAACTTGTCCCAAGTCATAAATTGGCTCAATTGCTCTTCCTGGATTTCTAATTTGATAATTCTTAGCAAAAAAATCGTACTGTTTTTGAAAATGCTGCGGTAATTGAAATCCAAACGCTCCGGTTCTATTTTCATTGACATTGATTAAATCTTTTGGCCAAAATAAGTATGACACGACTGTATTTTTAAAAAATTCCGTTGATAATGAATTCTCTTTGTTATAAGAATTATACTTTTTTGATTGTAAAATATCGTTGATCATTATATCCAAGTTATTCAAATCATTGATATTATTTTTTATGAAAAGCTTTTTCAAAATTTTGATCTTGAATATCAACATATTAATCTCTTTATCATCGTTTCTTAGGTTGATTAATTTCCTTGAAAATCTGTTTAAAAACTCGTTAATAAATACCTTTTTTGAGTCAAATAATGTAATCAAACATTCAATGATATTGAGTGATTTAATTTTCTCTTGGTGGTGCAGTTTCTCTTGTTGTTGAAAATCAGGCAACGCATCAATTGGAGCAGGAATCCAATTCAAAGAGTATGATTGATTATTGAAAATCATCAGTCGTTTCTCATTATTATCATAATGAAATTCCTGGTCTTCATCTATCAAATATTGAGTTAAATGTAAGTTGTTATCACTTTTTTCTTTCTCATCATCTAACAACCCAACAACTATATGATTTATTGTGTCATTTCTATCTTTCAAATACTTTCTAATTGGCCTGCCAGCAATATCTAAAAGAACACCATTAGGTTCCAATAAATTAAAAGATTTAATCATCAAAATATAATATTTCAAAATTCGTAAGGTCCCAACACCTGGGTTCAATAATTCTGACTTCAAATTTGACACAAAATTATTTATTAAGATTTTTCTTTGCTGAATGATTGAGTCTTTCTTTTTGCTTGAAAATTTATCTTGAATTTGTAAAATTGAAACAGTTGAAAATTCAGAAGAACCAAAGTTTTTGATTATTCGAAAAAAATTCAATATATTCAAATTTAGTAATTGTTCATCTAATTGATGTAAAAAGAACGCGATTGTAATTTCTTTTTCATTTTTATAATTTTTATTTGTATTCACTACTTGTTTTTGATCAAACAATTGATACAATATTTGAAATGAATCATAATTTCCATTTATGAATGATAACAAAAAGTCGTTGGAATTTATATTTTTAACGTTAACATTAAAATTTTCTATCAAAAATTTCCTGCAATGAAATTTATAAATTGTTATCAAAATACTTTTCAATAAAGTTTTCATCCCTATGTTACTCAAAAGATTCAAAATTTCAATGAGAGAAGTTTTCTCATTATCAAATGACGCGGCGACAGAATTTTGCTTTAATTCATCTATGTTTCTATCTATTTTAAAATAATGAAATAACAAAGCCTTCATATTTGAAATAAATAATTTCTTCGTCCCATATGATCCTAGTAGCATGTTCAAAAATAAGGAGTTTATAAAATTGTCTACCTCCGATAAAAGAGCTTCAATATCTAGGCTTTGTGTTTGTGAAATCCTTAGTTCATCTATCAAGAACCGTTCATAATTTAATAAGATAGATTTGTAAAACTGTATATATTCTTCTTTAACATCAATTATAAATTTCAAAAGATTGGTCGTTGACATTAAATTTATTGGTAAATTAGTTTCATTGTGTTCGTCAGCCTTAATCTGAGTTAGGAAATCATTTTCTATAAAACTCCCATTCAAATCAGTATTCATATATGCATTGAAAGACAAAATTACTTCACTATTGATTTTCTCAGAGAAAAATTCTGTTTTTAAAACTTGTAGAACCAAATCAGATAGTATTTTTGAAAATTTAGTGAAAGCCTTTTTTTCTTCAGTTTCGAATCCATCTGTTAATAGTATTATTGATTCCTTAAATAATTCCTTATCAAAATCATAAATGAGTTCCTGTTGTTGATCCCGTTGTTTTTTGCACTCAATAATCCAGTTGATTAGCAGAATCTCACATTGTTCTTTCAAATCTATATTACTAATACTATGATCATTGATGTTATTTATTGATCCGTTGTTATTGATATTGCAGATATCAGTTTGATCCAAAATAGCGCTACTTGCGAAAACTTCCAAAAATTCATTTCTAGATATTTGAAATACCATAGTATTTACTTTCTCCTTTTTTTTATATATTATTGAACAAAGAAATTGTAAATAGTAATATACTTAAGGAAAGTATGATTAATCAAAAATACACATTTAACTTAATGAAGGTAAACAAAAACATTTGAAACTTGTGGAGGTAATCACCAATTTCAACTTTTCTAATGATAGAACATATGCTTTTTTTTTTTTCTGCATAATGAAAATAAACGCGAGAAATAATATGTTATTACCATACTCATTTTCCTATAATTATGCCATTCTTCAGAAATCCTAACATTTAACGAAAACAAGACAAATAAGATCTCTATTTAGTTGAACATGGTAGATACAACTAAAGATATTTTGCTAGATAAAACAATAAATAGAGCATTACTTCAAATATTTCTCTAAAATGTTAAAAAAACTAAGCTACATGGCATTACAAATAATAAGAACTAATAAAAACTAAAACGTTTATTCTATCTTGCACTTAACTCGTTATCAGTTACATTTTCGCTAGGTACATAACTATCATAGTCATAATCACATTTATAATCTTCTTCACCTAGTTCATCGTATTGTCTATTATCTTCATCCTCATCTGCATCGTCGTCACCGTCATCAGAGTTAGCATCAGATCCAACCAGGGAATTCTTTGTTGCTGATGTAGCATCCTTATTTTGGTTTTCTTGTTCATCTTCATTCTCCTCGCGTTCTTCCAACTCAACGCGCAATTCATAACAGATATCGTAACATTCGGCTAGTAAGGCATTTAAAGTACCCTGGCCTTCTGGGATCTCCCCGTCAATAATAAACTTTCCATCGATTCTAAGATCATCTAAAGAGGCCAATTTCATCTGATATGGATAAAGCTCTCTGGTAGAATTTATTCCTCCCATTCTTTTCAAATCCAACAAGCATCTTCTAACAGTACTCAATTGATTATGAATAGGTTGTAGGGATTCGGAAACCGGTTCTGAAGATTCTAATAGTTTGTAGATCAATGCGTAACAACGACGCAATAAATAAAGGAGCATAGTCTGACCCTTGGAATAGGGTTTGTTGGTGACCAAGTTCTTAAATTTTCCATTGATTCTGAGGTCATCAATTTTTTGTAATTCTTTTTGATAATTAAAAAGATCTGTTTCTCTAAGTGTCCATCTTCGTGTGACTAACAAGTTTTCCAAAGAAGTTTTAATCTTAATTAATTTGTTATATAATGGGATTAAACCCTCGTCTATGAGCTGCACTGACGATTCGTGATCATGAAGCAAAATATTCAAATCATTGATGATATAATGGCAATCATCCAACAATCCATTAAGTACTTGTTGACCTTTTTTATTTGTAATTTCTGTATTGTCTTTAGCGTTCAAGAAATCGCCATTTTCATCACGGTGATCGGTTTCTAATTTCTTCAATAAATCTTTGTACTGCGTTAGCAACTTGTTGTTGCTTACCTTATCATCTATGGTTAATTGAGAGATATTTTCCAGAAAAGAATTCTCAATCTTGTCACCATTGGATAATGATGAGACGCCGCTATTGCTTGCGCTGCTGAACTTTTCATCAGAAGATTTGAGCAAAAAGCCTGATGAACCTTCAGCTTTGGAAACCAAGCTCAAAAGGTTTCTTCTTAATGTTATTAATTTATCCAAGTAAGGCATTAGTTCTGGGGAGATTTGTTCCATATTATTTTCAATAGTCTTGTATTCATTGAGACAGTACTCCAATTTCTGGGTCAATAAATTGTGTTCTTCGAAAGAAATGCTATTTTCATCAGCATTTAAGGCTTTACTGGTATCATCAGTGCTGTTATTATTAATTTTATTATTCTCTAGGACAATTTTGGAGATTGCATTTAAACGCTCTTTGATAGGGTGCAAGTCATGAATAGTGTAAACTTTACTTTCAACAAGATGCTCCAATAATCTTTGAACGGTTGACAAAGATGCATATGTTGCAGGGGCAGTATTTGTCAAACCAACGGTCATGAAACTAAGAGATAGCAACTGAAAGATCTCATCCAACAAAGAGTCAACCTTGTTGTGCGGGTTCAAAGGAGAAGATACCGAGGTAGTAGACGCACATTCCAGACCAACTGTGTCAAGCTCAGATCTTCTGAGCTGCTTTAACTCATGGTACTTGTTCAACACTTGTCTGTAGACGTTTTTGACATCAGAAGATTTCATGTACTCTTTTCTGTTGTTTTTCAAGGAGATCAAGGCTTTCTTCAGCTCCAAAAGCTGATTGTAGACCGGCAATTCGCTGGCAGGAATTAGATCGCTGTGCATTTGGCTGTGGGGAGATAATAAAACGAGTCACACTGGTGGTTCCAGTTTCCGGAAATTTTAATCAAAGAAAAATGTACTGAATGACAGTTACGTAAGCATGCACTTTTTCAATACTGCTGGCAATCTGGCTTATGATACAAAGTCAGAGTTCTGCTGAATGCAAACAATCCTGGGCTACAATTGTAAAAGAACGGGCTAGTTGCACAGAGGGGTTGTCAAAATTCAACGACTAGCAAGGGGAAACAACAGTAACTATAAAAAGTCGTGGAGACCAATTAACTGCATAAATTGTGCTTTTTCAATGCGCACAACTATAACTCTTTCAAATAAACTATAGTCACTCTTATAGCAGATGTAAGCAATCTCGCTATAATTTATCTATGTATGTTGTATGAATTTGAGACTATCTAAAATATATCAAAACAAGCAAGGTCATATAAGTAGCATCAAAATCCTGTATAGTCATATATTAATCACTAAATATTATTTGAATATTTGTCCGTTATTTTATTCTTGTTAGTCTAAAAGTCTCTTGTGAAAAACAAAAAATTATTTATCAATAAGCCCACTTTCGTCTTATAGCCTTCGAATTACTAAGAAATTGCATTTAAAAATGGAGCGCGAGCAGAAAAAGAGCAAATTCTAAAAGAAAGTCACGGAGCTTCTAACCAGTTTGAATGCCGACGGTGGCGTTTTCAAGGGATTCAAGGAACAGTATGCCAAATACTACTTCTAGCTATAATTGGATTACCGTCTGATGCGGTATGGGAGTATTTTATTGTAGAACTGCAGCTGTTGTAAGCAGCTGCGAACGTTTTGCGGTATTTCTTGCTGATAGTGTGTAGAAATAGAAATTGAGTCAATCTGAATGGTGGTGATTTTAAAATAGTCAGAGCAATGCAGATATCCTATAAAACATGCTATTTTCAAGAGTAATCTGCAAATAAAATCTATATTACTGTTCCGAAAACTTTGAAGATCACAAAATGGTAACATGATGCCAACACCGGCAGCAAAAACGTTTTTTCAGGAGCAAGATTGAAAGACAATTGGTTTTTTTTAAAAAATAAACCTCCGAATCCTGAGTTAAAAACGTGTGTAAACAGTGTAGTTCAACAACGAAAAAACATCTGGTGACTTGATGCTGAAGAGTGCTGAAAACTATCTGGAAACGCGACTGCTCAAACTATCACCCATCAAGCATGTAAGTCGATCAAGCATGTAAGTCGACAAAACAGCGTAAATGTCTACAAATCGGTTTAAAATATACTTTATTCAACTATTTATGTCTACGGCTTGTGCTACTTATGACGGGGCAAAGGTTTCAAATGGCCCAGGTTAAACGTCATTCAGACTATGTGGAAACCAAGCATAGCTGGAGCAGAGACAAACCCACTGTGTTAGGCTGTCCAAGAATGAGCAAAATTTGCATCAACTAAGAAAACACTTATTGATGATTTTTGTTGTGGCATGGAATCTTTGCAAACATCATTCCTCTAACGATTCCATCAGTTCCGTTGTGGCGTCCCTTATGTGGTGACATGTGGTGTCCCTTTCCCCTGTGATCATCAGTTTCGTCATGATGTCTGTCTTTTGGTGACTTATGGAATCCCTTGCCTTTTGGCCACTTATGGTGTTCCTCGCCCTTTGGCCCCTTATGGTGTTCCTCGCCCTTTGGCCCCTTATGGTGTTCCTCGCCCTTTGGCCACTTATGGTGTTCCTCGCCCTTTGGCCCCTTATGGTGTTCCTCGCCCTTTGGGTATCTGTGGCGTCCCTTGCCTTTTGGCCACTTATGGTGTTCATCACCTGCTGATTGCATGTGATGACCCTCGCCCTTGTGATGCTTATCATTCATAAACCATGGCTTGCCGTCCAACATTGAAGATTTCTCTCCTAATGGTGTCACATTCTTGTGCAAAACTGTAACAACGACAACCAAAAGGCAGATATAAGCCAAAATCATCAAATATCCCTTCTTTCTTCTGTCTGGAGAAGCAGCAGTGACCGGTGGTGGAAGCAAAAAATCCTTTTTGTTGTAATTGGCGGCGGCATCTGCATTGTCATAATGCTGTTGCAAGTGCAATTTCTCGATGTCTTGCACTCCATCCGCGGAAGCTTCATCCTCGCTTCCACAAGCAGTACCTTCAGCATCTTCTGCTGGCTGTGTGAAGCTGCTCTCCGGAACCTGAGCCGCAGGGGTTTCGGTCTCGCCGTCCCTTCTCAAATATGCCGGAATAAAAATATGTGATGGTCCTTTCATACACATGCTAGTCTAACTGTGGGGTCTCTCAAAGATCCAAGGTTAATAAGTAAATGGCTTTTCACAAACTACCGAAGAATTACGATATTTATAAAAAAACTAATGATTATATTAGTCAAAAAGTGTCAAGTCAGAAATACAAAAGGAGTACAGTTCAACAGCCATTATCACTGCTTTTATTAGTTTAAAAGTCCAATATTCTTTAGTGTTGTAATATGACATGCAGGGTGTGCAAATATTACTGTCTGAGCCCCGAATTGCGAGCCCCGACCACCTTGTTGATTTTTGTACTCTAAAGTTATACTTGACCGAAAAAGAAGTATTACTCATTGATGGAGTTGATCATTTGACCCGTTCTGACGGAGTTAAATATCCATAAATCTCACCTATAATATCCGTGAAAAACTTTAATTATTCGAAATTCAAAGGATTGAGTGAAAAATTCGAATCAAACATATACTAGAAGATAGTTCTTGCAATATAAACCATTGAAAGAGCAACAACCTGAAAACTTGGTAGCAGACTCTATCATAAAGCGTTTGCTAATAACATTGATCAATACCTTTGCAGAGTACCTGGCTCATCACTTTGCAGAATACTTCTCATCCCTTCGCAAAACAATACAAAGTCGCTTTCGCAGCTCAGAATTAAGTATTTTTCTTGTAAAGTCATCTCAACACAGTTTTCTTGAGAAAAGTCAAGCCTGTCTGTCAAACAAGCCATCGCCTTCGCAGATAAAACAACATCCGCCAACAAATCCGTTTTCTCAAACGCCCCGTAAACACGCATCCCATGGAGTCAATTGCAGACCTCTTTGAACTCTGTCAGCTACAATGAACCCCCGAAGCAGATATATTTTGAAAACAATAGTCGATGACTTCCACCCGATGTGGTTCACCAGTGCGATGGGTACTGGTATTTCCTCTTTGGTGCTCTACAACTTTCCTTACTACGGCTACTGGCTACGTATATGCAGCTATATAATGTTCGCATGTTGTGTTCTTTTATTTCTTTTCTTTAACATCATCCTCATAGTCTCCGCCTTCAGTTTCCCTAAAAAGTGGAAGGCTTTGGTTTTTGACATCAACCAAAACGTGTTTCTTGGCTGCTATTCTATGGCTTACTCCTCTATTCTTGGATTTTTGGGCCTCATTACAGCCCATGATTGGACAACAGCTCTTTTCACTCTTTGGATCATCAATATTGCCATCTCTATTGGTGCCGCCTGGTTAATCCTTTTTGTCATCCACTGGAAGTCAAATATTGAAACAAAGGATATACATTTGTCTTACTTATTGCCAGCTGTTGCTCAAAATGTCGTTGCCTCCATAGGAGCTGGCCTTTATGGGAGACTTCACCCAAATTTGAAGTTGCCAAACTTGATTTTGAGTTTTCTTTGTTGGTCAAATGGGGTAGCTTTGACCTTTTTGATTTTTTCCGTTTATCTTTGGAAATTGTATGTGTTTAAATTTCCAGTGAATAACCCGCAATCTCAATTTTTGATCGTTGGTGCTTTAGGTCAAGCTTCTTATTTTTGTAACTTGTTTGGTATTAATTTTTATCACTATTTGGTCACTTACAATCCAAGTTTTCTAACATTCAACTTGGACTCTGTCTCAGATCACTTGCTGATTTCTCAAATTGACATTGTTACCTTACTTGGTCAAACCGTGAAACTAATGTTTTTGTTTGTTTCCATGTTTTTGGTAGCAAACGGCTATCATTTTACCTTTAATGCTTTGATTTCTATTGTTGTCGCCAAAAGTTATAAGTTTTCTAAGGCATGGTGGGCTATTACTTTCCCCTTAGGCACTATGGCCTTGGCTAATAGACAGTTATACACTGTTTTTGGTTTCAGAGCTTTTAGAGTTGTTAGTGCTATTTATTCTGTCCTGTTGGTATTAATTACTACTTATTGTTTGATAATGTCTTTAATTTTTGAATTCCCTTCACTGATATTTACTTACAAACTCGATGATGATGCTGGTTCTTTAAAGGTTGTTAAACAAGACCTTGAAGAATAATTAGCCGATTTTTAATTAGAATTCTTTATTGTTAATTTTCTTTTTGTTCTCGAATAATTTTAATTCACCTTTAGAATAGACTTTCTCCTTTTTTTGACTGACTTTTGAAACAAAACTCTTGATTTTCATTTCTTTCATAGATATTTTATATATTTTCTATATAATTTTTTTACATTTTGTGTTGTTTTTGCTTAATATTGTGTTAAGATATTAACTTTCCTTTTCCTAACTTGTAATATTGTAAATAATATGTTACCATTCTTTCAATGTAAATGAATAAACTTTAAATGCAGTCAATAAACATTACTTATTGGAAAGAGTGGTTGATATGTTTTGCGATATCTTTATGATTTAGCACCTTCTATTTTAGAACGTTATTTTTTTATCTTATTTTTATGAAATTATTACCATTTTTGGAAATACATGTTGAAAAAAAATTTGTTAAAATATTAAGGATTAAACGTTGCGAGCCCTTGGTATGATTTTATCCACAGTTGTAAATATTCATCAAACCTGAAAACGAATGGATATCACATTACTCTTCCATTAATTCTCCTCATATGTGAGCTTTTTCTTTGACTAGCAATTGTACCAAGATCGGACATTACAGAACAAAGATCCAAAAATACTTACCAAATAAGCAGAGTATCTATATAAGAAGTATATATTTTGAGGCAAAATATGAATGAGTCGTTGTCTAGAATATCTTCAATTTTAGAGTCAGCTAAGGATCTAACGGTGGAGGCAGCTTCCGTTGCTGCTACCGTTACAGCTAACAAGCTTGCAGAGGTTACTGCCTTACCTTCAGATTTACCACCAAGAGATGTGATTAAATTATTAGAATCTAATTTCGATTCGGAAATATTGCAAGGATTGAAGAGCGTTATCTCCTATATGTGCATTGACAAAGATGCTGAAAAGTTTTTTCCTTATGTCATTAAAAATATTAATAACAATAGCAATTTGAAGATTAAAAAGCTTATTTATATTTACTTATTGAGATTTACGGAAATAAACTCAGATACTGTTTTATTGTCTATAAATTCAATTCAGAAGTCATTGAGCGATTACAATCCTGAAATACGTGCACTTTCGATAAGAATTATTTCCTCTATTGATAATATTTCTATTTTACCTATTTGTTTGGCTGCGATAAAAAATGCTGCAAATGACTTGTCTGCTGTTGTTAGAAGAGCAGCTGCGGTGGCCATCTCCAAAATAATGACTATAATCAACAAGCATGCAAATGATATTTCGTCAGATGTTAAGAAAGAATTGATCAATGAGCATTTGAACAAGTTGCTTGGAGACTCAAGCACTATAGTTTTAAATTCAGCAATAATTACCTACAATAATATATGTCCCGAAAATTACAAAATGTTACATCAGTACTTCAGATATTTTTGCTTGAAACTAAATGATTTAGATGAATGGACACAATTGGTTTTGATCAATATTTTAGCAAAGTATTGCAGAATCTATTTGATCAAACCAAAAATTATTAACTTGGCTAAGTTAGATGAAAAAATGGAATTGCCATCAAATGAATTTGAAATATCTTATCCTGTATATGAAGTTGAGTTTGACAAAGATTTAAAATTATTTTTGGATTCTTTGTCGACATCTGTTTATTCTCAAAATGAAAGTTTAGTATTGGCAGCTGTTAAGGCATCAATTTTCTTGGCACCATCAAAAACTCTCAAATCTTTAAGAATCAATGATGTTTTGATTCATCAATTGAGCAAAAGTGGAGATGAGTCCACAAAACTAATATTCTTGCAGGTCATCTTATACATAATATTGAAAAAAGATGTATTAATTTTCCAGAACTATTATAAAACATTCTTTTTGTATCCAAGTGACCTGTTCAGCATCGCAAAATTGAAATTGAATATTCTATCCTTAATTATTGATGACAACAACAGTAAAGAAGTAACAAAGGAATTGAAATTTTACATTATGAATTCAATTGAT
This sequence comes from Saccharomycopsis babjevae, assembly GCA_031125705.1. Lineage (NCBI taxonomy): Eukaryota > Fungi > Ascomycota > Saccharomycetes > Ascoideales > Saccharomycopsidaceae > Saccharomycopsis > Saccharomycopsis babjevae. Next base: position 20,332 of record JASTVB010000028.1, on the reverse strand, counting down.
TACAAAATAGCAAATGAAGCAGTTAAAACATTGGGAAAATGCTCGCAGATTAATTTAGCATTGAATAAAAAAATATTAAGCTGGTTGCTTAACAAAATCGATGTGATTAGTGATTCAAGAATAATCAATGAATGCCTATCTGTCATTAGATATTTGATCCAACAATCACCGGAAAACAATATAAAATCTATTATCAAGCTTGGAGAACTAATAACATATTCAGGAATAACACTAATGCCGGAATCCAAGTCTGCAATTATCTGGTTGGTTGGAGAATTTATCAGTTTGATTCCTAAATATATTGCTGATTTCACCAGAAACTTATTGATTGATTTCAAGAATGAGGAAAGTCATTTAATGAGATTGAATATATTGCTTTTAATATGTAAATACTACATTTATGATCTCTTAAAATTCAAAACTGACCATGATGAAGAGTATAAGGACAATGAATGGTTGGAATACTACCCTAAAAATAAGGATAATTTTGTGTATAACTGTTATCAATACGTTATCCAGTTATGCAGATATGATAATAATTACGATATCAGAGACCAAGCAAGATTATACTCTACATTATTTGACAATGGATCTATCGAATTATTGACCCTAGTGCTACAAGCTATCAAGCCTGTTCCTGTACTTTTATTGACTAACCAACCTATTATAAATAATATGCAGGGCAGCCCGGCTGACATAACAGGTAATAAAAATAGTGAAGAAAATCAAGAGAGCATTGAAATATCACCTCAGCCTTCAAATGAAAACTCTTTCAGTGAAAGGTTCATCAGCAACAACGAAGAGCAAAAGTTTTTGAAAAAAATAGTGTCCAACAACAGCAACATAAATGGCAATAAGCTTCCATCCGAAGAAGAAATACATACAACTTTGATAGATTCTGCTTTGATCAATTACTTCAATGATATTCCAAAATGGTCTTCTCCAGATGATATACCAAATGTATCTATTCGAGATGCTGTGATAAAGCCTGAGAAAAAACAATTTTATACAAGTAGTATCAAAAGTCTTTCTTCATCTGTTAGTCGTTTGTCGGTTGGTAAAAAAATGAGATACTAATAAGTATATACAGTTGCTGTGTTTCGTTTACTTTCTCTTAAAACTATTCAAATGCTAAAAATTGTTAATATTATAGAGTTTATTTTGCTTTCTAAACCTTCTGTAAGTAATTATCACTTTAACCTAACAATGTTTAATGGTAATCTTTTGTGTAACAATATTGAGTCTTTCAAACAGTGCACATAACTCATAGTTAATTTAGATTAAACAGTGTAAATTTGAAAAAAAAAAAAAAAAAAAAAAAAAAAAAAAAAGAATATTAAAAGAAAAATATTTCTTCATACAGTTACTGAAAATCTTAGTTTCATCAGTTAACTTTTTGAAACCTCTATATTTTCTATTGAATGTGGAGTCGTATTCTAAACTCGTTGTCTGATCCAGTTAAGGAACTATGATAAGAAGTGTTTTTGGAACTAGATGGTTGCAAAATGTTCATCGCAGAGGGTTTTCCCAGAAATTTGCGATATTAAATAAAGGAAATTATCAAAGCATATTTGAGCAAAAACCATTCAACTACAAGGAATTGAAAAAACGATTTGATATTATTAGCGGGGAGAAAATTTCAGAAAGTAGTAGTGAATTAATATACGAAGAAGTATTGATTGATGCAATTAAATCTTGCAGAAAGTTACAATTAGACAACATTAAGACAAAAATTGGTGCAACTTTTGAAACAAGGAAAGCCAATGACTTGAAAGTAGACGAGATTTTAGAACATAAAGACAAAACAGCAACAACTCTCAGGGAAAATTCTGCCAGCAAAGGAGAAATTGAGAAATTACTAACCAATTTCCTTTTAAACAACAAAAACAGGGCAATAAATTCTATCGTTTATGATAACAAAAAGAATGATAAGGTTATCAAAAATTATTTATTGATCAAGCCTGTGCCTGACTCTTTTGAAATAGTAGATTTTGTGGAAAAACTAAACTCAAAAGTGGTATCGGGTATCGCATTGAATGATAATAATGTTAAGGTTGCAACAAGAGTGTTACTAAACAATTCTAGATCAGCAGCAGTTGACAATTTCGAGAATTCTTTCAAGTTAATCGATATAACCTTTGGAAATAAGAAATACACTGATTCAATTAGTCACAAATTTTTCAGTAAATATATTCCATGTTATATTGCCTGTTTTTTCTCTTTAGAATTTCTATCGACGTTTTTATTTGATAAATTTACAATGGAATTTATAGGAACTTCTACCATCTCCAGCACGGGGCTAAACTTAATGATAGGCAGTTATTTGCTAAATGTCAGTTTGCTAGGTTTTATATCTGCTTTGGGATTTTTTACAAGCAAAACAAAAAGAGTTAAGTGGAGACCAGGTGTTTCCTTTTGGTACAAAATTTTGCATCACAAAGAGTTAATCAGCTATGAGAAAATTTTTACGAACTATGAAGAACTTTACGATCTAAATGCTAATAATTTTCATCTATTGGGCAGCAAGAGTTCGCCAGATTTACTCAATTCGCCAGAGTCTGTTAGTGGAATCAAAAGCCTAATCTCAAATAGCAACTACAATGAAAACAATAAAGAAGATTCCATCAGATTTGAATATGATAACACAAGCGACAAAGTCAATTATGAAGTATTGAACGAGAAACAGAAATTAAGCACATTTTTCAGAGAAAATTTACGGAAAAAAAGGTTGGCTATTGAGGAATACACTGACCAAGAGTTGTTATTTCAAGAGTATTGGATATCAAATGGTGAAAATTTTGAGTGGGTTGATCCAGATCAAGATCCTGCTGAAATAGAAGTCTTGAAAAAGGCAGAAGTTGAGGCTGCCAATTTATCAAAATAAATTATCTCTGTTTTATTATAATTCTTAACCTTTTTTTTTATATTCATTCTGTCCTGTATATATAAGTATTTATCATTTTCAATATATCGAACACATTTATATTGCCTAACATGGTAATTAATAAAGCAAATCTTCTGTATTTTTTTTTTTTTACGTCAGAATTTATAACAGGAAAGTAAATGCACGAATAAAGACACCCACAGTGCATTCATGTGAACCTTTTTATATCAAAACGATGCTATCTGAAAATTGATAATTTTTATCACGCATTAAAGATAATATAGAATAGTCATTTGATACAAATATGGACTGTTTCTAAAGTCACAGGTGGTGTGAGTGGTAAACGTTTTTGAGAGATTATATGGGAAAAAGCAGTTCTTTCACCAGTAGAAAGGTCGGTTACCAAACAGGAAAAACTGATCAACAAATAGAATATGTTTATCTTGAGTACTTTCTATCATCTTCTTCAGAAGAATGTCAGTACCGATCCCTTGGGAAAGAGGCAAGTGAAACCTAAAAACTACATAAGTTTGAAAGAGGTGAGTTTACATAATGAAAAAAACGATATTTGGATGGTCATCCATGATAAGGTATATGATGTCTCAAACTTTTTACAGAGGCATCCTGGAGGAATAGAAGTAATGCTTGACTGTGCTGGCGTTGATGCAACATCATATTTTGAAGATGTGGGTCATTCAGAATACAGCAAGCAATTGTTAAAACCTTTATTGATAGGCGAGTTGAGTCTTCGTGACCGCAAGCCTAAATCCGCAGAAATTGCTTCATTTAACAATGGAAAAGACTTGGAGGATAGTAGAGATGAAGCAGAGTTGGTCAAAAAAACGAATGATGATCGTTTACTGAGTGAACAAAATCAAGGCAATTTTATGCATTTTGCCACAATTCTACTCATGTTCCTATTAAGTTTAGCAGATTCGATAAAATTTATTATATATAAGCCAACGATATTCTTACAAAGAATTTTTTCGAAAAATACACATTCCAAGCTCAAAAAGAAAGGAAATCAAGAGCTGTCTTTGTTTTTTGTTTACTGCAATCTGGCTTTTGAAAGCGTGCCTTACATTGTACTATTCATTATTGCAATAATGGCGGCACTACTTTACGCTTATATTCAGAAATTAAAGCTGAACTGAGCTACTTAATGGAAACATGCTAAAAGATTGTATATCAATAAAATGCATAGGTGGACCTCGTCTTTAATCCATTTAGTCACTACTGTTCAACTATTACCGTTTCTGTTTGATCTTCGCTATTTGTTTCACTATTCAAATACGTTCTTGATTCTAAACCATTTATTTTATCCATTATTCAAAAAATCCAATCAATATTCGTTTTTATAATTTTATATTATGTAAGAAGAGTCTAGAGTCTTTTCATAGTTCAATGTCACAATATATATTGAGAGCAACTTGGTAGTATCAAGTTTGTCATTGCAAGAAAAAAAAAAAAATTATAGTATTCTATAAGTCACACATACACATAAATTTATGATTCAATATAAAATCAAATATTTAACCTGATGAGAATTAAATAACACAAACAAATAGGAGGAATACTGATAAGAATAAGAATACGATATTATGACACAAATAAAGCCAGAACACTATGATGAAGATAACATCAAAAAATTAAATAGAGAAGTATGTAATGAATTGTTGTTAAATACTGACTTTCTCTTCCAACTTGCCTAGCTTTAATATTTTGCAAATATAAGCAGCTTAACTAACACAATTGTATAACTTTAGATTCTCAATGCACTTGGATTAGGTGCTGCCAAGGGAGGTTTGTATGGTGTAACATCTTACTTTGGTATTGGCTTTTTTTATCCTAAGTTTAGAACCGTAAGAGTTCCTTTCAAAGTATTTTGGTTTGTATCATGGATTGGTGGATATGCTGCATTAGAAGCTGACAAAAGAGTTGTGGTATATTCCAAACAATATAAAAGAACCAAAGAATTAAAGGAAATAGAAATGTTGAATAAAGCAGCAGAAGAAGGCAAATATATTGATAAATTTTAGTGAAAATCAAAAGTGAAAAAGTTACTTCCAGCAACAATAATTGATTCAAGTAATCGAGATTCCTTTTCCAGCTACAAAATAACTTTAGCTTTTTTATAGCAATTTCTAGTGCTTCAGCATTATAGAAAATATTTTTGATCTGTAAATAGAGGCAAATTTAAATTTTTAATTTGCATAAAAAGAGAAGTAAATATATATTTATTTATTGGTATTCGTGATATTAATCATGAAAAAAAAACTGAAAAAAATTTTATATGCCAAACTTTGACTTAACCATAGATTTCATCATTGAATTCTTTCCTTCTTCTACCGTATCATTCATGGTTTCAGCAATTTGACTGCCCATATCATTGAATTTATCCTCAAGATTATTGAATGTGTCATTAAAACTTTTGGAAAAATTTTGCATATTAAAGCTGCCCCAGCCTCCACCTGCTTTGTTGGAAACTATACTTGATCTCTTGTTTCCAGTACTAAGCCTATTTACATTACTAGAAGTGTTGCCTTGAATGTTTCTTTTGGAACCTCCACTAGCACCAATCATGGAAGAGAAAGAATTAAGAATATTGCCTGATTCTGATGGCTCTGCTTCAGAACCAACACTATGATTAACATTACTACTGTTTCCACAGGAATCGATGGCAAGTCTTGTATCAGTAATATATTTTGTTTTTGGAATCTTGCCTTTAAATAATATCATTTCTAGTTCTTCAATAGTTGTAACTTTAGAACCTCTTGCCCATTGTAATGAATTGAATAATGGGCGAGCTGGCATCTTGAGATCCTTATTAAATAGCATAGGGTCTTCGATTGGTATTGGAGCAATAGTATTTACCTGTATGGATTCATTTTCATCATTTCTTATGATATATTCACCGTTTGGCAAAATTGAACCTTGTGTACACACGCTTCTATTCAAACGTACCGGAAGTTTCAATTTAGATATTTGAGCCAATCCTGGTAGCGACAAAATAACAATTTCACCACTGGAATGAAGAACATTCAAAACAATTGCATTTTCTCTCATATATACCACATCGCAATGAACAATTTCGCCATGAGATGAAGAAGTAGTATAACTGGTGCTCGAATGTTTAGCATTCAATGCTTTATATAACTTGATATTATTAGATGAAACGCATATAGTATAACTAGGAATGATAATTGCTGAACTTAACTTTGAAAAATCTCTAACATTCGCAATTGCCGAACTTCCATCTGTAGACTTGATAGGAATAATATTTCTAATTTTTGACTCATTTACATCCATACAATTCAAAAATTTTAATCTGAATTTCAGTTTTGTATTTGAACTTGGAATAATTTGAAATGATATTAAATTTCCCACGGAGGTACCTAACAATAATATTATGGATGAGTATCTGACTTCCTCACTTACTTGCACTATTGAAAACTCGGCTGATGTTACATATGAAAGGCTATTGGTATTTTTCCTTTTATCTGAAATGCTATTAATATTTTCACTGAAAATAATATCATTTATTCTTAAATCCACCACCAAAAATTGACCATCGTTATATGCGATCACTGCAAATTCGATATCACAAATTTTAGTACAGGTAATTTGTAATCCACTGACACCCTTACTAAGAGGAGGCTTAATAATTATCTGAGGCAAATATCCAAATTTTGTATAATTAACCATATTTTCCATAGCATTAACAACTAACCCATCACCACTGCGACTACTATTCTTGAAATTAAGTAAACTTGGATTCAAATCATAATCTTCTTGGGTCAAGCTAGGGTCATATTTTTTATTTATACCAAACTTGTATATAATTGTTTCACCATTAAAATTTGAAGCAATTAATGCCATAATGTTGGGTGAAATAGAGAGTTTAGTAACCAATACTGGTTGAGAGGTTTCATTAAAGGCAATAGAGGTGTCTATATCAATAACGTTAAAATTCAAGGTATCATAAATTTTAATTGAACCATCATAATGACCGGTGACTATTAACGATACACAATTGCTGTTATTTATACGGCTATTTCTTTTGTTAAGCAAGCCACCTTTCAACAAAAATTGATTGTAAAAATCGTCTTTTGTATTATTTTGATTGTAATCGCTAATGATTTCATTCCAATTTTTTTGAGGCATTAATAAACTTGACATAAATGTTACCTTCGAATTTAACCAAGAAACTGATGTAGGTAAAATGGAAGAGTTTGAAATCAATTTTCCTATTGGATATTTCAAGAAATTCAACGAACCATCACTCAATAAAATCATAATCAAATTTGGATTATGATTATTGTTGAAAAACGGTGATGTTATTGGTAAAGAAAGAACTTTCATAATTCTGTCCTGATTATCATTGTTTATCGGAAAAATTTTCAAATTTTTCAAATTTGAATAGAATTCGGCCATTTTTTCGTAGGATGTTAAGGAGTATTTTGGCGTGGTATCGAAATCCATCTTAATCAAATCATGATTGTCACTAATTAATAAGGAAGTATTCTCTGGATTCTTCTCACAAATCCATTCAATATCATTCATATTTTGAGATTGGGTCATTAACCTAGAAGGCTTATTGATATCTGTGTCGAATAAAGTTCTAGCTAAAATTAAGGTACCATTGTTTGTATCCCAAAAAACCAATGAGCCATCTGAGTGAAATGTCAACAAATTCAATCCATTTGGATGAAATATGGCTTTTTTTACAGACGGATACCTGACAGAGTTAATGTCATTAGGCGAAAAGTTTCCACCAGGTGCACCTGGAAGCAATTCATACACAAAATCCTGCTTGATTCTTTCTTCTGTTAAAGAATATAGAATAACCAACTTTGAATAGGCCACCAAAATAGTGCCTATGTCTCTTGGATGTATTTGAATAGATCTGATTGATTGGTCTCTAACAGTACTGTTGAAGGCACCTCCTTTCTTTAGTTGATAGTTTGGAATTACTAAGTTTGTCATAAATCCATTGACAACGTCATATATCATGAGATCACCATTTTCCAAGCCTATAAATACGAAATCCAAACTAGGATCGGATTCAAAATATGTTACTCTTTTCGGGATCTTGAAATCTGTCAATAATTTCTTGGAATATAGGGAAAAAACATTCAACATATTAAAGCTGTTTATCGTGACCACAAAAATGTTTTTGACAAACTTGAGATATGTGATTGGGGAGCGGTCATTATTTCTGATTATAGATTTGACTCCCTTGTTTCCAAAAATGTAAATCTCGCCTCTGTCATTGCTTAAAGCCAATAACGATTGTGTGTGATTGAATGCCACTGAAATGACTTTTCCTGAAATGCCAAAGTTATTGACAGCCGTGATGTTGAACCCATTAGGCGAAACTCCTTCGGAAAAGTCGTTTAAGTTAGCAGACTTGATTGAGTTAGTTATCTTGTTGAATCGAGCGTTATGCATTGTCTATTGATGATATAATATCTGTTCTTTCTGCTATCATCCAAACTAATAAATAAAAAGACAATTAAAAAAAAGAGGAAATCTGCAGAAAAACACAAATATCTCAGGTTAGCAAATAATCCTTTTCTGTTTTTATGCTTCAAACCAACTTTTTGACGTAATTTAAAAACTGTTTTTATGTTTAAATCTCAAGAATCCAATCTATTTACAAGCTTTTATCAATAACTAAGCCTTTTTGATGATAGCCTTAATTATATGAATCAAGCCAACAATTATCCTCCTCAGCCTGTAATTTTTTAAACAATAAGGGTGATCCATAAAATCTTAATTTAGGTTCCTAACCATATGTTATGTGCCCTTGCGTATATTTTTGTTTACATTTTTTGTTTACCATTTTGATAAATTGCGAGAGAAATCCAAAGTTTAGACTATATTTACTATATTTATGAATACTGATTTCGAGCTTTTTAATCACTTGCAATACTTCTAAGTTAACAGCGAATAATACAAGAAGCATTATAGGCGCGAAGAAGTCGGCGTTTTTTCGATATATTAGTAAGAAAAAACACAGCCTCACATAAAGAGAAGTAAAGAAGATAATTTTATACCAAATATTTGCAGCAAAATGTCAAGATTCAGCGGTTCCTCAAGCATCCGTCGCCAGCAGCAGCAGCAACAGCAAAATGACTTCTTCCCCATATTGTCCATTAAAGAGATAACGGTGTGTTTGCAAAGTTGTAATATCAACATCAGCGAGGAAAACCTAATCAAACCTAATTCGACTTTTACACAGCATTTGTTTTATGAATTGATAGTCAACGAGTTTCTCTCCAGCAATATCAATAAAAAGTTGGAGAAAATTAAGCAAGAATCCGAAGAGACAAACGATGAATTTTCTGGGTCTTTGAATGTGATATTGTTGCAAAATGAATTGTTTAAATTCATTAAGGTTTGTGGCATCAATGATTTTAGCTTTATGGACATTTACAAGCCAGATTCTTTGAGATTGAATCGAATTTTGAGCGGGATTGTAAATTTTGCTAGATTCAAATACGAGAGATTTAATGACTATAAAGATTTAATAAATATAAGTGAAGCCCAGTTGATCAAGCGAAACGAGATCATTGATAAGAACATCAGCTTACAGAAAAAGATTGACTTCATGAAAAAGGAAACCTCTGACAACGATAATAATAGCAACAACAAAATTAACGAAATAAACGAATACCAGAATAAGATTCAAAAAGATTTGAAAAATTTGAAGATTGTTCAGGACAAACTAAGCAAAGAACATTTGAATTATAAAACTTTGAAGAACGAATTAATTGAAAAGATTCAATTGAAAAACGAGGATATTATAAACAATTCCAAAAATTTGGAAGATTTGAAAAATTTAATAAGTCAAATTGATTTAAACAACTTGAATGTTATAAAGGATGAGATCAGTTTAAAAAGAATCGAAATCAATGACTTAAAATCGAAAATTAGTAACAATGAAGATCAAATTAAAAAATTCGAGACCAATGTAAACTCAATTCAGTTAGTCCTAAATGACATTGATACCTTAACTCAGCTTTTAAATAATATCAAAAATGACTTAAAAAATTACAATGAACAGAAGTTAAAATTGGTCAAATATCTGGATTTGAAAGACTTCAAGACCTCGGAATTGCTAAACTTGAACAAAAAGATTCAACAATTTGAAATACAAATAAATAATATTAATGATAAAATCAAACGATTCCAGGTGCAGCGAAATGAAAAAGCAGCTAACAACAATACGAAATTACAGGATTTGCAAAATCAGTACAACCAGTTGATGAATGAAAAAAATATGAATGATAAGTTATTAATGGAGAAAAATACAAAAATCCAGAGCTTGGACACAAAGATTAGTTCACTAACAGAATCTTATCAAAACGAGTTGAATGACACTAATTTACAAATAAAAATATTATTCAATCATATTGATAATTACATGAATAGAGTTAGTAATGAGCTAGGATACTTGCAAGAACAATCTGAAACTTTCAAGAATATATAAAGGTTTGCATATGTCCATTTTCTTTATCATTACTTTGATAGATTTAGATATAAATATGACTATATTTTATTACGATCAAATAGATATGAAGATACAGTTTATAATTTGGCAATACTTAAAGACTGTTGACTTTGTAAAATGTAATAAGAATTGAAAAACAAGTTTCAAACACATGCTTAGAAAAAAAAATAAAAACTATGAAATGACATTAAATTTGTTGAAAATATGGTAAACTGGCTAGATATATGTTTACTTGTGAATGTAAACTATAAGTAAAAAATAAAATACATGAAAATTATGATTGTGGAAATCTTTAGTAATTATCAACACGCTTTGGTATCAAAGGCATTCTGAACAAAATTAAAAAAAAAAAATTTGAACAGAAACCTAAAGCATAGCAATCAATTGTCAAAGTAGTACGGAAAATTCTTTAGCAAATTGCTACAATTGCTAGTGTTTTATTAATCCAAGAAATTCTTCTCTTGTCTTTTGTTGAGTTCTAAAACAACCCAACATACAACTGGTAATGGTGGAGGTTCCCGTTTTTTGAACACCTCTACTAACCATACACATATGGGTACATTCAATAACCACTGCTACACCCATTGGCTTTAATATTTCTAAAAGGCACATCGCAATTTGTTTGGTTAGTCTTTCTTGGACTTGAAATCTTCTGCAATACATTTCCGCTATTCTTGCTAATTTAGATAGACCCAAGACTTTCTTATTTGGTATATACCCGATATGACACTTGCCAAAAAAAGGAACAAGGTGATGCTCACAGAGGGAGTAAATTTCTATATCTTTGACAATTACCATCTCATCGTGGTCTTCCTCGAAGACTGCATTTTTTATGACATCCCTAATATTGTCTTGGTAACCCTTTGTAAAATAAAGCATTGCCTTTGCATATCTTTCAGGAGTTTCCAAAAGACCTTCTCTGGATGTATCTTCTCCCAACTCTTCAAGAATCACACTAACTGCTTGAGCTATTCTTGTGGTTCTCTGATTTACTTCATCCTCCGACTCCTCGATACGAACACGGGATCCAAGGGAAGGCCAGGAAAGGCCATCACTATCAATTGGGGGATTCATAGTACATGGTTTAGAGATCCTGGTTTGCAATGGAGTGGTGTCTCTCACTCTTTTCTTGGACTCGGTTTTTAGAAGCTCGGTGGCTGCTGTTTTTGGTATTTCTTGAGACGATGACATTGGCTGCGGCTGTAATTATTGTCACTCTTTTTTCAGTTGGTTGCCTCGGCTCTGAAAAACCACCTATATTGTTCGAATTAACTTCTTCTGGGACCACGGATTCTGTTATTCCGTCTTTTGGTTATCAATTACACTTAATAGTGTTTCTACTGAAAATTCCAGCGAAGATTTATTCATATATAATGTAGAATTATAATTTTTAAAAAATTTTCGATATTTTTTTTTACCTGTTTCTTTTTTTTTTTAGTCATCGTTTCGTCTGGTTATTGAACCAATTCAAACGATCGATATACTATACATAGAATTACACCTTCATGTGATTATTTAAATTTTGTAAGTGGTTTGGAGTGGATATCCATTGGTAAACTACCATAATTCAGAAGGTGTAGTCTATAGCTTTCTTTTTGTTAGCATACTGTTCTTTACCAAGAAAAACCCTGGAAAAAGGTTTCTTTTTAGAAAATGAAATATATACCAAAAGAAAGAAAGTGATATCACAAAAACGAGACATTCTGCGTATATTTGAGTATTAAAATGCCACCAGACTAGTAGTTTCTATTACATTATTTTGATCATAAATTCCACAAAATCTTTGTAAACCTCGCATTTGCAACCTCTTTATAAAACAAATTCCATTCATTCTCAGTTTGCAAAACTCTACAACCGTTCTTCTTTTGCAAACCCATTGTGGTCGCCTCTATAAAGCGAAAACCTTTAGTTTGATCTCGTATACGAAAAGCTCAAAGTAGTTGCCAGCATTTGCTCTTGATCAGAACCGCTCACATGTGATTGCGTAGACAGATACCATGAGTTGGCCCAGGCTAGGCTTTTCCTGCGCGCACATAGTAAGTAATTGACAAAATTGGAGATTTTCAGTTTGAATATTTGTTTGTGGGAAAAACATATTTCACGTATAGATAAACGTTCAATGATGATATATAGCCAACTAATACTCTAAAGGCTTCAGGATTTCTTTGATTTGTTAAAAGCTTGCTCTTTTTGTGGTTTTATAATTAATTTTTGTTGTTTTGCTAGGTTTTTTTTTTTTCTGTTGAAATCAGATCTACATTCGAAGAAAAGACACTTTTAAACTAAAGATGCCATCTAAGTCTCATAGCAATCACAGTAGCAAAACGCTGTCGCAACAATCCCAAAAGGCCAAAATCACAAACCCAAGAGATTCCCAGGTAGTGAAGGTCTCCTCACTGCCATTGGCTGGGAAAAAGGTCAGTGAAGCGGTTCTTTTGAAGAGAAAGCTTGGCCGTATAAAGGCTGCTGAATCCATCGCCAAACAAATCAGAGATTCAGGAATCGAAAAGGCAGAAAACAATTTGTTGAATTCGTCCTTCAAAATAGTGCCTTTGATCAATCAAAAGAACTATTACACAGATTATTTGAAAAAAGATGATCAAATAACTTTTCTCAGAAAAAGAAAGGAGCTTTTCGGACTAAGAAAGGGTAAAAAATCTTCTGCAGAAAAACTGAAAGAGAAATCAGCCTCGGTGAAGCCTGACAATGATGATGATTTCAAGAATAATGCTTTGGATTTGGAATTGGAGAATTCGGGTAACGGTAGCTCCATAAAAACTAAGAACAACTCCGAAATTGTCGATGACGATGAGGAAGAGGACAACGACATGGATCCCTCAATTTACTGTGAGAAAAGAGCTCAGGAATTGCAAACTATTGCAATTCATCCTGGGTCAAGAAACATAAGAATTGGTTTTGTAGCTGACGCTTACCCTAAAACTTTTCCAAATGTTATAGCTGTCAAAGATTTCAGTAAACTACAAAATCAATCCAATCAAACAGAATTAGTCCCTAGAAGACAGCAGAATGATGGAGATGGATCTGACCATTGGTATAGGAAATCAAAGAAAATTATTCAAAAAGATTTCAAAGATATCATGAGATATTATAAAAGAAGAGTGTTACCAAACTCTAATGAAACTGTAAAAAATTTCAACAAAAAAAGCAGACCCGAAATCATTTCGGACTTGAATGATCCACATAAGATTGATTGGATTGAGAATAAAGAAATTCCAAAAGATTGCACATTCTTGGTTGGCGAAAAGGCTTTAAAATTGGCAAGTAACTACGATACTAATGCCAATAATAATAATAATGACAGGCTTTTTAAATTAAGATATCCTATCAAAAATGGGAAATTCAATGAAGATCCTAATGATTATAAATCGCCAAATGAAGTCATCGGTGATGTTGAAAATATCTTAATAACTTTGTTGAAAGAAAACTTTGAAGAATTGAAAGACGTTAAAGATTTCCAAGATTTCAATGTGGTATTAATCATACCTGATTTATACGATAAAAGTTTTGTAGAAACGTGGGTTGATTTATTGATTAACTCTATGAATTTCAACGCCATTTCAGTAATTCAAAATTCTATTGCAGCATCTTTTGGTGCAGGCATTTCCCAAGCTTGTATAATCGATATCGGTGCTCAGAGTACAAATATTGCATGTATTGATGAAGGAATGGTTTTAAATGACTCAAGAATAAATTTGGATTATGGTGGTGATGATATTACAAATGTTTTTGCCAAGTTACTAAGTGAAAATGATTTCCCATTTAATGATTTTAATTTATTAGAGTATCCAAGCTGGAAATTGATAAATGATTTGAAGGAACGGGTTACCACTTTTGAAGACGCTAATGTTGCTATTCAATTGTATGATTTTATCAAAAGATTGCCATATGAAAAAACTGAAAAATACCAATTTAAAGTTTTTGATGAAGTGATGATTTCTCCAATGGCTTTATTTTATCCTGAATTTTTTGGTATCAAAGTTGACGGCGATGATGGTAAGAACTTTCTGGAATTTGCTAAATATAAATTTAATAACAAGCTTTTTACCAAAAGCTATGATCCATATACAGGTAAAAGTAATGATCCAACATCATTATCTCAAAAAAAGACAATTCTTAATGACCCTGAAGTTTACACAAATTTAAAAGATCAAGATATTCTAAAAAAGATTATTTTGTTATTAAATGATCCTCAAGAATTGAATAATCCAAATAATTTAAACTTAAAAATAAATGAATTGTCAATCAGTGAAGAAGAGAAAACTAAAAATTTGAATTTGAGTCAATTAGATGTGGCTATTATTGAATCCATAACTAATGCTTCGAAAAATAATTTGAATACCTCGAAGAAATTTTATGAAAACATTTTAATCATAGGTGGTGTCCTGAAAACACCAAATTTGGATTTATTTTTGACCAACAGAATTAATATTTACAGACCAAGATTTTTGTCAATTTCAAACCCAATGGATATAATAGTAGATATCAATAATGAGTTCAAAGATAGAAGAAATGTACTAATTAAGCAATTAACTGAAGAAGCCGCCAATAATAATGGTTCCAGCGCTAGTAATGCCAACGAGAATTTGTCAAATGATAATGGCAATAAGAGTAGTACCAATAAAAATAATGAGGAGGAAGAGGATGATGATGATAAAACAAACAATGCGAGTAATGCAACAAATAATGCTAAAATTGAATTATCCATTGATGATCCACGACTGACGGAACTTTTATCAGAGATAATTAATGAAAGGTTACCGTTATTGATGGATCTGAAGCTTGAAGAATCTAACCTTTTGCCAATACAAGTTCTATCACCGCCGAGAGAAATTGATCCACAAGTGCTATGTTGGAAAGGTGCATCGGTCTTTGCTAGATTAAAAGTCATTCATGAAATGTGGATAACAAAAGCAGACTGGGATTTATTGGGTAACAGAGGTCTTCATTATAAAACATTGTTTACTTACTGATATATAGGCAGAGAAAAAAATATCTATATTTAGTATAAATAAAAATGACATCGTATGATATGAAATGATGTAAAAAGCATAAATAATTAACGATCAAAATCAGTAAATCAACCAGCTGAAAGAATTAGAATAACTCTGATAATGAAAACGTATAGCGATTATTAGTGCGAAATAGAGATCATTTGATGATTTGTTTCTTTTTTTGTTTCTTTTTTCTTGTTCATGAATATCCAATTCTTTAATATTAATGATATTAATAATAATCAATTATCTTAATCATCATCCAAGTGTAAAAATCTCTTGCTTTTTGACCCTGAACTGGACTTGATATATGGTGTTTTAATTTTTTCTGAAGCCTGGTAAGCACCTGTAGGAGTTCCGATACCTGATACAGCATTAGCATGAGAAGTACGTGAGTATGACCAACCAGGAGTGATTGTAGATTGAACAGAAGGAAGACCCAGCACAGATGTAAAATATACGACCGAACTTGTAGCAAATTGTCTAGTCCAAGTTGTAGCAGTTACAGTCGAACCTGGTTGTCGTTGCATTGGGGCAAAACGGTAGATACCTGTTTGAGAAGTGTATGTTACTGAAAAAGAAGCTGAAACATCCATGGTTGCTGTCACAGGAGTACTTGTACCTGTATTAACAGCTATTTCAGGAGAAGGAGGAGCGTCCGACAAAGAACCAGAAGCTGGTGTGCTGCCGGTCATACCAGTAAGTTCAAACCGATTGGAATAGTGAGTTGTATGGCCACCTGCATAAACAGCGTATATTTGAAGGTAGTAGACACCGGAAGCACCTGCTGACGCAGGAATAGATGCGGTGTATGTGTTTGAAGTCAATGTTTTACCATCAGCTAAGGTCGTGACAGCAACAATTTTTGAATTGGGACCGGTACACAACAAAAAAGAGTATGATTGGACTTCAGAAATACTAGGAGAAGTACCACTGTCTATCCAACTTAACTGTACAGAAACTGAGGAACCAGAAACTGCAAAAGTTTGGGACGTACCTGGAGATGAAATGGAAACATCGGATCTGACAGGTGTATAAAAAAAGAAAAGAAGAATGAGAGCGGTTAGTGCTCTATTTATGCTTGGAATCATGGTGTTTGTGTTTTAATAATTAGTTTCCTAAACGAGGCACCGTATGTTTTTTTTCTGTTAATACTCAAATAAACAGAAACCTTGCTACAGCTGGAAAATGCGTCAATTTGAAGCAGCTCAGCTCTAAAACTAAATGATGTGGGAAATACGACCAAAAACCAGAAGAAAAACTATCAGCCAAACAGACAACACTTAATCTCAGAGAAGTCTATATTATGACAAATAATTAATAAAATCAACAACCTTATTATTGATTTATCTTGAATTTTCAGGGTTTCTCTTGTGTCTATGAATCAAATAACTTTCAGCTTCTTGATTATCGAAGATCAGCAATCACTATTGAGAGTATTATAGAAGAATCTATTGGAATTTAAAGAAAGTGAAGTCCAACAAATCAGAACTCAAAACCAAAAGAGAATATTTATCTTTTTTTTCAATGAATGAACTTGAGTTTTGGTAATTTACTGGATAATATAAAGAAATGGTGATAAATCAAAATTCAGATCAAGTATTTAAAACAGATTTCCTTCTAAAAATAACAATGAGGCTTATTCAAAGGAAAAAAATAAAAAAATTTTATGTTGTGGCCTAAGATCAAATGAAAAAAAAAAAAAAAAAAAAAAAAGAAATGAAAAAAGGAGTCTAGATTGTGAAAAATAAACGCTGTTAAAAAGGGCACATAATGCTTGATTGATTAATGTAATTTCCTAATTTGATCGAGTTGAGAAACTTAATAAAACTACAACATCTTAAGAGTAAAATCACAGTACAATTAGAAGAAAATATAATTAGATGTAGCTATATGTTGGAACAATTACAATTCTATGTGGGGAAGGACCGAAATTCCCGTGAACTTTGCGTAGATCACATAGGCAACAAAAAGAGATGACAAGGAAATGGCGAAGAAGAAGGCTTTTGTCTTTGAAACTTCTTGGCTGATCTCTTGAGCAGCCTTTGCCTCGACTTGTTTTCTTGCTTCCATTTTGTCGAAGATGGCAGATCTTGGTGGATTTTTGAGAAGCTCCTTTGGTAAGTTTTCCGTTGGATCCATTGACTCGATAAATTGTTCAATTTTTCCGCACAAAAGATTGACCTTCAAGTAGTAGTCTTTGGTTACCGGTGTTTCCTGATGGATCTTTCTGACATATCTTCTGAAGATGTCGCCACAACCCTCCAAAGTTCTCGACTCGCAGATTAGTTGTACAGCAGTTCCCTTTCTGATCTTAACAGATTTTTCAAACACCAATGGGTTCTGATAAAGCAACTCCAATGTGGAAATGGCCATAACTTGTGGGATTGCGCAGAAATTAAAGCATGATTGATCATTAATTCCTGACAAATATGTCAACACATCAATGGAATGACCAAGTGCATCGATAATTAAATCACATATGCAGTCTAATGTTTTATCTTTGTACTCAACTGAGCCTAAATCTGTATAGTTTTCAACATACTTACCCCAAATTTCCTTTGGCCAGAATGATCTTCTCTCCTCTAAATCTTCCCTGAAGTCTCTGATAATATTGGTCTTTTGTAGCATATTTGCCATTGAGTTCACCAATTGGTCTCTTTCTTGCTCAGAAATTTTGATGTAACCAGTTGTAAGCATCATGTCGGTCAAACTTTCACCAACCAAGCCTGCGACATAATAGCAGTAAGTGTTATATTCTTTCATGGTCTCCAAACCATTCATCAACTTTTCTTCATTTATGACTTTTTCTGCCATACCATTGCCCATTCTGTCGGTAATATTTTTAATGATATCCCTGTACACAGGTTTCAACTTGTGGTATTCTTCTAAGATAACAGGAAATTCAACTAACGTGATTCTGTCCTTCACTGTCTCATCACAGAGAGTAAAACTCCAATCTTTAGTCAACAATTTTTCGTGGAACTTTGTCAATGTTTTGATTTTAATATCCTTGTCAAGATTCATATCGTCTTCAACTGTGTCCAAAGCTCTAAGAATCAAATAAAAAATCATGATAGCATTTCTTAGTTCCGGATTCAACTGCTTAATGACAGCTGCAAACGATCTAGATGTTGCATCTAATAATTCATAGCATCTTTTGGATGACTTTGATAACTTACTGTAGTCAAGTGGATGTAAATCTTCTTTGAAGAGGAAAAATTGGGTTGCTGCAAAAAGTTCGCTAGGATGCAACGCCAATTCTAATATCTTTTGTAGTTTACCCATTTTTAATTCTTCTTGTTTGTCGACTTCCTTATAAATACAAAATATTAACAATAAATCAATTGAATTCTTCGAGAAATTCTCAATATAATTCAAAACCTTCTCTATTGAAAAGCTCAAAAGGACACAATGTTGGCCTATTTGAAGTTTAAATATTTCAAAATCAAATATTTTTTACGATGAAAAAATTAATAAAAAAAATTATTATACGATCTTAAAGTTCATAAAAATGAAAAAAAATTCGTTGTTATCATAATATGTAGATCACGTGCTTTTCACGCTTATGCCTATATATTTATAAGGAATTAAACCATATATAGGTACTTCGAAACAAATTGAAAGAATTTACTTCTAGAGATTGTGGATGTAGACCAATCTCTTTTAATACCTCGCCATTATTGATATCTGGATTAGAACAACCAATATACCTCTTTTCTACGCTAAATTGTTATTAATTATTTTCCAGATACGCAATTTAAAATCATCGAAAGTATCCAATTTTTGTTGCATATCAGTCACCGAGAATAACCTTAATATTTTTTATTATCTCCACAAACTTTTCCCATCACAATTTAAGATAGAAGTATGGAAGAAAATTATCAAAAAAATAGAAAGACGGGTTTGTGCAGCGCTAATCATGTAATACAGTAGTCTGTGATTCTTTAGGTGACCCATCTGTGGTTTACTCGAAGAAATTACAGAGATTTGCTATTTTCCTGCTGTTCTCAAAAGTTTTGAGCCAATGTTATGTTAAAGAAAACATATACTTCATTCGCCAAGAAGATTGTAGCGTTGTGGTATATCAGAAATATACTTTGGGTTAAAGCTGTGCTAGTCATCACTATCTATTCTAACAACCATATAAATTAGCAAATGTTCACTTAGAAGTAAATGACCACTATAAAAGAAAATTTTCTGAGAGAAGGAGATGGCACGAAAAAAATAACAGATGTATGGCAAGAATGTACGCAGAAACTATCAGGAACTATCTTTCTCGAGTCAAAAAAGGTTGCAATAATTTATAAAATGAAGCAAGAATCGTAGACTCAAACCAAAAGGGCAGTTTTGTATTGAAAAGCAGTTGTAGAAAGAGTTGAAAGCAATAGATTTGAAAGATAAGAAAAGATTCTATTTACTCTCAGCAGTTAAAGAGAAATATAAGCTACATTGAGTATATATAAAGCTCTTAGTGTGTTAATAATTGAGTGAGATCCTTGGTTTAAAATGAATAAACTAAAATGAAATAGTAAATAAAATAATATAAATTCGAGATTTGTGTCTTCTTAAACAGTTAATTTAATTTAATAAATTGACTTTCATCATTCTCTTCTATTAACTCCGAGATATATTTTAATTGCTTGTTCTAGACTTTAATATTTGCTTTTATTTGCTTGATCTAGATCAGGATTAAATTATTCTAATTTCTCATCGTTGAATCATGTGAATGGCACGTGAACTAAAATTATTATAGCGAATCATGTGATTAGCACGTGAATGCTAGGCAAATATAAAAGTGACTACTACCTAGTTTTTAATTTTTTTTCACACTTCAAGGATGTGTTAAATAAAGGGTATTCTTTATTTAGAGTTACAGGTATGTTATTGTTAATATTGTGTTTATTGTCCTGACTTCTT
>JASTVB010000027.1:0-188091 GCA_031125705.1 Saccharomycopsis babjevae | reverse complement strand
AAAACAAAAAAATTTTGGTGTTTTTGAAAATTTTAAGAAAATTTTTTTTTTATTTTTTTTTTTTTTTTCTTTTTTTTTTTTTTTTTTTTTTTTTTTTTTTTTTTTTTTTTCGCTTGTTTTCAGTTTTTGTTTACACTTCTTTTTTAAACTGATCTGGAAAATAATCAGTCAAAAAAAAAAAACCTAGGTTTATTTCTACAATGCAATCCTATATTATATTGACAAGAGTGTAGTATACTTTTTCAAAAATTACTTTATCATATTTTTCGAAATCAAATTTCAATCCTATATACAATTATTAGTTTTTTTTTCTATAAATACATATCTTCTTTAACGCTTTCTAATCTATCTTTAGTGACTTTTCTTAGCCCGTTATACTCCATGACGAATGTTGAACGACCTTTAGTTAAACTTCTAAGCTTTGTTAAGTATCCAATCATTTCTCTTAATGGAGCAATAGCCTCGATAACTTTCAGAAATCCTTCATCACCTTCTTTACTAATATCACCGCTCTTCATTTTAGAAATCACAGTTTGATCGTAAGGCAAATATTGTTTCTCTGCTTCTTTCAAATAGTCGATACCATCAGTTTCTTCTATTGAGCCTAAATCGTCCTCAATACTCATTATTACGGCCCTTCTGGTGCTTGTCAAATCATGGGAGACTTTACCTACATCTTCATTGTTTACTGCAACTTTGATAGTCATGATAGGTTCAAGAATTGCATAATCCTTTTCTGGATCAAACTTTTCTCTTAAGGTCTCGTTAATCGTGTCTCTAGTAAGGAAAAGTAAACTTCTTAAATCGCTCGAAGCTCTTGGAAATCTCCACTTATTAATTTTAATCAATACAGAGTTTAATGGTAGGTTGCCAATCATTCCTCCATTTTGTAACGTGCTAACACATGATGCAAGCAAAGAGTTAATAACTTGTTCATACTTGACCTGTAAAGGCCATTCTTCTGATAATGATTGAAGAAATTCTGAAACATGTTTAGGAGCTGCACTTAATGGAATATAAACAAGATTATTATCGCTAGGTAAGGCTACTAAATTATCATATTCCGATTCGTTTGCGGAATTTTTGAATAAATAGTGTTCTTGAGCAGGTCCTTCAAATGGCTCAATTTCGAGTTCAATTTCTAATGAGTCTTCAGGATCCGAGCAGCCAGCACTTATTTCCTCGTCCTTTTTGTTAACTATCCCACTGCTTCTTAATAATGTCTCTTTATAGGTAACCATGACTTTACTGATATCACAATTTGTTTTCATGTCATTAACTAAACGATCTTTCACAATCTCTAGATGTAATTCGCCCATTCCACTTATTAAAGTTTGTCCTTCTTCATTTTCAAATACTTTTAAAGATGGATCCTCTCTCAAGATTATTTTCAAATTTTCATCGAGTGATTTTTTATCACTGATGGTACGTGGCTCTAAACTGGTAACAAAAATAGATGGCGGAGTCGAAATTGGATTTAACTGAATTTTTGACTCTAATTCTTTAAATGATTTTGACCCATCTTTTTTCATAGAATGGGAAACAAATGTATCACCTGTTCTTAGTTCATTCAAATCATTAAAAGAAACACTATCTAACGTAGAATTGAAAATACTATTATTGTCATTATCTGAAGACGTAGAGGCTATTTCGGTTGCTGAAGAGACCAATGAAACTGTCATTACTCCAATATTTCCACAAGTTAATTTATCAATTGAATGTGGTGTGTCACCATTAATTAAAAACAAATTAATAATTCTAAACTTTTTACCTGTACGGCTATTAATTAAAACAGCACCGTTTAAAAGCTTACCAGAATATATGCGAACAAAGATCATTGGCTGTTTTCTGTAATCAGAAATAACTTTAAATGCTAAACCAACAGTTAACTGAGGATTATTATTTATAATATTTCCTGCATTCATGTCCAACTTTACAGGAACAGATTCAATGATGCTGTCATCATTAACATTGGAATTTGCTTTTCTTTTGCTTTTTTTTGATCTTTTATCAGTGGATAACTTTGATCTGATTTCTGGTAGTTGAACATCGATCGGACTAGGTAAAAAATCTACTATGGAATCCATCAAAGGTTGAACACCTATATTTTTGAAACTAGCACCACATAATACTGCAGAAACATCATTACTTAAGGTCGAGTTGCGTATTGCAGTTTTCAAATCCTTAGCTGGTACCTTCATATAATCTTCATCATTTTCTAAAAAAGAATCGACCAATGCTTCGTTACTATCAAACTCACACAAAGTTTCCACCATAGATTCCCTAGCGTTACAGTATTCTTTAAATTGATTTGGATACTTTTCCTGGTTTGCAGGTTCATTCAAATCAAAAACTTTAATCTCAGTTCCATCATAATTTGAGTTTTTTACATTTTCAACATTCCAGATTAATATTTTTCCATTTATGACATCGATTACCCCAGTAAATATTCTTTCTCTATTAATTTCATCCTCAATAAAAAAAGGAATATTAACTAATACTATTTTAGTCTTTAATTTGATCATGATATCTTTGCAAGTTCTACTAAATCCTGCTCCCATGCGATCCATTTTATTGATATAAATTACATTGGGTAACTCCAATGCATGTCTCGACTGTTTCCACACTTTTTCGGTTTGTGCTTCAACTCCTTCAACCGCATCTAGAATTACTACTGTACCATCAAGAACTCGAAGGGATCGAATAACCTCATAGGTAAAATCTGCATGACCTGGTGTATCAATAATGTTGATTCTATGTGAATTCCAAGGAACCGTGACGGCTGCTGATTGAATAGTTATCCCACGGTCTCTTTCTTGTTGCAAATAATCAGTAATTGTATCACCCTGATCAACATTTCCTATATGTTTAATAGAACCAGAATAGTAAAGAATTCTTTCGGTTGTGGTAGTTTTACCTGCATCAATATGGGCAATGATTCCGACATTTCTAATTTTTGATATCGGAAACTTCAGGAATTCGGTATCTATAGAAGCACTGCTTTTTGTTACTGTGTTATTTTTCGGACTTTTTGAAATAGTTGCATAGTTTTTATTGACATTTAGTTGGCTATTTGCAATGCAATGCTGACGAAACGAAATGTTTTTAGAAATGCAAATTCGGTTGAAAGATGAACATATATTTTTCAACATATTTTCCGTCTTTCAACAAATATTCAATATCGGTTTAGAATAAAGCCAGAAAGTAACAATGCAAATAAAACAGTATACTATTGTTATTACGTTTGAACGAAGAAACTTTCGCAATATCGAGATGTCAGTTTTCTTTTTTTTTTTTTTTTTTTTTTTCAAATCTGTATTTAATTGTATATAGAGTATGCGGTTTTTTGGTACTGTTTGTAATTTTTTTCACATGAATGAAATGAAGAAGCTTGTATTATTATAACAATTGAACCGTTTTAATTTTTCATTAACAAAATCAAAATAACTCCAGAAAAATAAGCTAATAGTAAAACTTTTACATCTGAGAGCAACTTTAATATATTAATCGCTAAGGAAAAGTAAAAAGTGATCTTTTGATAAAATATTTCTAAGTAAAGAACAAGCAATTTCACAATTCTATTATCATTGACATACTGAATAAATAAAGAATATAAAAACTAGACATATTAAATTCTATTGAAACATCATTCTACTTACAAACGAATAATTCGCGATATCTCCAAGAAAAATGAAAAAGAAAAAAAAATAGTTTTTTCATGCTTTGATCTGACTAAGTATTTCATCCTTAGTAATTAAATGACCTATAACCTCGATTTCATCCAACAATTCTTCAACATTTCTGGACCATTCGTTTAATAAACCATTTGGATCGACCGGTTTACTGAAAATTACAATTCTTTCAGGTCTATTGATTTTACCATAGATGACACCATTAAAAACTAATTTGGAAATGTATCTTTCTGTTTCTGCTCCACTCAAATGTAATAATTCGTTAAGTCTATCTATAGAGATACTGCTGTAGTATGTAGAAATGATACGAAGGTTATGTTCGATGACACGATCTCTAAGAGTGGCAAGACGTTTTTCACCTTGAGCTTTATCGTTGAACACATATGACTGTTTAAATTGAGAGCCAAAACGAGACTCAATACTTGGCCATCTAATCAATTCCTGCTTGATGAAACATTTAACTAATTGGTAATAGGAAGAGTCAGGTAAATTTTGCAAGTTTTTATCGGAGTAAACTTTGTTGATAAGATCATGTTGAAGATTATCATAAGGAGCCAAGATAATAAAATACACGATGTTGATCAAAGTTGACTGTAATTGTTGTTTGTCGTTTTTCACTGAATCAATATCGTAGATTTTCAAATAGTATCTGGCTACTTCAAGATAATCATCTTCGTGGAGAAAGATTTTAATTTTCAATTCGAAGTATCTCTTCTTGAGAAGGACCAAAGAGTCGTCGTCATTAAAGTTTTTCTCCAAGATTTTTCTTGAAATGATTTTAGCAGGTTCGAAATCACCTTTTTGAATATTGAGCTGCATTTGTTCCAAAATGAACTCCAACTTCTCTTTGAGTTCCATGGAACCGTATGTTTCCACCTGCAACTCAGACAATAATTCAGTAGCGAGATCTAAGTCGCCGTCCAGCAACTTAATCTTGGACAAAGTTCTGGTGACTCTCGCACGTTCCACTTCAACAAAAATCTTGTTTTCTGTAACGGTTCTAATGGTTTCGATTACCGATATTTTGGTTGGCTCGTCTTTGACAACTTCGAGTCTTTTGATGGCTTCCTGAATCATGGATTGAACAGATAACTTCATTTGGCCATGTTTTTTGGATAAAAGAGTCAATTGCTCGTTCAAGACGGACCATTTATTATTGTCAGCTAGAATATCTACGATTTTGCATAACACACGCTTGCTGCTTGCCAAGTCCGAGGCCTGTCTTGTCTGCTTTTCCAAAAGAAGCAATTTGTTGAGGGCAGACTCTGCTGTTTCTGGAGAGCTGGCAAGCGTGTCAATTTGGGGAAACTGTTCGTTCAAAGTCTCTGAAAAATCCTTATCAGCCTTGAATGGAGCTTCTCTTGACATTGCGGATCAGTGTTTATTGAAGCAATTGTTTTTTTCTGGGTTGAGAAATGTGTTCTAGAAGGAACAACTGGTTTGTTTTATGGCGGAGCTCGAGTTTTTTGGAGGAGCACTTGAGTTGTTTTGAAGGAGCACTTGCGTTATATCAGAGGAGCAGGTGGTCAGTGTAATAAGCTGGAATAGCCATACATCTATTTGCCATAATGTATTTTTTTTTCTGACTTTTTGTCTACTACACTAATTTTTTTCGCCACTCGAAGAAGGGCCAGATTTCATTGAGAACAGTGCTATCAGGGCAAAATATCCCAGCGCGTGCTCATAATCAGGTTGAAAAATAATTATTAGGTGAACATTAAGAAAAGAGAATTGATGTCAGGATTATAATTATATTCTGTATATTATGTTATTATATGCTGTTTATTATGTTATTATATGTATGAAATACCATGATCAAATTATTCTTTTATTTAGATTATCTTCTTATAATTATCAATTATTCAAATTATATAATATATTACAAAGAAGTCATAATTTTTAAATTTTTTGGCAGGGGAAACTGATTTTAACTTCTTTAGGAGTAAATCACAACTATTTACAATATTTTGTTAATTTATTAGTGGCTAATATTTTATGCTCTACACAGAAACTATTAAGTTTCCATTTTTTTTTTTTTTTGGCAAATCATTCAATTCTTTATCATTTTCATCATCAATTCTAGCATGATCATTATTGTTATTATCATATCCTGAAGGATCCACTTCTGAATGTGGTTGCGAGCCCCTATACAAGACTCAGATCTGTTATTTTACTTTGTTGACCAACAAGGCCGACTGAAGCAAAAAATGATACCAGGGGTTATGCTACTCCGTTTCTGTCAAAAGTTGAGATTACTAACCGTAGTCCCTGTTCGCATATGGTGAGGCTGAACTCTGTTTGCAAACTGGATTCTGTTTCGTTACTTTCTTAGCCAGAATCAGATTTCCTTTTATCTATTTCTTGATTCCTCAAACAAGAATAAATTAATAGCTACAGAACCGGAACTGCATTCGCATAGAAGCCACTGCTATATGATTATATGTTTTTGTGTGTTTATTTGTCATTTGATCTTTCAACTTCAGTTGTTTGTTTTGAGATCAGCTATCACGATCACGATCATTTTGATTTCCCGTCAGCAACACATATTATTTTGAGTAATTGTCTATTTTATTAACCCTCTTTTTTATTATTTTTTATATTCTGTATTTCTTATTTTTTATCTGTTTTTTATTTGTTTTAATTTTTTATTTTCATCAATCATCTGTTTTCATTGGTTTTTTTTATTTCCTTAGCTTTTAAATCTTTGCAAACAAATTCAAAGGGAACTCAAGCCTCAGTAGCTGCTCTAGTTAGTGATATCCAATTATTTGATTAATCCTTTTGTTTTTGTTTGGCATATTGAAATGTTGTTTATTTTATCAAAAAAATTATTTTAAGAAAATACAAATTCTAATTAGTAGTTTTGATAATATGTTTTTCATTTACGGGATTTCATTTTGAAAATTTAATTTGTACCATTCCATTTAGTTTAAGGTACTTAAGACACCAAATCTTGGGAATATTAAGGTTTTTGGAGCATTAAGGTTTTTGGAATATTAAAGTTTCTGGAACAATAAGATCCTTGAAACATTAAGATTCTTGAAACATTTGCAAGTGTTCTAGCATATTTCAGATAAACATTTTCGCGAGCCAAAGGGTCCTGTCCTAGAAAGTCGATCTAGTACACGGATCGACTGAGTTTTTCTATTTTCTTTTATTCTTGTCACAATTTTGTGACATTATCGTCACTCTTTTGTCTTTCTATGTATCTTATATGCAAAAATGGGTTCTTTCATCTTCATATTCCATGGATCTTCATACACAAAATTGATGGCTACCGCTAGGATAGCACCAGTGCTCGTAATATAATGCCCACCACACAGTGCTTGCAACGTAATACTTGCAGCACCATGCAAAAAACCTCCCAAACATCAAAATGATGGGGTTGAGTGGGCGGAGCGGAATAATAAACAAAAATATCGGAACTCGCAAAAACATATGTATTTGTCGCATTATTACAGTGAATCGTACAAAGATTGCTGGCTATTTTTATAATATCCACTATTTTCAATCACCATAGATCATAACCATTTATAGTTATGTATGGTAATCTTAATAACCGCTAACTACATTAATTTAAAATTAACTGTACCCTTAAAGCGTAACTATGTAGCGTAATTACGTGCTGATAATCATATATTATATCAATTTATTAATAACCATGTATTAATAATTCATGACCACATAGAACAACATTTAGCAGCTTTTTGTGATATACTCTCGGTTTGCAGCCCGTTTAAATCCGAATAACCACTGTTTCTTTTTTTTCTCTTCGGATATATATCCTGCATGACCGCCAGCCTTGTCCCATCGAACAACATCTCCGCTAAAATTACTCTATAAAGAAAAAGCTCCGCTAAACTTACTCCATTGGGCAAACTATCCAAAACTTGCGGCCGAAATTCCTGGTGAATGCAACTATTGTGGGGATACTTTTGCGTGCATATAGCATCTTCCATCTTGTTTTTTCCTCCACTTCTCTCAGCGCCACCCTATAAACTATATCTTCTTATTTCCGCCTGCATTTCTCTGTCATAAATAATTTTTCCCATGGTTTTCTCTGCAATAAATTCTTTTTTTTTTTTTCTTTCCCTGTAACTGTTATTTTGCAACTCTATTGTTCGTTTAATGCTTCCATCTTCCGTCCCTAATAGGCAATGACGGTTATGTTCTCCGATGACCTGGGAGTTCATTTATCCCCCTATTACTAATTATTACGCAGCAGCAACAACAACCAATACAAATTAGGTAATTTGCAGGTATTTCCGTCTTATTTAGGGCAAGTTGGCGGGTTTAGTATTACAGCCATGCGCTCTGAAAAAAAATTCCTACTGTAAAAGATGATTTGCATACAACTTGTTTTATGCGTAATATTTCCGAATCCATCGCCATACATTACTGGATATTTTTGATATCCGCTGCTTTACACCATGGGTACTAAAGCTGGGTGCCCATCTCAACCCAGTATATAAATACATTCCCAATTGCTGTCTAATAATCCAACGGCTGAACCTGCCATTTTCTGTATTCCATTTTTCAACAAACTATCTCATTTTTCGCTGCTGGCACTACTCGTTTCTTGTTTCTTCTTGTTTCGTTTCTTGTTTCCCATTTTTTGTTCCCCATTTGCCGTTTCCCTGTAATTTGGCGATTTTTGGCGAAATTTTTGCGAAACTTTTTGACAAATATTTGACGTATTTTGGCAGAATTCCCATTGCCACCCAGTATTGCATACTAAACAATGAGCGAATCCCGCGAACACTCTGCATCTCATGGTGATACCACCGGAGGAACCAGAAAGTCCTCTTTCGACGTCCATTCCTTCAATCCTCGCAACTTCAGTAACCCAGAGGACACAGGTTATGCCGCATCCATCACCAGCATAGGCAAAAACCACGATTCAAACTCAAATAACGACAATGACTCCATTATCTCGCGCTGTGCCACCCGTTCCAGTGACCAGAAATCCGTGCTTCTTGACAAGATGGAGCAGGTCACTCAACATCTCTCCAAGGTCACAACCCGTGATACCTTCACCATTGACCCTACCGACTTTGACCTAGCCGCTATCTTGAGAAGTTTTCTCAAGAACGCCGATAGACTGCTGCTCAAGCTCAGATCTACCGGTGTCCTTGTCAAAGATGTCGCCACCATAGTCTCAGATAAGTCTGTCACCTTTGCTGAGACCTTTGGTAAGGTCTTGAATATCCCTGGAAATATCGCTGAAGGCATCAAGAGCCGCGGAAAGGACACATCTAGACGTATTCTTAATAACATCACCGCTAATGTCAAGGCTGGTGAAATGTGTTTGGTTCTTGGCCGTCCTGGTGCTGGTTGTTCCACCCTTTTGAAAACAATCGCTGGTGAAGGCTTAGATCAGTATTTGGGCACCGAAGGTTCGATCTCCTTTGATGGTATCCCTCAGGATGAAATGCTTAAATCTCACAAAAATGACGTTGTTTACAACCCTGAATTAGATACTCATTTCCCACATTTGACCGTCAAACAAACTTTGCGATTCGCCATTGGCTGCAGAACTCCAAAGACCAGAGTCAATGCCGTTACTGGTGACGCTTCAGTTGAACAATATATTGATTTTAAGACCGATTTGCTCGCCACAATCTTTGGTTTGAGACACACTTATGACACAAAGGTTGGTAATGATTTTATCAGAGGTGTCTCTGGTGGTGAGCGTAAAAGAGTATCTATTGCTGAGGCTCTTGCTGCTGATGCTAAAGTTTATTGCTGGGATAATGCCACCAGAGGGTTGGATGCATCCACCGCCTTAGAATACGCCTCTGCATTACGTGTCTTGACGAATTTGTTAAATTCTACAAACTTGGTCACTATTTACCAGGCTTCTGAAAATATTTACCAAAAATTTGATAAAGTTTTGGTCCTTTACGAAGGTAGACAAATCTTCTTTGGGTTGATTCATGATGCCGTTCCTTATTTTGAGGAGATGGGTTTCCAGCGTCCATCCCGTCAAGTCACTCCGGAATTTCTTACAGCCATTACTGATCCAAAGGGCCGTTTCCCAAAACCTGGTTTTGAAAATAAAGTTCCAAGAAATGCAGAAGAGTTTGAGGCTTATTGGTTAAAATCTAAGAACTATCAAAAGCTTCAGGAAGACATCTCTAAATTAGAACAAAACATTGATCCTGAAAAAACAAGACAAGAGTTTAATGAGTCCACTATCGCGGAAAAGTCTAAGATTAAATCCAAATACACTGTTACTTACTTACGTCAGTTACAACTAAACTTCGTTAGAAGTTATCAAATTGCTACTGGTGATTTTTCTTATCTTCTTACTCAAATAACTGCAGATGTTATCCAGTCATTGATAACGGGTTCTTTGTATTATAATATACCAAAGACCACGGGGGGTGCATTTTCCAGGGGTGGTGTTTTATTCTTTTGTTGTTTATACTATTCTTTGTCTGGTTTAGCCTCTGTTTCCAACTCCTTTTCTAAAAGACCTATCTTACTTAAGCAAAAAGGTTATTCATTTTGTCATCCTTCTACTGAATTCTTGTCTTCGCTTGTTGTTGATGCCCTTTTCAAATTAATTGGTGTGATCTGCTTCATTATTATTGTCTTTTTTCTTGCTGATCTTAGAAGAAATGGTGGCCATTTCTTTGTTGTATTCTTATTTGTTATATTGACATCATATAGTATGAATGGGTTTTTCCAAATGATTGCTAATCTTTGTCCAACCTTAAGTGTTGCAAATGCCATTTGTGGTTTATCTGTTATGTTGTCTATCATGTATTCTTGTTTCATGATTCAATTGCCTTCGATGCACCCTTGGTTTAAATGGATTAATTATCTTAACCCTATTAGATATGGCTTCGAAGCTATGATGGTTGATGAGTTCCATCACACTAGATTAAATTGTACTGAAATGTTCCCAGGTGGATCTGCCTATGCTAATGTTCCAATTGACAATAAAGTTTGTCCATTCAATGGTGCAGTTGCTGGCGAACAATACGTTTCAGGGGATGCATACATGAAAGTTGCTTTCGAGTATTACTTCAAACATCTTTGGAGAAACTTTGGTATTCTTATGGGTTTTTTTATAGTATTCACTGGTGTGGCTGCTATTGCATCAGAGTTTCACAGAAGTGATTCATCAGGATTTGATGTTTTGATCTTTAAAAAGAATCAAGAAACAAAAAGAATTGTTGAAGCTAAGAAAAGTGGAAATTCTTCTTCTACATTCGATATTGAAAAACAATCCAACTCATCCACCGGCACTTCTGCCGATGAATTGAAGGATGAAGGTGATGAAAAGCTTGATGAATCTGTCTTTGAAGGTTTGGGATCTCCTGATGTTTTTATTTGGCAAAATGTTGACTATGATGTGACTTTAAAAGATGGTACTGTCAGACGTCTTTTGAATGATGTTCAAGGTTATGTTAAGCCTGGTACATTGACTGCATTAATGGGTGAGTCAGGTGCTGGTAAAACAACTTTACTTAATACATTATCACAAAGAATAGATATGGGTGTGATTACTGGTGACATGTTAGTTAATGGGTTTCCTTTGTCTCATTCTTTCCAAAGAAAAACAGGTTACGTTCAACAGCAGGATGTTCACTTTGCTGAGCTCACTGTTCGTGAATCTTTGAGATTTGCCGCTAGATTGAGACGTTCAATGAAGGTTCCTGATGAAGAAAAATTGGAGTACTGTGAAAAGATTATCAATATTTTAGGAATGAGTACTTATGCGGATGCTATTGTTGGTGAACCGGGTTACGGTTTGAATGTTGAACAGCGTAAAAAGTTATCCATCGGTGTGGAATTGGTTGCTAAACCTTCTTTATTATTATTTTTAGATGAACCAACTTCTGGATTGGACTCTCAGTCTTCTTGGTCTATTGTGAAGTTACTACGTGAATTAGCAAATCATGGCCAAGCAATTTTGTGTACTATCCATCAACCTTCTTCTGTTTTGTTTGAAGAATTTGATAGATTATTATTATTGAAAAAGGGCGGTTACACTGTTTACTTTGGTGATATTGGTAAAAACTCTAGAACGCTTCTCGACTATTTTGAAAATAATGGTGGAAGAAAATGTTCTGATGATGAGAATCCGGCTGAATATATTCTTGAGGTTATTGGTGCAGGCGCAACTGCTTCGGTTGCTGATGATTGGGGTCAACTTTGGAAAGACTCTGAGCAATTTGCAAAAACCACTCAAGAAATTTCTGAATTAATCAGTGAGACTAAAAAGAATCATGTTGAAGAAACTGATCCTGACATGAAGAATACCTTTGTTACTCCTTATTATTTTCAATTGTTTGAAGTAACTAGAAGAGTCTACACTCAATTCTGGAGAGACCCTACATATCTTATGTCAAAATTGATGTTGATGGTTTCCTCTTCCTTGTTTGTCGGTTTTACATACTGGAACGCCGGTCATTCTATTATTGGTATGCAAAATAATATGTTTTCGATTTTCATGACTATTGTTGTTTCGGCTCCATTAATTCATCAAATTCAAGATCGTGCTTTACAAAGTAGAAATGTTTTTGAAGTTCGTGAGTCAAAGTCTAACACATACCACTGGTCTACATTATTGCTTGCTCAATTTTTCGCCGAAATTCCTTATCATATAGTGTTTGGTACAATTTATTTTATTGCCTTATATTTCCCTGTGCACAGATTTTATGATTCATACACTGTTGGTACTTACTACTTGAATTATTCTATAATGTTCCAACTTTATTATATATCCTTTGGTTTATGGCTTTTATATATGTCTCCTAACTTACCGTCTGCTGCTGTCTTAGTATCCTTGTGTCTTTCTTTCATGATTGCTTTCTGTGGTGTGGTTCAACCACCTAGTTTAATGCCAGGATTTTGGACTTTTATGTGGAAAGTTTCGCCATATACTTACTTTATCCAAAACTTTATGATTTTATCCCTTCACAAACTTGATATAGTTTGTACCGCGAAGGAGGTTTCTATTCTTATACCACCTTCGGGTCAAACTTGCTCCGAATATTTATCTTCTGCTTTGAGCGAATCCCTGGCGGGTTATTTGTTGAATCCAAATGCTACCACCTCTTGTGAATATTGTCCTTTTAAAGTTGGAGATCAATACTTAACTACTGTTAGAATATCTCATTCTTACTTATGGAGAAATTTTGGTTTCATGTGGGTATATATTGGTTTTAATGTTGTCGCTATGCTCAGTTGTTATTATTTCTTTAGAGTAAGAAAAGGTTCTCTTTTTGGTAAATTTGATCCACTCTCTGTTATTGACCTTTTCAAAAAGAGCAAGAAAAGCAAAAAATAATCATATTCTCAATTCTTGTATTTAATAGTTCTATTAGTTATTTTGATTTTTTAAATTCTTATTCAATTATCTTTAATATTTTTATCATATTTTAGTTTGTCGTATGTTTGTTCTAGTATATATTTTTGTTTTATATTTATTATGTAAGCCTTTTTTCACGCTCTTGCAAAATCTGCTTTTTTTTTTTTACGGTTGATGATATTAAAAACGATAGAAGTTATGATTTAAATCTACATTATAACGAAAATTTAAGAATTTTTAAGAATTAATACGTAGTATTATTAAGATTAAAATAAATGAATGCAATAGTAATGAAAAGTAGAGAAGGGAAGAAAAATTATAAAATCAAAAAGTGAGAACTCTTATAAGATGTAGAATAAAAAAAACTTTTTAGGAACACAACTGAGGAAGGCTATCATAATAATAATATCCATCAATCTTGTATTTCCAATTGGAATTTGAGATCAGTGTTCATTGAACGAGAAAAACATAAACATAATGATGAGTAAAGTATGTAAAAATGAACATAAATAGAGAGTTCAGTTTTCATGTGGCTAAAGAATTGAATATTGAAAGCGACAATGATAAATTGTTGGTTTCTGCAGTTTAATATTGTCAAAATTTTTAGATGAAAGCAGACTTTTCATCAATAAAATTGCAGGTCGTCATGACGTAGTCTCCTAAATTTGAAGCATAACATGTAGTACCTGCAGCACATTGAATATTTACCCAAGAACCGTGATTGCAGATGCTTATTTGACCAGCTTTCGTGCAAGCAATTGTACCATCAGAACAATGAGATTGATATTGTGCAAAATAATCTTCACTGTATAAGCTATTCAAACACTTTGCTTTTGCAAGACCGGCAAGAGAGTCACATTCGGTCAGAGATGACGCAGTTGAACTTGGGTTAATAGCAGTTGTGCTGGTACTTTGAGCTGAGAAGGTGGACCCGTTGTTATATGATGAAGTTTTGTTACTGGTTGTTGAAGCAGTAGAAAGCGTGCTGTCGGTAGACGTGAATATGCTGCTATTTGTGGTTTCAGTAGTTGAGGAAGTGATGGTGTTATTCCAGTATTTATTAGTAGAAGTAGAGGTAGAGGCCTGGGAAGAGGAAGATATTTTTGTATTAGAGAGAGTACTGGTGGTACGACTCAAAGTAGAAGTAGAAGTTTTTGCAGAAGTAGAAGTGATGGATGTTGTGGTTTTGGAAGTAGATACACCTGAAGCGGATTGGCATATGTCATTTTCCAATATATCTCTGAGACCAGCTGCATAGGTTTCACCATCGCTAATAGTGTTTCCAAAGACTTGGGATGCATCCCATACTGAAATTCCACCAAAATATTCAGAGCATGAAATCTCTTCAACGGTGCTTTGAATTATATCAATATCAACATAACCTGAGCCAGCGGCGTAAACATTACCTGGAATACCCACATATAATTTAATATCTTTATTATATGCTTTGGTTTCTGCCCAAGTAACCCAGTCATTGTAATTGAATTGCTTATCAATATTACAATAATTATTGTAAAATTGAATGAAAGCGAAATCAATATCAGCCAGAGTCATAACGGTGTTAAGAGAAGCATCAGGTAAAACACATTGTGGAGCTGCAGATATGTAATATTCTTTGGAACCTTCAGAAAATAAAGATCTCAATCCTGTGACAAGGCCAGTATAACCCGTAGGTTGATTATCTTCAATATCTAAATCAAATCCATCAATGATAGAATCATCAAATGGTCTATCTATAGAACTGTTGGACCCTTCTAAAAACATATCCCAGAGTGTTTGAGCAAATTCTTTTCCTTCATCTTCAGTAGTAAATCCATATGCACCGGATGCACCACCTAATGACAAAAGAATTTTGACGCCGTTATCTTGGCAAGTCTTAATATCAGAAGCAATATCATCACAATGCAATAAGTTGGTACCTTCGAATGTTTGCCAGCACATATTAGCAAAGTTCAAAGAAGGAACACCATTGGTACCTGGAAAAGAAGTCATAAAAGACAATATAATCATATCAGCTCTGTCTTCTTGACAGTAGTAATTAAGTCTTTGCTGAGAAGCGGCAGAATTTTGACCCCAGTAGACAACAAGATTGTCATTACTTGTAGCGTCAAATGCAGCAAGTGAAAGCTTCAGCAAAAGTGTAAAGGCTATAAAAATAATTTGAAGCATTTTCAAACAAGGCAAAAGTTAAATTAAATAAAAACTGCTTTAACCGACTGTGCAATTTGATATGGTCTGGCAAATAAATTGTTAGTTCAAAAAATAAATAATAATTTTGAATTTGTTTTTCTTATTATGATATTACTTTAAAATAGTTCAATTCAAGCAATGACATTCTGCAAATTGGTGGAAATTCATCTCTATTTATACATAGAATGTCATTGAAAACAGATCATATTAAACGAGAAAGTTAAGCTTTTTTTAGAATCAATAAAAATTTACACTATGTTTCACTAGTCTCTTCGGAGACGCACACTTAGTTGCTTTTAAAGATCCGAAATCTAAATCGAAGCTGAAGATCAAAAATCTACACTAAATTTTTATGAGCAAAGATCTTCTGCCAAGCAAGATAAATTGCTGTGTTTAACGGTTTTTTCCCCCAATTGTATAGACATTGCAAAATGTTTGTTGTATCTTTTAGATCGTTTATGCATGTTCAAAAATCGAATTTAAAAAAATCTCACATGCATAACAACTAGTATATATAAGTCCTATGCGTTCAACTTGTGCATGCGTAGCCGGGGTTTGTAAACGAGACTATAAAAACGGTGTAATAATAAAATAGATTTATTTAATAGATTTCATGTGCATCAAGAAAGATCTATTGACATTTAGTGATAGTTACGCTGAACAATTTTGAGTACAGAATATCTTGAAAATCTTTTAAAATAACATTCTATGATCTTTAATGTTGAGACAAGACGTACGTTTTAAAAATATTATCTCTACTTTGGGTGCATAGGCATTTGCACCAGCAGCGACTAAGCGTTGCAAGTTTTGTGTTTCTGACGACACTAGTACATGGGATTATAAATTCGAAAACTTCCTAAAGCCTCAGTAATGGCGAGTAACGTATAGGCAATTTCGCTTGCTTCTTTTGTACTGCACAAGGATTTTGTACTCTGCTATTTATAATATTTGTACTAAAGATTTTCGAAAAATATTCGACTAGGCAAATTGAATTTTTTGAAAATAGAATCTACGCCTCTTAATCAAAAAGTAGATAATTAAAAAAAAATAAAAAAGTTCAAACTGAGAGTACGAAGCGACGACTTTTTTAACTTTCTACGTATTAAACGATTGATTCTCTAAATCAATAGATTTTTCGAGTATGAAAATACAGAGATATTCAGCCTCAGTTCATATTAATAATTGTTTTACTGAACAAACTTACAGCTTGATAAATATGAGCATAACAAGGATTACAATTTATATATTCAATAGTCAAAAATGTAATACCTATTTTCCCAAAACTTCTCTCCGATAATATCAACATGATATTCCATTATATTCATTTTTTTTCTCTTCTTCTCCTGTCTTTGTTTCTGTCTTTCACTAAGCTCTTCTTTCAATTCTACTACCTTGTGTGGCACTTTGGACGAACTAGATTCCTCTCGTATTATCAAAGTACCTTTCTTGAAAATTTCTGGTTCATTGTTGTAGTTGATGCCAAACTTTGAAAATAGAATTTCGTTTTTATCCTTAGCCAAGGTACCAATCAAGCTATTCTCGGCATCCTTTGGAGTCATCCCGCCTTTGCAAACCAAAGACCAAAAAGTAGTATTGTACAAGTTGTTTATATGACAGTCAACTTGTCTCCAGCTGAGATATTGTCGCACTCTTTCGGCACTTGGATAGAGAACAGTTCTGGCATCAAACGTAGGTAAGCCCTTTTCCAAAGTCAACTCAACTCCCGCGAAGAACTGAGACCAATAAAACGTGTAATAGCTCGTAAAGGTACTGGCAAAGGTGGAGATCAACTTCGCTTCTCTTCTCTCGAACAATTCACAATTTTTTCTTAGTAAGAAGGAGTATTCATCTGAATCACCATAGGCGATGCAAACATCTGATATTTGTTCCATTACGCATCTTGCCGCTTTGTTCATTAACTTGAGTGCTCTTTCATCATTTGGTTTTTCAAAATCATAGTTCTTACTGAATTTATGAAATCCACGTCCATCTACTCTTACAATTATATAGCAGTCCTGTAAAAGATAATTCTCCCTTTCAAATTGCTTGACTACCTCAAATCTACAAATAATTCGTTAGTATTAAGCCACAAGTGCTTCAAATAATATCAATTCTTACCATTACATACGCAGAGTTCGCCATATTTATCAGGTTTCAACAAAATTATTTACAATTTTATGGATTATATTCTCGAATGAGTAAATATAGATGATTGAATTATTTACTATTAAAAATGAATGAATAAAAATTAAAATGTGTCTAGATTTTACAATATTACCCGGTTTTTTAAAGTTATGTGAAGTACAGCAGCGCATCGCATCTTTTTTTTTTTTTTTTTTTTTTTTTTTTTACTTTAGTGAAAAAATTTTTTTTCTATCTAGTCAGTAGATTCTGAACTATACATCGGTTTGATATTAGTAGGTCTTACTTATTGTAGCTATATTACTTTAATTTTTCTCTTAATCCAACTTCAGTTCAACTGATTTAAAGAATTGAATTGAAGCTGCTGCAATATCAGTTTATAATATAATATTAGCAATGCTGGTAACTGCAAGACTAAGCTTTAATACGTTGGAAACCACGGAGCGTTTCATCAATCCCCCAAAGGGTGAAACAGCTTTTCCACTTTTAGCAGAAGCTATTTACCCACACATACACTCATTTAATGCCTTAACTGAAGGTGGAAATGGGGGTATCTTGAACATGGCTGTTAAAGACATAGGCAAAAAAGTTATTTTTGACAGCCAAGATTACAGATCTGCAAGCAAATTGAAAATATGGATTGACTCAGTTCAGTTGATGAAGCCAACTGTTGCCCCATCAAACAAAACAACACTCAATAGAAACATTTTCCCGGCAGAATGTAGAGAAAGAATGACTACTTACAGAGGTAGATTATTGTTGAAGGTTTGTTGGACCGTGAATGATGGTCCAGTCATGTCAGAAATCCGTGAAGCAGGTCAAGTTCCTATTATGTTGAAGTCAAACAGATGTCATTTAGAAGGATTGTCTCCTGAAGAGTTGATTAAAGCCAGGGAAGAATCAGATGAGTTAGGTGGTTATTTTGTAGTCAATGGTTTAGAAAAGTTGGTCAGAATGTTGATTGTTCAGAGAAGAAACCACCCAATGGCTATTGTTAGACCATCCTTTGTCAACAGAGGTAATTCCTATACAAAATTTGGTATCCAAATCAGAAGTGTCAGACCTGATCAGACATCTCAAACTAATGTTGTTCATTATTTAAAGGATGGTAATTTAACTTTTAGATTTTCTTGGAGAAAGAATGAATATTTAGTGCCTGTCATGATGATATTAAAGGCATTGGTGGAGACTAACGATCGTGAAATTTTTGATGGTATCTTGGGTTCAGATACCAACGACTCTTTCCTAACAGATCGTTTGGAATTATTACTTAGAACTTACAAGTCTTATGGAGTATCATCGCAGAAAGAAACATTAGCATATCTTGGTGATAAATTTAGAGTAGTGTTTGGTGTTCCTGAAGATATGTCTGATATTGAAGTCGGTAAGGAAGTTCTTAGAAAAATTGTTTTAGTTCATTTAGATGACAACAATGACAAATTCAGAGCGCTCTTATTTATGATCAGAAAATTATATACGTTGGTTGCAGGAAACTGTTCAGCAGATAATCCAGATAGTTCTCAACATCAAGAAATTTTATTAGGTGGTTTTCTTTATGGTATGATCTTGAAAGAAAAGATGGAAGAATATTTGAATAATATTGCTGTACAGGTTAGAGTTGATCAAAGCAGGGGTGCAGCTATCAATTTTTCGGAGAAGAAATATATTATGAAATTATTTATGAAAATTAATGAAGACATTGGTCAAAAATTGCAATACTTTTTATCCACGGGTAATTTGGTATCTCAATCTGGTTTAGATTTACAACAAGTTTCTGGTTATACTGTTGTTGCCGATAAAATTAATTTTTATCGTTTCTTGTCTCAGTTTAGAATGGTGCATAGAGGTTCATTTTTTGCTCAATTGAAAACAACTACTGTTCGTAAGTTATTACCTGAATCCTGGGGTTTCTTGTGTCCAGTTCATACACCAGATGGTTCTCCATGTGGTTTGTTGAATCATTTGTCTCATAAATGTAAAGTTGCAACAGAGGAATCCGACACATCGAAAATTCCAGAAGTATTAAGTTTGCTCGGTGTCACTCCGCAGCATGGCGCTGCTGCTGGTCCTAATGTGTGCTGCATTCAATTAGACGGTAAGATTATGGGTTGGTGTACCCATGAACAAGCGAAAATTGTGAGTGATACATTGCGATATTGGAAAGTTCAAGGTATGCATGGCATACCATTAGATTTAGAAATTGGTTATGTTCCTCCTTCTACTAAGGGTCAATATCCTGGTCTTTTCTTATTTGCTGGCAGAGCAAGAATGATAAGACCTGTCAAATACTTACCATTGGATAAAGAGGATATAGTTGGTCCGTTCGAACAAACATATTTGAACATTGCCGTAAGACCATCGGAAATCGAATCAAATATTCATACCCATGTTGAATTTTCTCCAACAAACATTCTTTCAATTTTAGCCAATTTGACACCATTTTCAGATTTCAATCAATCTCCACGTAATATGTATCAATGTCAGATGGGTAAGCAAACTATGGGTACTCCTGGTGTTGCTTTAGTCCATAGATCTGATAACAAATTATACAAGTTACAATGTGGTCAAACTCCTATTGTTAAGGCCAAGTTATATGATACTTATGGTATGGATAACTTCCCTAATGGAACAAATGCTGTTGTTGCAGTCATTTCTTATACGGGTTATGATATGGATGATGCTATGATTATTAATAAATCAGCGGATGAACGTGGATTTGGTTATGGTGTTGTTTACAAAGTTGAAAAGGTAGACTTGAGTATGAGTAGAAGACGTGGTGACCCAATTACACAGCATTTTGGTTTTGGTGAAGATAATTCATGGAAAGAAGAGTGGAAAGAGAAATTAGATGAAGATGGTTTACCATTAATTGGTATAAAGTTGGAAGAAGGAGATCCGATTTGCGCGTACTATGATGAAACTGTTGGAAAAACAAAAATAAAAACATATCACTCTTCTGAACCTGGTTATGTAGAAGAAGTGAAACTACTTGGTAGTGACAAGGAATCAGAGGAATTGCAAGCAATTACCATTAAATATAGAATCGACCGTCATACTCAAATTGGTGATAAGTATTCCTCTAGACACGGTCAAAAGGGTGTCTGTTCCAGAAAATGGCCAACTGTTGACATGCCATTTAGTGAAACTGGTATACAACCTGATGTCATTATTAATCCACATGCTTTCCCTTCACGTATGACTATTGGTATGTTTGTTGAATCTTTAGCTGGTAAAGCTGGTGCTTTACATGGTATTGCCCAAAACTCAACACCATGGCAATACAGTGAAGATGATACTCCTGCTGACTTTTTTGGCGAACAACTTTTGAAGGCAGGTTATAATTACCATGGTAACGAGCCAATGTATTCAGGTGTGACTGGTGAAGAATTGAGAGCTGATATTTATATTGGTGTTGTTTACTATCAAAGATTGCGTCATATGGTTAATGATAAATTCCAAGTTCGTTCAACCGGTCCCGTGAACAGCTTAACGATGCAACCTGTTAAAGGTCGTAAAAGAAATGGTGGTATTCGTATTGGTGAAATGGAGCGTGATGCTTTAATCGGTCACGGTGCTGCATTCTTGCTACAAGACAGATTGTTAAACTGTTCTGACTATAGTCAAACCTTTATATGTAGAAGCTGTGGCTCTCTATTGAATACGCAATTCTCTGTTCCAAGAATTGGACAAAAGGCCTCTATTCGTTGTCGCCGTTGTGCTGTAAAGGTGGACGATAGTGTTTCCTTGAAGAATGTTGATGATTCTGAGATTTGGGAGGATGGGCAAAGTAATAAATTTGTCGGCGGTTCTGATACTACTACTATAGGTATTCCATTTGTATTGAAATACCTTGATTCTGAATTAGCAGCAATGGGTATCAGAATGCGTTATAACATTGTTCCTAAATAGGTAATTTCATCTGAATATGCAATATCCTAATATTCAGTTGGTGCATCAACAAGTCTTATTTCATATTAATGTATATAAATAGTCATAATAATAAAAAGACATTTTCATATCACGTCATAATTTCTGAAGTTATATTCACTTTATTGTATTTGTTCTTTCGTGACGCATATAAAATTCTACAATGTTCAATTCTATTTTCATTTAATTTGGTAACAGACACAGATGCATTGGTGCAAATAAGAGTAACATTATATATATATATATACAAGAAAAAACATATCAGAATCTTATTAGGAATAGTCTTAATAAAACAATGTTAATCTGATTGCCACAACTAAGGTTTTTCAATAGCTTGCATCGAATAGTTGAGTGCAAACCATTGCCTTTTTGCGGAACTATTTTTTGGTATTGTGGTTAATCAAAAAGTGAATCGGCGACCGGACTCTATATTCAATCTATCGAAAAGTAAGCTAATTTTCTTTTTTTTTAAAGAATCTTTACTGTATTTGTATCCAACTAGTGCCTGCTTAACCGATATTTCCTTAGAGGAACCCCCACAATTATTACATGCAGCATTCAATTGAGAATATCTTGCTGAGGAGACACGAGAGTTGTACTAGTGATAGATTTCACTTTTTCAGGGCTTGGCCATTCTACTGGAAGAATTCCAGCCTTCTTGAATAATTTCACGATAGGTTCTGTAGGTTGGGCACCCACACCTAACCAATATTTTGATCTTTCAAAGTCCAAAGACACATCTTTAACAGGTCTTTCGCCACGGGCTTTTGCTTCCACTGATAATGGCACTGGTATTGGGTTGTATGTACCAAGAACTTCTATTGGTTTCTTGTCTCTGGCTGATTTGGCATTTGCGACAACAATGTTATACAAAGGAGCTCTCTTTCTACCGAATCTAGCTAATCTTATTCTCACCATTCCCTTCATTTTGGCTTCCTAGTATAATGATATTTAAATAAATCTAATAAATGATCAAAGCTTTACTTATTAACGGTATGCTGTTCTTGATATCAAATAGTTCTGAAACCACTTTCAATAGTACTTTAATCGTCATACTGAAATTTCATCAATACTATTATTCTCTCTGATATGAAAATAGAAAAATACAAGCAAGATGAAAAAAAATTTTTAGTTTATAGAAGCTGCGAAAAAAAAAAATTACTTACATTTCTATTTTGGGAAGTACTTTCGCCGGGTAAATTATGCATTTCAAATTGAAAAATTATAGACTTCTAATTTAATTTGATATATTGAAGAGCTGAACAACATACTATCCCCTATCGCTGAATCAAAATGATAAGAATTTTAGTCTTTAACAGCAGACCAATCAATTACCTCGGACTCACTGTATTTTTTTTTGATCCAGTCGTTCGTCAACTTGAAATGATGACAATCAAAAAACCCCCTCGAAGCACTCAAAGGAGATGGATGCACTGATTTGAGAACCAAATTTTCCTTATTATTTTTCTTATTTATTGCTCTCAACCCGATTTTCTTCTCAATTAAATTTTGAGCGTTTGATCCCCATGCTAGAATAATTATCTCTTCATTGAGGACATTATTTTTGTAATTTATTAAATTTGTTATCAACGCAGAAGTAAATATTTCCCAGCCCTTGTTATTATGCGAATTAGCTTTATGGGCTTCGACAGTAAGGCACGTATTTAGTAACAAAACGCCCTGCTTTGACCAAGGAGATAAATTTCCATTATTTTTCGGGATCTCAAATGTGGGATAATCAATCTTGATTGCTTTATATATATTTTTCAAAGAGGGTGGAATCCTGCCAGAGAGTACAGAGAATGCCAAACCGTGCGCCTGGTTGAAGTTATGATAAGGATCCTGACCCAACACCAACACCTTGACTTTCGAGATTTGCGGACAATACTGTGTGAATGAATATATGGATTCCCGAGGAGGAAAAACAGTACAACTTTGGGAGTACAAGAATCTTTTCAAATTGAGGAAATACGTTTTATTGAGTTCTTTCTTGACCAATTCGAACCACTCAGGAGCTATCGTTGTCTTCTCTAAATCTATCAAAGACTTTTCTTCATCTGACATAGACTTGCTTAGTACAGGCTTTAGTTCGTCATTTTTGCTACTTTGGGATAGCTCTTTTTGGCTGATTTGGGTTTCTTGCGGGGTTGGCTCTTTATCTAAGCATTTTTTCAGAGTATCTTCTTTCACGATTTTCCTTGTGCTTGTCTTTCTTATAAAACTATCAAGCGTAATTTTTGTACTTGTTCTTTTGATAGGCTTTGCGACCTTGGACATCATCTTGCAATTACCAGGATCGACAAAATAGTATATTCTATTAAATTTTGATTATTTTATGAAGATAAAAGAATTATTATTTGAGGATAAAAGTTGTTTTAATTTTTTCTGTACTGGATAATCCTTGATTCTAGTGATCTTGACGCGTCATCTTTACATATTTTATTTTTTTTTCGCGTCGCGTTATATTTTTAATATTCATCCAGGTATTTATTATTTTTTAGTTTTATATAAAATTTTTTTCATAAAAGATTCGAAAGACTTTGTAATACAATAGTATTAAATATTAACAAATATAGCGTTTCAATCATTCACAATCGCTAGGGCAACTCACAAACCGAAGAACATTTGGTGATATTAAAGCAATGGACACAGTTACTGGAGATTTTTTCAAAAAACCTGCAATTTCAAAAGATGACGATGCTAATAATAGATTAGCACGTATGCCATGGGTTGAAAAATAGTAAGTTCTTATATATATTGTTACATCGATAGAATTTCAAAGGATGTGAGATACTAATAACCTCCAATTTAGTCGTCCAAAGAGTTTAGATGATGTTTCATCTCAAAGCCACGCAGTTACTGTCTTAAAAAAATCCCTCAAAACTTCAAATCTTCCGCACATGTTATTTTATGGACCACCAGGAACAGGTAAAACCTCCACTATTTTAGCTTTAGCGAAGCAGCTTTATGGGCCATCACTTTATAAGCAAAGAGTTCTAGAATTAAACGCTTCTGATGAAAGAGGTATTTCA
The DNA here is from genome assembly GCA_031125705.1 of Saccharomycopsis babjevae. NCBI lineage: Eukaryota > Fungi > Ascomycota > Saccharomycetes > Ascoideales > Saccharomycopsidaceae > Saccharomycopsis > Saccharomycopsis babjevae. Next base: position 163,783 of record JASTVB010000027.1, on the reverse strand, counting down.
ATTGTTCGAGAAAAAGTCAAAAATTTTGCAAGACTTGCTGTTGCAAAACCAAGCAAAGCAGATTTAGAAAAATACCCATGCCCTCCATATAAGATCATTATTCTCGATGAAGCTGATTCTATGACAAATGATGCGCAAGCAGCTCTCAGAAGAACTATGGAGACATATTCCGGTATTACCAGATTTTGTTTGATTTGTAACTATATCACTAGAATTATCGATCCATTGGCATCCAGATGCTCTAAATTCAGATTTAAACTTTTAGATAATGATGATGCATTAGACAGATTGAAATTCGTTGCAAACTCCGAGAGCATAAAATTCCAACAAGGCTCGTTGGAAAAGATACTTGAAATTTCTCAGGGTGATCTTAGAAAGGCAATAACATTTTTACAAACCGCTACGAAATTACACGATGTTGTAAAAGATAGTGACGGTGATGTTGATGTAGATGGGCTTGAAGGCATAACTATGGCCTCCGTTGAGGGAATAGCTGGTATTGTTCCTGAATCTCGTTTGAATAGCATCATAGAAACTTTTAAAAGACATGAACTTAAAGATATTCTCAATTTGAGCAAAGATTTATATGCAGAAGGTTGGAGTGCCGCACAAATACTAGACCAACTTCATGACTCATTAATATTAGACGACTCTATAAACGCTCGTCAAAAAATAGATATTGGATTGGCACTTAATGCTGCTGATAATAAATTATCCAACGGAACTGATGAGCAAATACAGTTATTAAATCTAATGGTTAAATTATCAAAAATATTGTAACTTAGCCTCAAAAATAAATACATTTCACTATACCTTTCATTTTATAAAAGATTGTGTTCTACACTCCCACTGTATGGAATTGAATGTCATAGCTATTAATAATAATTGTAAGTCGTTTGTAAAAGTAGAGTAAACAAAAATCATGAACGTGCAAATCGAAAAAAAGCATCAACTCATAATCATTCAATAACAAAAAAAAGGATCAAAAAAAAGGATCAAAAAAAAAGAATAAAAAATTATATACAATAATAGTACTTTTTAATCAAATACACTAATAAATTGCTTTAAGTTTATTGACGTGTTGGAGCTCCATAAAGGTAATTCATTTGCTGGTTATTTGGTGGCATACCAATCCCAGGAGAATAATTTTGATAAGGTGGCATTTGGTACATATTAGGAGGTTGGAAATGAGGTCCATTATTACCAGCACTGCTTCCAGGAGTAGAGTTTGCAGGACTTCCACGGTTTCCTAGCATGAGACCTGGTGGTGGCATACCATTATTAGGAGTGTTATTAGCTTGTAACCATGGCGGAAGCTGTTGTGGTGGCATTTGAAACTGTTGTGGTTGTTGAGCACCATATGGATAACCTGCAGGAAGAGGCTGCAATTGTTGAACATGATTAACCTTTGGGAAACCAGGAGGAAATCCAGAGTTTGGTGTACTAATACCAGGAGGAGGTGCTTGAAGACCCGGTGGGTAGATTGGCTGGCTTTGCTGCATCTGTGGTGGGCGTTGCAGTTGTGATTGTGGTCCATGCTGTTGCAGCGGAGTTTGCTGCAATTGTTGTTGCTGCAATTGTTGTTGTTGCAATTGTTGTTGTTGCAATTGTTGTTGCTGCAATTGTTGTTGCTGCAATTGCTGTTGTTGCAATTGCTGTTGTTGCATTTGCACATTTCCTTGAATTGGTGGAATATTTGATTGACTACGTTGAATCAACCCAGGCGGAGGGGTTGATGTTAAAACATTATTTTGGTTACCAAGAAAATTCATGAGGTTGGAAGAGGAAGCTACTTGAGAAGAAGAAGTTGTTTGCGGAGTGGTACTTTGAGAACCTTCTGGCTTCTTGTTCAACAATGACATAAAAAAAGAGTCGTTGTTAGTCGATCTAGGGATTTCGGAGTTGATACTAGAAGATGAAGCGTTAACAGTGGTTGGCTTTGTTGTGGAAGCTACTTGTGCTTCACTATCTTGGAATTGCGACTCTTTTGAAGTTTGCTGATTTTGTAATTGTTGATCACCCGTAGCTTTTCCCAACATAGCTAAAATTTTTGAACTTGCATGTTCATCGGAGACTGCAAGATCATTAGAGGATTCGGATTTGAAGAAAGATGAAAATCTAGAAGATGCATGTTGTTCGCCACTATCTTCTAAAGTAGCCTCAAGAGAGTTGGAAGATGTAGATGAATCTACACCGAATGAAAAGAAACCACCTTCTGTAGGAATAACATAATTCTTGTCGTTTAGGATTGCATCAAGCTGAGCTTCTTCGCTATCGGTAAGAGCAATTCCTTGCTTCTTCTTTTCTTTCAAACGCATCTTTACTTTCCATTTTTCGAAATCACCTACAGATCTTCCCAAATCCTGGGCGCTCATACCATTGTCTTTGGAATTTATATCAGATGAATCATCAAGCCATTCGGGGGTTCCTTCTTCGTCGTCATCAAAATCTAGGTTTCCGAAAAATCCAGGATTACTGGCACTGTTATTATTATTGCTGTTGTTGTTTCTATTATAATTGCGGTTATGATTGCCAGATGACTTTCTATTGGATGAGTAGTTGTTAGAACTTTTGACAGAAAAAGAGCCCATTTCTCCGGTAGATGATTCACCAGCTTCTAATGAGGAATTTTTTTGAAAAGAACCACGGCTATAGTGATTACCACTATTGCTTCTCTTCTTGTACACATGAAGACGCCAAAAATCATTAGAGATTTTATCAAAAGGTTTGACCGATGGAGACTTTCTTAGTTCCAAAAGTGTATCGACATCATATGAATATTTTTTAGCATGGTTTCTATAGGTAAGTTTGAATTTTTCATTGCTGTTCACATCGTAATTAATTTCTATAGTTGCCAGCTCATTCTCCGGGGCTTCATACGATTTGTGATGGAAATTGTTGCTACGTTTGTTACCATTAAACGATGATCTATGCTTGTTTGAAGAACCTGAGTCTGAACGTTCCTTCATAGTGAGAATATTTGGATGAATGAAACACAATGGTGGCTTAAGGCTGCTATTACGTGGAATTTACTGATTTTTGAACTGTAATTGCAAATGTTTGTTATACTCTTGGTTCAATACCATAAAAAATCAGATTTGAACTCAGGTTTGAATAGTGGTTTTTGTTGTGTTGCTGTAATTTTTTTTTTTTTTAGTAAATTGTTTTTGGAGTTTTTTTTTTATTTTTCTAAAGTTCTTTTTTTCTAATCTTGTGGGATATGAATAATATATGCCAATCTTTAAACTGCTGGTGTTTTCAAAGAAATAAATATGAGTGGAAACACAATTTACTTCTAATTCGTTGAAAGCCTCTATTTTTCAGGGCTTCGAGTGGATATTCTTTCAATTTAATTATCAAAACTTTTGCCAATGATAGTATATTTGTCGCCAAGGCTTTGCAAAAGCACTATGTAGTATTTTGCAACAAAAATAACCTATTTGTGATATATTCTAAAAAAAAATATAGCTTGAAAAGAATGCTGAAATAAACGTAATATCAAAATTCCTTTCTGACAAAAACAATATTATCTAATCTTTCCTTATTATTTAGTCTTTTTGATTATTTGATGCTGTAAAAACAATCTCACCTTCAAAGAAATCAAGTATTTGTAAATTTATATTCGATTGAGGTGGGGATTGTAGTGATGATGCCAATCTTGATAGTATCAACTTGTAAGTATAGAAGGCGATTAAATCTCCACCAAGTGTTCATAAGAAATCCTTTAAAATTTTTCCTCCATTCCCATAGAAAATATATTACAGGTTAAATAACCTCAAGAAAAAAAATACTGGTGGAAAAATTCGCTGGCAATATAGAGGGCGGGTAAATAATACTAGTCACGTTCTGCACGTGACAGATTGTTTTCGTGCTATACTCCAAAAAAAACATTTTTTTGAATATGAGATGAGCTTTTCAGAAAATGTTAAGAAAAAATAAAATCTAAAAAAAAAAAAATTCCAAAAGAAACACTTAATATTATGTTTTGTCAATACATTGCCCTAATAATATACAAGAGTATTTGAAGAAAAAAAGACTTGAGATCCAATAGTCCTTATATTCAAACTATAGTTTGCTAATTACTTTTTCAGAAATATAATTCATAAGAAAATTAGTGAAAATGCTGGAGGTTGATTTAGAACTTGAATTAAAGTTGGATAGAATCAGAGGACATGTTAATTCTAAGCTCGAAAACCAAAAAATTTTGGCAGTTATATTGGCTACTGTTGAAGATGACCTTAAAGCACAAAATAATGTGAACTCAGTGACGGCGTACTTTGTTTCATTCCTAGAATTGCTAAACCAGTGTTTCGATGCAAATGGAGAAATTATCGACAGATCATTGGTAACATCGGCTGCATACTTTCTTGACTTGATTTTTCCATTTGTTCCAAAATCTTTACTTAGATCAAAGTTCGCTGAAATTTTAGTGAAATTAGCCCCTGCTTTGACCAGCGAAGACGCTGATGCACCATTGATCAGGTCTTGCATAGGTGCATTGGAAGTTTTGCTTATCGCCCAGGATGCCAAAGCATGGAAATCCAAGTTGAATGTCTCCCCATGGAGAGCTATTAATGCATTATTGGATCTTTCATTGGATCCGCGTCCAAAAATCCGTAAAAGAGCACAAGAAGCTATCAAAAATATTTTATTGAACCCTCCTGCATCTCCAACGTTGGGCCACGTTGCCAGCGATCCTTGTAGTGAATTTGCTCTCAAGGCTGTCATTGAAATTTTAAATGAAGAAGATTTGAAGAAAAGAAACAAAAAGAATTTAAGCACGACGAACAAAGAAGTCAATTCTAAGTTGATACATAGTTTAAAATTGATCGAGACCATTTCATCTAGCAATTCTTGGTCTTCAAGTAAGATTGAGCCTTTGTGTGACATTTTGTTGGAAATTTCGAAGACCAACGACCAATATTTAGTTACTGCTGCCTTTTCTGTTTTTCAAAACTTATTTGACTCATTGGCAGATCCAATTTATACTAGCAAATTTTTGAATATCTTAAATATTTTATTCGATTTGAAGCCATCCATTAATGATTCCCATTTAGTAGGATCATGGGTCGCAGTCATAGCAAAAGCTATTGAAACATATTCCAAAATAGATTCTCTTGCTTGCTTCCAAAAATTACCTGAGATTTTCAAAAACTTAGCAAGTTATCTTTTGAGCAATAACAACGAGGCGGTATATGTCAGTGCTGCCAATTGTATCATTTCAATCATTGATACCAGCATTCAAGATGAGTTGTTACTTTTACCTTCTTCAACTATGTCTGTCGATAGATATGAGTCTGTGGAGGAAATTATCAGTCAAATCGGAGAAATAATCACCGAATTATTATCTGTAAAATACTCACATTGTGCTAAGGAGGTAATGCAAATCTTAACTAATTTAATCAACAAATTAAGATTTAGAAGCAATCCGGAGTTGATAAAACCGTTTGAAATTGTTGGTCAATGGAGAACTGCTGAAGAAGCGGCTTCAACTCTCGATTTAAAGGAAGAGGAGGATTCTGTTATCTGTGCTGCTATTGTTAACTTAGGTGCAGATGTTGTTTTAAGAACTTTACCTATAAATTTAATTAAGCCAACCAATGCTAACCCAGGTAGAGCATGGTTATTACCTCTTCTCAGAGATAATGTGAGAAATTCAAGTTTAAAATTTTACATTAATGAAATTTTGCCAATGGTTGATATTTTTACTGAAAAAATTTCAACTTTGGAACCAAATTCAATGCATGTTAAGGTTTTTGAAACTGTTATAGACCAAATCTGGTCTCTTTTACCTCACTTTTGTGATTTGCCAAACGATTTGATAACAGGATTTGATACCAAGTTTGCAGAAAAGTTATCCCAATTATTGTATGAAAAGGTTGAGTTAAGAAACACTATTTGCCATGCTTTAAAGTTATTAGTGGATAGTAATTTGGTATATTCAGAAGGAGTATTGAACGATGATATATTATTAACTCAACAATTTCCAGTTGAGGAGTCCAAAAAGAATCTTGAATATTTGTCAAACAATATTTGTGAAAATATGTTAGCTGTTTTATTTAATGTCTTTTCTCAATCAAATCCAGATAAGAGAGGTTATATATTGGAGACTATTGATTCATGGTTAAAAATTGCACCTGTCTCAGTTTTAGAGGATAACTTTAATAATGTTTGTACAATGCTTAAAGAAGCATTAGAAGATGATGAAAAAAGTAATAGATTTCAGACAGGAAATGCTGTTGGAAATAGTAAAAATCCAAGATTGAGTATTACAATGATGGATTTAATTGTTGCTTTAGCTAAATACGTTCCAGAATCTTCTTACAATGCTCTTTTTACAATTTTTGGAATGACAAATACAATTCCAGATAGTTTAATTCAGAAAAGATCATACAGAATCATCACCAAGTTGTCTGAAGTTCCTAGAGGTCAAGAGTCGATTTTGTCATTTATCGATGATATTGAAAAGGTTATGGTTGGTGAATCATCTGAAAAGCTTAATCTTTCAGCCAAAGCTGCTAGATTGTTAGCACTTTCAAAAATATTACAGATTCTTCCATCTGATCATCTTTACTTTATTCCAAACATTACTTCAGAAATCATATTAGCTACGAAGGATATGAATGAAAAAACCAGAGAATTAGCTTATTCTATGTTGATTGAAATGGGAAGAATTATGCTGAAAGGTGGTCTCATCGATACCAACAAAGTTGCTGGCTTAGGTAGTGAAAATGAACAACAAGCTGCCAATTTTGTACCTGCAACCATTTCGGAGTATTTTACGATCATTTCAGCTGGTTTAGCTGGTGATTCTCCTCATATGATTAGTGCTACAATTACAGCCATTAGTTGTTTGGTATATGAATTTCTTAATGATATGCCTAATGAACTAATTACAGAAATAGCATCTACCGTTGACTTATTTTTGACTTCCAATAACCGAGAAATTGTTAAGAGTACAATAGGTTTTGTTAAAGTTGAAGTTTTAAGTTTACCTAATGAAGTAATTGAGCCAAAGTTGAAGGAATTATTAGAATACTTGATGAGATGGTCGCATGAACATAAAGGCCACTTTAAACTAAGAGTCAAGCATATTGTGGAAAGAATGGTTAGACGTTTTGGATACGAAACAATTGAGAAATATATCCCTGCAGAGGACATGAAATTATTAGTTCATATCAAGAAAATTAGACAAAGAAATAAGAAAAAGCAAGAGAAAGAAGAAGCAACCCTTAATGAGAAAGCCTCTACTCCCAAATTCGTCTCTGCATACGATAAGGTATTATACGATTCAGATGGTGATGAAAGTGAGGATGAAAATATGGAGGAGGAATCTGATGATGAACGTCCTAGTGACAGAAAAGCTAAATCTAAACAATATATTATTGAAGCTAAGGATAGTCCATTAGATTTGTTGGATAAGTCTGCTATTGCACACATTTCATCCACTAGACCAAGATCTGCTACTTCCATCGCTAATAAGAAGAAGAAGGTTGGTAATCTGTTTAGATCATCGGCTGACGGCAAACTTATGTTTGACGAAGAAGGAAATATTAGCAGTAAAAGCAAAAAGAATGACGATGAGATTTTACTCGAAAAGAATTCGCTTGCTGCTTATGTTGATGCTGTCAAGCAGGGGCCTGTTAAAGGCCAAAGAAATAGACTTAAATTCAAAAGAGATAAAAATAATCAAGAAAAGGAGGAATGGTCTGATGAAGATGATGAACCAAGAAAAAGAGTCAGTGGTGGGAAGAATAGAGTTGTTAACAAAGGCAACAGGATTGGTAAAAACAATGGCAGTGGTAAGAAGTTTAGTAAAAGAAGATAAGATATTGTTTTTTTCAACATTGATTAATTATTAAAAAAAATATTTTTTGCTATATTTTTGAAAATAAATTGTAATAAAAAACACATTCCTGTTTTAGACATCGAGTCAATACTGTTTTGTAGTTAAGTAATGAAAACTCTCAAGCTTTGAAATAGTGCTCATCATATATTTATACTGAAGTTTTATGAAGGAGATATATTTTCTACAGAAGTATTAAATGTAAAAGGTTGAAAATATTATTGAACGAAAGAATATTGGAATTAAAATTAGAACATTTGAGAAAGTAACATTGGTAAACGAAAAAAGAAGCAAAATTAAAAAGAGAAAAAAAAATGTCATTTAATAAACTTAAGCTTCAACTGGTTTTTCTTCCTCAGAAGAACCCTTTGGAGCTGGGGCTGGTTCATCAGCGGTAGCGACGTCATTTTGGGCTGGAAGTGTGTGTCTAGAAACAACTGCAGCTAAGCCAGTCAATGATTCTCTAGCGTTAGCACTTCTGACAGGTTCGGCAATGAAAACTTGATCATCAACAAACTCACCAATTTGAGCGGCATCAGTACCTAATTCTTCTTCTTCTTCACTTAATCTTAATTTCAAGAATGGAATTCTGTCCATAATCAACAAAATGAGAGATGTCATGACAAAGCCCCAAACCAAAATAGAGGTAGAAGCAGCCAATTGCAAACCTAATTGTCTGTAGTATTTGTTTAACCAACCACCAGTGGACACGGTTCCAGCAGCAGCAGAACCATCGGAGGCAGCAACGTAGTCGGCGGCAAAAAGACCAGTCAAACAAGAACCGACAAAACCACCAACAGCGTGCAAGGAGAAAACATCCATACCATCATCAATCTTTAAAATGTTTTTCAAGTCGACGGCATAGTTACAAGCAATGGCACAAACAACACCGACTGGGACGGAACAGTAAATAGAAACGAAACCGGCACCTGGGGTGATACCAACCAAACCTGCAATAACACCCATACACATACCAGCAGTAGTCCATCTCTTACCCATTCTGAAGTAATCGACAAACAACCAAGTCAAACCACCACAAGAAGCGGCAATCATGGTGTTCATACAAGCATACCAAGCTCTGATGGTAGAGGTCAAACCAGAACCACCGTTGAAACCTAACCAACCGAACCACAAAAAGATTGTTCCGATAACAATGTTAGTAACAGAGTGAGGCTTGTACTTTGGTAAAGAAATAGCAGTTGGATCATTTCTCTTACCCAAGATCAAGGCGTAAGCTAAGGCAGAGATACCGGAGGCTTGATGGACTGGACCACCACCGGCGTAATCCATGGCACCCAATTTGAAAATCCAGCCACCAGCATTCCAAGTCCAACAAGCGACAAAGTTGTAGACCAAAGTCATCCAGACGAAAAGGAAGACCATCATTGGGCCCAATCTAGCTCTTTCACAAGCACCACCCAACATCAAAGCACCAGTGATGATAGCGAACATCAATTGGAAAAAACAGAAAAGAAGATCAGGAACGGAAGTGGAGCCAACGGATGGAGCACCGAGGACGTTCATCAAGGAGAAGAATTCCAAGGAGCCAATCATACCAGACTTGACATTGTGTGAAAAGGTAAGGGAGAAACCCCAGAAGAACCATTGGAAGGTGATAAGACAACAAGCCATTACGGAAGCCCAAATCAAGGAAAGAGCATGCTTCTTACGGGCCAAACCACTGTAAAGGAAACCGACACCAGGAACGACCATGATGAAACAAAGGGCACCTGCGGTGGCAACCCAAGCCATGTCACCTCTGTTGTATTGGACGTTCAAGTCGTAGAGCATGTCATCACCACCAGTTCCGGTGGTTGTCAAACCTGTGCTGTTAAAGTCTGTAGACATTTTTGCGTGTGATATATCTGAAGTAAAGTTAATCTAGACAAGCTGAGATATTATTACTATGGGATAAGAAGATGAGAAGTAGCAAAAAAAGAAAAAAGCAAGAACTCAGTTGAGAAAACGAAAAAAGAGAAATAAATGGCAAAATGAAAAGAAGCAGGAGATGTGCAAAAATATATACTGTTTGGATTGGATTGCAGACATCTGCGAAATAACAGTGGTTCTGAATAAGGAAGCCCAGGGTGAGTACATAATCGCTTTTAACTTAGAGGCTACCTAACTTTAATACAATTAAAGACACTGAGTGTAGAAGAGGATTACTGTTTAGGGTTCTTTGCTCAACAAGAAAATAAGGAGATCTTTGGTGCTTACGATAACATGCATGTTGAGAATAGATGCATATTAGGCGAAAAAAAAAAAAAAGAAAAAAAATTTTTTTATCCTCTAAGATAACAAGCATCCAGAGTGATCAAAAGGGTTATTATGTACTCAGTTCGAAGATGACTAATATTAATATCGAAGCCCATGATGCTGAAAATAAAAAAAGATCAGAAAAAGATGTATATACAACTATAGCATAACAATTTACAAATCCGCGGATATACTGCTAGCATCTAAGATAAAGTACTCATGCTAGTAACAAAATACATATGAGACAAATTAAAAAAAAAAAAACTAGATAAAGATAAAGTAGGGGAATTAGAATTAGCTTTGATGAACAAGCAGTCACCCCAATCATAATAGTATATCAATGATAATTGAAAAAAAGTAATATACTAAAATACTGCGCATAAAAATATATACAATTGTTAACTTTAATATCAACATGGTATGCTAATATAATAATAACAATAATAAAATTAATAATATTAATAAAAGTAGTAATAATAAAAGAAATTATAATATTAAAAGAAATGATAATGCTAACAGTAATAAAATAACGATAATAAAAAGACATAAAGTCATCTCTTCGCGGTGTCCTTCACTTTTTGATAACAACAATTAAGCGCCAGCTCACAAATAAACTCTGATATCAAGCATAATCAGTGAGCCAAGCCTGTGGGTTGGTGGATAACAGCTGCAGAGACAGTACATAAACTTGCGTTATCTTTTTTGAAACTTAACGTTTGCCAAGTGATTATGGTGTTAGGCTGCAGGTACATGCATGACTTGTGGTTCTTATCAGCTGCAAAAGCGCTAACCAAAACACAAAACACAAAAACAGCAGCAGATGAGCTGCCCCTGGCAAACCAGTCCAGTTCATGTTAGCCCGGCCGGCCGCTGGTTTAGCCGGCCGCATGGGGCTGCGTCGGAGCACGCCGTTATCGTGCGTGCTTAGGTAGACTTGCCAGCTGGCTGGGCTGGCAAGCTGGCTGGTCACACTAAGCTGGCTGGCCGAGCTAGGTTAAGTTTGCTGGCTGTCTAGTTATTCTGCGTATTCTCTGCGCGCTAACCATTTTAGTGGTACTTAACAACCAGCTGCAGAATCTTTTTAAGAAGAATAAAAAAAAAGAGCCAGTACATAGTAGTACATATAAGATAACAACGTGCTGATGCGACGCACCGGAGCCAGCGTTCTGGGGCTCTGATTGGCCAGCGTAACCAGTTATCATTTCGACCCTAAGAATTGAATACTGGATATCTAGAAGACCAAACACAATGCACGGCACTTACAAGTCTGGGGTCCGCAAGTCAATTGTTTGATTTGTCTGGGATTCCTGCAATTCATTTGTTTGGGAGTTCTGCAGTTGAGAAAAAAGATTATTGTCTGGTTGGTTATGGCTTGCCAGCTAAACTGAACCCCTAGCAACGCTTGTTGTTTTCTTATGCAGTTACAAGTGTCAAGAACAAGAGATAAAAAGAAGAGAACAAAGGGAAGAAGAAGAAGAGCAAAATAGCTTCTAATATTGCCTTTTTTTGTGGTAGAAAAAAATCCTCAAGTTTCTTAGATTTTTCTTGATTGATTGTTTTATGACATATATTTTTTACGTTATTTTGGGTGTTAAAAACTCATAGGTATCTGTAATAAATTAATTCTAATAAAACTTATAAAATTTTTTTCTAAAGTTATTTTTAAAAAATGAATGGGCCGATTGATGGATACAACATTTTTTAACAACTTAATTTTTCAAAATTTACATCCCAAAATATAGTCTGAAGTGTTTCGCTTTAATATCAAGTCATAATTATATTTTTTGTTTCAATATATCCTTTAACACTTTTTTATTTTCTTTTGAATTTCAAGAATTCTACATGAGATTTTGTTTAATAAGCATATATATGTGAAATACATATATTTATTTAAAATGTCTTCTGTTAAATCTATACCTGAAGTACATGTAGGAAAAGATTATGTAGTTTTTATTAATGATAATATAGTATATAAAGTCGCTAAAGAATATGATGAATCTGAAATTCAGACAGAGGTAGAGTCTATGAACTTAGCTAGAACTAATGGTATACCTGTCCCTTTAGTTTTACAGATAACGGATTATGGTTTATTAATGGAAAAAGCATCAGGTATTTTAGCTTACAACGCTTGGTCTAAATTTACTATTAAAGAGAAAAGTAATTTTGTATTATCTTTAACTAAATATATTAAGAAGTTGCCTAAAGTTGATAATTTATATTTATCTCATTTAGATTTGGATTTACAAAATATTTTTGTGAATGAATTTGGAGAGATAACCAGTATTATAGATTGGAAGGATGCTGAATTTCTTCCTAAGATTTATAATCAAAAATTACCGTCATTCTTATGTGAGGCCAATTATTTAAATACTGAAAGAGATACAGAAATATTAAGTAATATATTCTATCATGAAATGGGCAAGTTATCGGAACTAAATAATTTAATAATAGAATTGCATAATGTAGATGATGATTACGCGAAGACTATATCAGAAAGAATAAATCAAATTATATCATAATGCCTCCTTATGGAAATAGTCATCACTGTCCTATCTTCAAAAAATCTTCTAAAACTAATCAGTGTTATTGCAAAAAAACAGCAAGTTGTTTATTAGAAAGAGAGCGATAAATGGTGGGTTCATCTATTAGGTGACGAATGTCAGCAATGTAATAAAAGTAAAGTATCAATAAAATTTAAATATATTTTAAGGAAATTAATAAAATAGAATATATGAAAATTTTAGATTTAAAAGATTGTGTACTTAAATTATTTTGCAGCAAAATTAAGTCAGAATTACATTTTTTGTTTCAATTTTTCCATCTTTCTTCTTCGTTCTGAAAGAACATGAGAAAGGAAGAGAAGGAAGCAAAGAGGGATATATAGATATACAAAATCTAAATGATCTCTCTCGAAATACAATGAGCAATCAATTGTCTGGGGAGAGAAGTATAAACTCAGAGAACATATGGGAAAATCTGACCCAACAATAAAAAAATTTGCTATTGAATTTGAATTCAGCTTCTAAATTGAAATAATGTTCTTATACATAAACTGTCGGTATCACTATAAATATATTCGGCATCAGGATTAGCAACAGTATCCTTTCGAGTCATTAGATGTGACTCGTTATCAGAATTGAAATTAGTGTTAATAGTCACTCTTATTTGAGAGAGATAAATTGTGTTTATTATTTAATTGTTCTATATATCTATCTGTTCTGCTTCTTTTCTTTCTGTTCTTCTAGATCATTTTGTCGAGTCAACTGTTGTGACTCGTTTTCAGAATCGCTATTAATATTAATATTAATAGACATTCTTTGTTTTCGAGAGAGATAAATATTTATATTCTGTATGTCTATATATATATATATTTCTGTATGTTTTTCCTTCTTCCTCTTCTCCTTCTGTTCTTCTTCTTGATCATTTTTCCATAGGAAATCGATCTCTTTATATCCCTTATTTCTTAGTCATTATAGATCTTCCCGGGGCTTATTCCCCGCATATCGCATATAATAGACTTAGACTACAATAGCCTATCTCAGCATACTATAGCCTATCTCAGTCTACTATAGCCTATAGAAGAAAGATCTATGGTATTATTATGAGCACGTATTCCATAAGATAATACTGGCTCAACACATTTCTCTTTATTCTACTGACAATTGATGAAAACGTCTTCTTGGTAATATAGTCGCAGTCCCAGACTAGCGTACACACCAACAATGCTGTCTAGGAAAAAAAACCTTGCATAATCATGCGGACTCGCCAGCTTGGTCAAAACTAATCCGTATACAATAGGCAATCAGTTTTGCTGACGTCAGCAAATCAATTACAAAAAAATTCTGAATAATTGAAATTCTTTACTATTCATGTTCAGCATTCGCATTACTTAAACTATTTTATAAATTTTATTTTATTGAATTAACTTAATTCTATTTGAATAATAAACAAAATACTACAATCACCTCTCCAATTTGCAAGAATCCCAAATGCCAATCACAAGCTACCATCCATACAAAAAAATCCACATTAAATAATCAATGTTTCTTTATGTTCTATATCCATGGATATTCCGCTTGCCTTTTTTTCTTAGCTCTTGTCCTTTTTTACTGTTTATAATTAAAACACTGTACCGTCACTCAACAAGTTGATTGGTGGCCCACAGGTCAGTGGTCTCTTCATCTTGGCTATTTCTCGGCCAGCTTTCCAGCTACCTGCTTCAATGAGCTGCGCCAAAACAAGCTCGTTTTCTGTACCTTTGACTCCCAACTTATCGTTTACCATTGGCAAAATGTAATCCAAAAATCCAACCGTGCAACATCTCCATTCGACAATCAAATCGTCGTCAGGCTTGTACATCGGGATTTTCTCGGTTTCATCGTTCAGCTCCTTTTTAGCCAATTCTAATCCCTGAGAAAGCTTCTCCTTCTTGATGCTTAACAACCCAAAATCAATAAGAAGCCCCCCATTTCTATATTCGGGCAAACCAGTTAACAAAGTCTCGTTCAAAATAGTAAAACCACCGTAGTTCTTTAATGGAATAAGTAGCGAGTATGTGAGCCATTGAGTAAGTTTATGAAATGGAACAATCTTGTCCTCTTCCTTCAATTCTTCGGCCGAAGAAACACCTTGTTTTTTCATCGCCAACTTTGTAGTACTTTTATTGTACCAAGCATCACCAAGTGACTTTCCTTCTAATACAATACGCGAATCCCAGATTTCGTTGAATCCTTGAATCAACGCATTCCAGATCACGCTTAAATCAATTTTTTTGGACTCTCCCTCAACTTTGGTATTCAAATAATCGACCAAATTTCCAGGTCTATTTGCAAGTTTATTGTAGCCATCCTTTTTGTTCAAAAAAAGGTTACCTCCAAAGATCTCTTCGTTATTCATGAGAGCATCGCTCAAACTACGGATCAACTTCAATCTTCCTGCAAAACCGGTCAACTGGTTATCAGTATCATTTACTTGAAGCCATTTTTTAAACTGCTCTTCTGTGATCCCCGCAAGTTTCTCTGCATTCACTTGGTACTTGTTAGATGGGTTGTTGGAAAATTCGCCATCATTGAAAACATGGTATGATGCAACCGCCAAACCCTCCGATCTCAGAAAGGTCTCAACCAAATTTGGATCGGTCTCATCTTTCTCGCTGTACTTCCACTGGTTACCCGCTCCGGCATCCAAAAACACAGAAATTACAAACAAATCAATCAATCTTTTGGTAATTTCAGTTTCATCGATTTTTTCAGCAGTCCATAACTTCACCAAATTCATGACTCTAGGTTTGTCTTTGCCGGCTTCCAAGTGTTGCCAACGACCATGTGGTGGAATTGACTTGTAGTTGTCTTTGAAGTCGCGATCAATTAACTTCACAATAAAGTCGATACATTCGTTGAGCTTAGACTTATCGGAAAAGTGCGAGTCAAAATTGTACAACTCATCTGCGAAAGCAAGATTGAATACCGGTGTAGATTTCTCACGAACCGCATTGATAGTCAACAAGTAGTCTGCCATTTTGCAACGTGTAATTTATGGGATATTGTTGAAAATTGAAGGAAAAAAGAATTTTAGCACAATAACCTGTCAATAATGAGTTTAAAGATAGGACAATGGTTGAAAATCAGTGTGAAAATGAGAGAGAGATGAAATAGTAGTAAAATTTATGAGTGAATCAGAAAGACTTTAGTGTATTTCGGAGTGGAATCTATGGTTGTCGAAGTGGATCCTTCGTTATATTTATATTTCGAGTTGTTCTAACTGCTATCGTGAATCTCGATATATGATAACACATGCAACTGGTTGACGTATTTCTTTTTTTAGTGGGTCAAGCGCTAGAATGACTCCGATCGAATCGGTTTGTAAAAAAAAAAAAAAAAATCATCTCCGACGGCGCTGACCTTAAATTGCGCGCGATTTACCATTTTCGTCCAACGGTGTTTCTAGTAAGAACTCAAGAAGAAGTTAAAAAGACTAATGTAGAAAGACTCATTGAAAAAGACTCATTCGAAAGGACTTGCTCAATAAGAACTCCTAATCAGTATTTTGGTTCTATCTTTGAGTTTGCAGATAGGGATACGCAACAGCGAAACCCCGAGGTGAATGTAATCAATGCAAGCCTTGGTGGAATTGGTTTCTCGCGAAATCGACAAATGAGAAACTGAAAATAGCGCAAAACTTGAACCGTTCAGCAGAAATTTGAAGGATATATGGTTTTGATGAACCAGACAATCAAAAGGTTCATTCTTTGCAAGAAACAAACTAACTGAGATCAAGCAATAAGTTATAATAGCATGGATGAGGCACGTGACAAACATCACGTGATCAAGAGCACGTGATTAAATTCATATAGTACATATATATTCCAGCAACGAGCTGATTACACTGGGTATAGGATACATTTCTAAAGGGCTTACAAAACTGTTTAATAAAATAACAAACATATGTTGAATCTAATTCCTGATAGTATGCATCACAAATGTACACCTAGAGCAATTAGGGAAATCTTTTTTTGAGAAAAATTGTGTATGTCTTGTTGTTGGGATGTCAACTATACAATTATAAAATGAGAAACTGGACTTAGCGGAACAAAAGATATGGAGCCGCAAGCATCAGCAAAACTGAATATAATGCGTTGATGGACAAAAGCCGCAAGCAAGCGAGCAGGATTAGACATTAGGTTACGAGGCAGTAAAACCAGCCAGGGAAACGGGCCTAAAACGCAAGACAAACAAACATTTTTTGCTGGGACATTGGACCGCGAGTTGATAAGGTTGTTTATCTAACGAAGGAACTTAAGCGGCAACGGTGACGTCGATGTCTACACCTGGTTCGATGGTGACGTTGGTGATCTTCTTGATGAGGGAAGATGGGGAGTGGAGGTCGATGACACGCTTGTGGATTCTCATTTCGTAGTGATCCCAGGTCTTAGAACCTTCACCATTTGGGGTCTTTCTGGTGTTGATGGTCAAAACCTTGGTTGGCATTCTGACTGGACCCTTCTTGGAGACTTCGTATCTGTTAGCGTTAGCAATAATACCGGCGCAAACCTTTTCTAATTGCTTGACCTTGGTGGAGACTAAGGTCATTCTGACCTTGACGATTTGGTCGTGGACTTCGGTTTCTTTCTTTTCAACAGACATGGCGGGCTATGGTGTGTTCGTGTGTGTGGTCTATGGCTTCGGTGGAGTGAAAAGAGGACTAGATGATCAGACTGACTTTTGATGCTATATTAATTTGTGAGAAAAAAAATTCCAGGAGAAAAAAAAATCAAAATATTTCACTAGTGGTGAGTGTTGTGAAATATTTTTTTGATGCAGCGCACACCAACCATGCGATGTCCGGGTGTGCCGCCAACCTAGTGGTTTTCTCATGTGAGGATTCAAATCCTTGGTGGGTGTTACTGGATGTTTTTCGTGGAGACTGGAGAAACCACCGTCATTGGACAAAACATCAGTATCTTTTCCCGTTCGTTACTGTCTGTTAAGAGGTTTTGAATTATTTTTTACATTTCACCGCTTAAATCTACTTTCAATCCCCAGCTATCTTTTCGGTTTGCTCAGAAATTTTTTGCTCAGAAATTTATAAAGTTTTCAATATCAAGAAACTTGGCAAATCACCATAAAATCACAAATCCCGAAACAAATGAAATGCTCGGAAAAATGTAAAAAGTGAAGAAGTGAGAAAAATTTCTGTAAACAACGCACGTGCATGCCCTTCTATTTAGCATGTGACCTTCTGGAAATTCACAAGTCTGAAATTTTCCATTTCTTCTTTTTTCCGTAGTCCGCATTTCCGCAGCTCCTGACCGGTTTTTCATGCGCCGTTGTTTTTGTTACTGCAAACATTACTCAGAGAAACCTAAAGAGGCTCTATATAATTTATTTAGCCTATGTGAAGTATTCTAAGCGTTTTGAGTATTGTCGTAACATATTGTCGTAACATATGGTGATAAGATATTGTGTATAAGGTATGATATATAAGTATGATAGATAAGTATGATATATAAAGTATGACATATAAAGCGCGCTATTGAGTTCAACGCATACCGTTTGCACTAAAAGAAAGAAAAATATCCACTTTTTTAGATGAGATATGTTTTGTACGTAATATTTTTTTGCATGCAACACTGTATGCAGTATTGTATGTCATATTTTTGTGATATTTTTTTATGTGATATTTTTATGTGATATTTTTATGAGATATTTTTTATATGATATTTCAGCATGTGTATAACAGATATATATATAACTATGCATCCTACAGTTCACAGAAAACAACCATTTACAACTGCTCAGCCCAACCAGTTACAGCTGGAATCTCCCAAATTTCCAAAACCTCTTGCTAAGAACCCAGCGTGATACCCCTTTTTCCCTTTTTTGCCAGTGCTGCTCGCTTTTTGGCTTGTTCTTCTCGTTTGACAGGTTCCCGATCCAGCTAACCCCGAAAGTCTTGGCAGTCAGCCTGCCATTATTTTTGCAACCTCCTTTTTTCACAGCATGGTGTTTTCTGAAAAGTTGTGTATCGACAAGTCAGGCAAGTTCTACAAGTATGCGAAGATCCTTGTCGAATTCCTAATCTCGCAGTGGTTCTACGTCTTTCTCGCAGCATTGATTGCCATTGCCGCCGAATTTCCCAATTTTGCAAGACACGGAGGCTTGATCAAGGCACAGTACACTATTGGATACCTTGCCGTTGCCCTCATCTTTTTCCAGAACGGTTTGTCCATGCGCACATCCGTCTTCCTCGCCAACCTTTCCAACTGGAGAGCTCATGTAATCGCTATTTTGATGCAGTTTTTCATCACAGGCTCCATAATCTTTGGCCTCTGCACAGCTGTCAAGAGCGCCCACAACCCAAATATCGACAACTGGATGCTAATGGGCGCAATCGTCACCAGCACCTGTCCAACCACCATCGCCTCCAACGTCGTCATGACCAGAAGTGCACGCGGTAACTTCGAGTTGTCCATCTCCTCGGTGTTCGTCGGTAACTTACTTGGTGCATTCATCTCTCCCTTGCTATTGCAAATGTACACAAGCTGCTCCGCCTGGTCCTTTGGTAATCCAAGCAACGGCACAAGCTTCACCAACATATATAGAGATGTCATGAAGCAGTTAGGCTGCTCCGTCTTTGTTCCGTTGTTCGTCGGCCAATGTGTTAACAACATCAACCCAGACAAAGTCTTGGCCTTCAACGCAAAGTACAAGTTGAACAAAGTCGGTAGCATTTGCTTGTTGTTGAACTTGTTTGCATCTTTCTCGACTGCCTTCTATCAAAACGCCTTTACCTCTGTTCCGGGCGCTTCCATCATCATGATCTTCTTTTTCAACGCTGGTATGTACTTGTTTTTTTCCATAATTACAATGGCTTTGACCAGAAATTTCATCTTACATGCCTTCATGGTAGATCATGTGAAACCCAAGATTCATAAAAGCACTTTCCATAAATACTTGTACAGAGCCATTTCTAAGTTTTATTTTGATCCTCCGGATGCTACTTCTCTTCTATTCGTATGCCCTGCTAAAACTGCAGCTTTAGGTATCGGGCTAACCACGTCTCAATACGGAGATGATTTTGAATATTTAGGTAAATTATTAGCAGCTTTGGTGCTATACCAAACAGAGCAAGTTTTGATTGCAAATTTCTTGGTGATTCCAGCTCGCAAGTGGAACACTGTGTGGCGCAAGGAACAGCTCGAGAAAGACAGTTCTGATGAAACTGATGATGAACTGCCTCAAAATAACCGAACTGAAAGTATTGTCAATACAATTGTGGATGAAAATAATGAAGATTGTCAGTACCGCGAGGATCTTGAAAAGGCTGAGAAACATAAAAACATATCTGAAAGATTTAAGTCTTTGATCTGTTTCAAATAGCTTATTTTTATAAATTGTCCCAAAGCTGATTCGCTACTCTAAAATTTTTTCTCTTCTTTCTTTTCATTAAAGTTTATATTCATTGCAGTCTTTCATTTTTCAAATTTTAACAACCTCTAATCATACCATTTTCATTTCTATTTAGTTGTGTTTCATTGTTTATCGCATTTTTTATTTTTCTTTAAATTTCATTAATTCTTCTTTTTCTAATTTTTGTTTGACCATAGATTTTATTTTAATACTTCTGTTACTTTTAACTCCAAGATACTATTTCAAGTAAAGTTACTTTTACGTTTCTTATGACATCTTCTTTTTACTGTCTATATTCATATTAATTCTATATATATAGATACATATTATAAATTATAGCTAATTTTCGAAAAAAAAAAATATTATAGCATTAGTCACATTTCCCAAATCAAATTAGGCCCAGTTTCTTCAAAATCATCTTTCTTGATAACATATAACTCATTTCCGAGGCTTGAAACTGAATTGTAATGGGAACCCGGTCCAAAGGTTAATCTAACGAATATTAAGGCACCTAAAATAGTCAAATCGTTATTAATATCATCCTCCGCAATGTCTTTCCAATCCTGGAAGTATTCAGGTTTCTTGCAAAATTTTACTTCAACATCATTACTGAATTGAGAATCAATATTGGCAGTTGCTCTAAATTTATCTTCCGGATTACCAGTATCATCCTCAAAATTCGAAGACACAAATTTTGAAATAAGTTCTTCGAGTAAATGTTCTTTAAATCCTTTGATTCCAGTAACAGGTCCGTTAACAATAATAGTTGACCACAAATCCAATCGTTTCTCAAATACAGGATGCTTATTAATTGAGTTACTGATACCAAATGCAATCTTTGTTATTAAATCTTCTGCACCTTGGAAGCGCTGTTTGCCAACAGTTATCACCTTACCGTCAAGATCAACAAATGTGTTGGTTTCTAGCTTTGTATTTGGTTTGCTTTCCTTGGCATCCTCAGCAGTATTAGCTCCTTTCTTTTTACGTTTCTCGATAAGTTCTGCAGGCTTATTGGAAGTCACAATGTTTAACACATCCATGGTTTCTTTCTCATCTTCTCCCTGTGCATCCAATCTATTTAAATTGGTCAAAACTTCATAGATTTCAGATTTTTTAAAAGTTTCGATTTGTTCTTCGGAGAAATCAGGTAATAGTTTCTTCAAGTTTGCATTAATAGCATTACCACCTATTGGGAGATACACATTAGCAAAACTTATTGGCATAAACTCGATAACAGGCAAAATATTAACCTTCTCGGCACCGATATCTACCACCAACGCTGTTCCTGTTCCATTGGTATTGGCGTTGTTAGAATATGCAAAAAGCAAACATAGAGCGCTGGATATAAGTGTAAATGACTGGATATGGTCTAAGTTTTCAAATAGGTAATTTGTAGTTTTCTGAATATCGAGTTTCGAGAAGTTATGGAACACAGAAGTAGACGTCACAACGAGTAAATGAACATTCAATGACAGCTCGTAAGAGTTCACCGAGGATTCTGGGTTCAACTTCACATATTCTTCAGAGTTATATTTGATCAAAGACTTGTACACAAGCTTGACAAAATAGTTGAACGCGTTCTGGTCTGTGATTACACCGTTTTCAATGAACTTGATCTCCTTGTTTCCAGGCACAGAAGTGAAATAGTTTTTTTCATTATTTGGATGCTGGTACACTTTGGTAGGTATGCTGATTGATTTTGATGGTAGTAATTCATGCAATGACGAAATTGAATTGAACTGTGCATGTGTGGTGTAGGTTCCCACGTTAATTATGAAGTACTGGAACTCTTTGTGTGGGGCCATTTTTGTTTTTTTCTATTTTTCTTATACTTCTCCAACTTGTTACTTTCACAATTCAGTTATAATGAGAACTTTGCCTAACTTTTAAGTAACAAAAAGTTTGCGAATGTTGGGACTATAGAGTTAGGGTCTTTTAGGCGTAACTTGAAGTCAGTGTTAAATATGAAATTGTAACTAAGCAGTTAGAGATAATAAAAATGCACTATTTCTACTGAAACTAAAAGAAATAATGAAAAAGTGAGTGAGAGAAAAAAACAACAAAAAAAAAAAAAAAAAAAAAAAAAATCCATCAAAGAGCTCGTAACCATCAAATCATGCTTTGTAAATTTAGACGCGTCTAAAACTTAGCAAATATTATTTGAGACGCGTTTAATTTTTTATATATCAGAAAATTACTAAATAAGGAAACATTCAACCAGCCATTCAATTATACTTTTTCCATCACAATCCGAATTAATACAAAAGAAAATATATATCAAAACTACAAAAAAAAAAAAAAAAAAAAAAAAAAAAAAAAAGTAAAAGATAATCAGTAATTGAAAAACTATACCAATATACGCACAAATAACCAGATATTGTTTTAAACTCCATACAAGCTCCTGATCATTTATATGTTTCTCTGACTATCTTAACCAAAAATAATTGACAATCACAATATCAGTGGGTCATCAGCACACAATAAACATAGCTATTATCAGCAATTCAACGCACAGCGACACAATTAACTCGGGGGATTCTCAGAATAATTGATTAAATTTATGCAACTTATACAACCATACGATCCCCAGACAAGTATTCATTAACATCAAGTACATCAGCCATGGTTAGACGTT
The DNA here is from genome assembly GCA_031125705.1 of Saccharomycopsis babjevae. Lineage (NCBI taxonomy): Eukaryota > Fungi > Ascomycota > Saccharomycetes > Ascoideales > Saccharomycopsidaceae > Saccharomycopsis > Saccharomycopsis babjevae. The sequence goes on along the minus strand of JASTVB010000027.1, from coordinate 141,138 downwards.
CAATAGGCTCGAAAACAGTCTCCAGACATATATCAGAACAGCGCGAATCACTGGTTAAGACAGAATCCTCGGACTCGGAGGAGCAACTCTTCCCAGGAATAACAAGAAACCACCCAAACGATCCAGTGACAAGAAGCGCGAGAAAAACGCCTGTGTCGTCCAAATCTATAGGGTCGCCGATGAAAAGAAGATACAAGCCCGGAATAAAAGCATTGCGAGACATTAGAAAATATCAGAAATCCACATCGCTTCTACTTCGGAAGCTTCCGTTTGCACGATTGATTCGTGAAATAGCAAACGACTATATTGGAAATGATTACAATCTAAGATGGCAATCTGTAGCACTATTAGCATTACAAGAAGCCTCAGAAGCATTCTTGGTAAATTTATTAGAGGATACAAATCTCTGTGCAATACATGCTAAGAGAGTAACGATTATGCAGAAAGACATACAGCTAGCAAGAAGAATAAGGGGCCAGTTTTAGGCAATTAGTTAATAATCTATAGAGTTACTTAAAAATATATTATATGCATGTATAGAATGCCGTGGATAAATAATAAAAGTTGTTTTTACAAAAGCTTTTTAATCTGTATATATGTGTGTAAGTTGCAAAGAGGTGTGAGCAGCATCGATAAGTGGGCTTTGTGATTTTCTGTAGTATTTTAGTCAGGCTGAAACAAACAGACTTAAATTCAGCGGGCCATAGCAGGTCATAGAGATAATTATGTGATAACTTGATATAGCATTAGAAGTATGACAAAATAAGGTAGAAGCAGAAAAACATGAAAAGTGCACCTCCAAAGAAAATAAATCTGTCCTGATACACTCTTCTTTCCACCCTCTGAATTGTGGAACGGGAAACTCCTAATGTGACTAAACTGGAGCTCAATTTTTGCTCAAAAACACGGAGATACTGATTCTGTGTCACAATGTCGTCGAAACTTCTTTGGCCCATTTCCAATATCTCGTCAAGCTGCTGGCTAGCTCTTCCCAAAGTTTTCTGTTCCTTGTCTAAACCCTCCTGGTAACTCAATCCACTACCTGGCTGGTATCCATAAGGATTGCTGCTGGACGACGAGCTGGAGGCAACTATATCAGCCAAGCCGTCGTTGTTATTTCTATTCACAGAACGTGCTCCACGATTGAGCAACTCACTTTTATTGCTCTCAAAATTGCTCTCCTCCTTCTTTTTCTTTATTCTTTCAAACCTAGACTTTAAATCATTTGCCTCGTTTTGCAACTTGCTCAACTTTTTTTCTAGTTTTGCCTTATTTTCCTCAGATGGCTCCTTTTCTATGCCGCTGCTGATTTCAGTGATTATGCGGAATAAGTTTGAGATGGAAACTGAAATCTGTCCCTGCACTGATAGCGGTGACTGTAAGTAGTCTTTTTCAAACACAGACAAATCCTTTCTGATAGTCTGGATTTGTTTAACACCGTGGCCAAGCAAAGAATTCTTAAAATATTATTGTTAGCAGAAAACATCAACAAAACGATAAACAACAAACAAAAAAAAGCAAAAAGAGATTCTGCGGCTTAATCTAAACCAAACTTACCATTTCTTTTATTTTTCAGAAATAAAATTGAAATTAATCCCCAAAAATATTCAACAGTAGATAAGTTACGCTTTAATCAGTGTATGAAGATTTTAGATATTTAGGTTTTGTACTTATATATATCTTTAATATTATTCCTCAGTGAGAATCAATGAATTATGTTTTTTTTTATCTGAAAACACTAAACTAACCAAAAACTCAAAAAAAAAAAAAAAAAAAAAAAAAAAAATAGGTTAATTGCGCTGGTCTTTTTTTTCAATCAAATTTCCCTATCACGTGAAAATAGAATACAAAAAGTCGTTGTGATTTTGAAATTTTGACTGATTTAAATTTACTTTGCCCTTGCAGAAAATTGCAAAATGACGTTTCTTTTTTTTTCGATTATTGCTAAAAATAATAAAATGTACAAAGGCTGTCAATTGACCCTTCAAAGATAAAGATTGCTTTTTTCTTTCTTTCATGATCGACGCTATAACAGTAATTTCAAATTCCAAAAATGTATATAGAACAATTTTTGGCAGTGCTATATGATAAATAGCTGTGAATTTCTCGTAAAAAATTTGGTAATTACGATGTTCATAGTTGATTATTAGTTTCAAATTTTACGGTTTTTTTTTAATTGTTATACCATCACCGATATTTTTCGCAACTTGAACCCGGAAATAGAATAACGATAGCTTGGGTCATATAGCATACGGCGTGTACTACATAGAAGATAAAATGAGTTCTTATATGCAAAGAAATAGTGACAAGAGACTCTCGGGGATTGGGTTCTATGAGTTACTCCAAAAAGGTGAAATTTCAAGTCCTCCAATGTCGGATTTGAAGGACTCCAACAAAATGTTTCGCAGACATTCAATAAGAAGATCGGCATCCATGAATCAAAATCTGACAAATAAAACGAACAGAAACATGTTTGCTGCTTCGGCTGCAGCTGCGGCCGCTGCTTCGGCAGCTTCTGCCTCTAAAATCACGTATTCTGAAGCTAGACCACGCTCCGGTTCTACATTCACTAATACTCTGACGTCCAAAAGGCTTGCGAGAACCAGATATTCCAAGCCAGAAAATACTCAAGTTCATAATGATTATTTCAAAATACAGGAAGAAAGAAAACGGAAAAGAACTGAGAGTTCTCCATCTACTGCCTCACCGGTTGACAATCAATTTCAAAGGTTTTCTCAGAGTTTTGTTTCCAAGAGTCCGCTCTCAAGTCTGAAAAACATCGAAAGCCTTGATGTTTACGAGGGCAGCTCTATTGGGGCACAATCAGCGCATCCATATCAATTGGATAGTACTGAAAACACCAATATTGTAGACACTTCAATTTCAGAAATGAAACAACCGGCAAACACAAAAGTATTGGAAGAATATCACTTTAGTACACAAAATAGTCCATCCCATGTTGTTTATGACACTATTGAAATCAGAAAACAAGTAAAAACTGATACAAAGTCTGAGCTTCCTAATATGGTTCAAATCACTAAAGAAGCAAATACTCAAAGAATTGATGAAGAAGCTCATGATGTTCAAGATTCACGAACATTTTCAAATGAGAAGTTTGCGATTAATAATAATTATAGTGAAGCTGTTCTCCTTGAAGAACGAAATAATCAAAAGAAAAGGGACCTGAAACTTATGAAAGCCGTGATTGAAGAAGAGAAATTTAACAAAGTATTAAAACGAAAAAAAAATTTCAAACTCAAGGATAAACATGTTAGTGGCGTATCTGTTGCAGCTCAAGCTGCAAGAGGAGAATTAGTTTTGCCGCATGAAGATCATGAATCTAAGTTGTTCAGTTCAAAAAAAACTACAATTTCACCTGATACTAATGCCAATAATGATTCTCAAGTGAATGATAATAGCCCTCAAGGACATAATATTGACGCTAATGAAACACAAATAGCTGCGGAAGAAGAACAGGATCGCCTCAAAAACAAAAAATCTGGATCAAATGGTATAAACTTTTTTAAGAGGTTTGGTTTTGGTAAAAGAGGAAACAAACCTACAAAAGAACCAGACGGCCCAAACAAAGAAAAAAATCACTCCAAAAATTTATTTTCCAGAAAAAAACAACCAGATTTCAATCCCAATTCTACATCTGACTGGCATCATCCAGATGGTTTCCAACAGAACTTGAATCAGCAAAACGTTTCAAACGAAGGCAAAGCAGTAACGCATAGTACTTCGGAGACATTGCAGAGCTTGAAAAGTTATCCAATTTCAAGTTCGGTAAATACGAACAGAAACACTTTTCAGCACACACAATCTAATGACACAAGAATTCAAAATATAAAGAAAAATGGTGTTTTGCCAGAAAATCCTCTGACCCCCACAAAAGTTGAAAATCATGAAATTTTCAAATCCATGCCTAACAAAGATAGTAATGGAACAGGATCTAGTGTTGTGGTTTCAAATGATAAAGAATTAGAGTCATTGATCAAGCAAAATAATAAATTGGACAAGAAACTCAACACCAAAGAGGATGAAGGTAGTTATATTTTGACTGACTCCGAAGGTAATTACAGTGGTAACGAAATGAGTGTCATGGAAAAGTTATGAACATTTATGTATCTTAATTTACAACACAAATTTATATTGTATACAGTATATAAAATTTAATTCTAATGAGAAAGTACCTATTTTATGTTTATATTAAAGTTAATCAACTTATTCACGCAAAGTATTCAAAGCGGTAGTTTCATCACCAGGATCGCCACTATTGGTACTGAAATGTGAGTTTGAAGTAGTTCTTCTATGCAGCATTTGTAAAGATCTTCTTATTCCACCGATTGTATTGTCCAAGGGTATTTCATCTATAGGATTTTTTCCAGTACCAAATAATTTGCTTCCACTTACTTCACGGATGTGATGTCCAGAACGGCGATGTGAATTACTGATGCTATCCATTTCAAAAGCGTTGGAGGAGGTATCATCAGACAATTCATAGTTGAAATCATCTGGAGATGTACTAACTGGCAACAATTCATCGTTTGAATGGGATCTAGAAATATTCAAAAGATGCACCCCAAGGAAGATAGTTATGAAACCACAAACCAAAGATATAATATTCACTGAAGATGTGGTGTTGAAGCCTCTAAAAAGAATGAACGAAGCAACCAAAGTTAAAGTGGTGAAAGACACATAATAAAGTGGATTAACGATAGAAGTATCAAACTGGTCAAGTGCTTTGTTGAGATAATTCATTTGAGTGAGGATACAAAATACAACCACAACAATAAAAAAGTATGTGGAAAGAGAAGTGAATTGATTGTTTCCATTAAAAGTCAATTTTAAAGCAATACCAAAGGCTTTGATGGCCATGACGGAGATGGAACCCACAGTAGAGCAAATTGAGATGTAAACCATTGGGTTTGTGGAACCGTATTTTGGGGAAACCTTGTAGACTATGAAAGTAGCAAACACTGCGACAAACAAGCAATAAAATATGAAACCAGGACGGAGAGCGTAATCCAAGATTTCATCCACAGTTTCGATTTCCTTATCAGGAGGAGCGTGCAAAACGATGATGACTGAGCCAATGATACAGATGGCACAACCCATTTTTCCCAAGGTTCCCAATTCTTCTTTAAGAAATATGGAGGCCAAAATGGCACCAATGATGACAGAAAGCGCACCAAGAGGAGTGACTAAAATGGCAGGAGCAAAAGTGTAGGCCGCAAAGTTGGCGACCTCACCAATTGCCATGGTGGCTATACCAGCCCACCAGATAGGGTTCTTCAAATATTCAAAGCCTTTACCTTCAAACCCTTGATTCTGTGCATTTATTAAGCCCTTTTTAGTAATGATGAATGATGTTCCTATGGCTAATGAGGAGGACATGGCCAAGGCCAAGCCGATAAACTTGTCTTGCATGTTCAAAGAGGTCTATATGAGTAAATATGAGATTATTAAGTTGTTTTCTGTTCTTTGTTTTCTGTTTCTTGCATTTGCTGACTTTGCAATATTGACAAGATAGACTGGGAGACGCAGAATAGGTAGTCTTGTAGGAGGATCTCTGATCTGTAAGGTTCTGGGAGCAGCGAGGAAAAGAGTGGATATACGCTGTTTGTTCTCGCAAAAGGGAATCCTGTTTATTTTTGTCAAACTCTACAGTAGCTATCGACAAAATGGAGAGAAATACGGAATGTGAGTGTCTGAATGTCTTGTTTTTGGCCGTAATAACTGCTTGTGCGAGATTTTTTGCGGGATGTCTGTTGGTATTTGAACTTTTAGATCGACAGATATTATAAAATTTAGGATGCTACCAATCTGCTATATTTATTTGAGCTAATGTGATGTTAAATTTTTTCTTTTTTTTTCTTACCTGTTATGGCGGCTGTGGGAGCTGAATTGGTCTGCAGTGTTGTTATGAGCGCGTATAACTCTCAGCTTGTTTATTCGTCTAAGCGATAGATACCTTTAATGGATAAGCTTACACAAAAGAGTGAGATTGCTTAACGAAAAGTGGATTTCAAGTTGACGAACTGGCCTGATAACAGCTTGACAAATTGACTAAACAGCGATGGTGGAAATTTGATAGATGTCGATGTAGGTGCCATGAAGATCCTTAAAGGCTAGTAATGGCTAGAAGAATTAATTTTTTTAAAAAAAAAATAAGAATCGATGAAGAGAGTCAGAACAAGGTTGGTAAAAATATCACATGACCAAGGAAACAACTCTGTACGAGAAAAAAAGAAAAGGACACTTTCACGCTGTCCAACAAATTGTTGCTTGAAGATGTCAAGAGGTGAAACGAGACATACGTGACTCACGTGCGGTTCTGCCTGTAACGGCGCTTGACGTCTGTGTCCACATATGGCCCTTATGCGCGTGAACTTTGTCTACCAGTGGGGGCAACAAGACCCGTTGGGGGTTTCTAGCTGGCTGCCCAGAGTTCCTGTCCCTATATAGGTGTATCTTTCAAATACATAGATCACAATAGTTACAATAGTTCTCAAAATACATTTCTGAGCATTTCTTTGTATGGAGCCTCTTTTTTTCTTGGTTAGGTTCAAAATTCACTTCTAGACTCTTTTTCATGTGTAGATGAATTTTTGTGTTGGTTTCTTGCAACAGCTATTGGTAGTGAATTAGGCTTTTGCAACAGCAGCTAGGCCTCGCTAGCCCAGGACTCGTGCCTATGGCTCCCTCTCCCCCCCCCCCCTGTAGATTAATAGATGCAGTAGCTCGCTGAGTACAACCAATGAATAGTAGGATGTACAAATTTTTGCGTTACAGATAAAGAGTCTTTCATTGCTTTTGTTTGTTGAAATCTAGCCCCCTGCTCTCTGGGGCTGCGACAGTAGCAATTGTTTGAAAATTGCTCTTTACGCACATTAGCAAACTTAATTTTAAAGTTTTGAGCACTACAATAATGGTTTTGAGCTCTGCATCCTTGAGTTGATGCCCCTCTAGCAGAAAGAAAAGAAAGAATGGAGAATCCGGAAGGGAAGCAATAAGAAAAATAATTGTAAGCTTTATATTGGTTTAAGCTATTTTATTCTGCATGTTTTGAGCGTTGGTGTGTTTTTTTGAGTTCCTGATCTTCAATGTGATCAGCAGCTACCAGCTAGAAGAAACTATTAACTAGTGGTAAGAGTCCTAATTTACTAAGAGTAGCTACTACGTAAAAAAAGCCAGTAACAAAAGTTACTGACAAAAGTTTCCTGTTGCCGCCAGATGCTTTTTGGTTAGCCGCATGAGAACTTTATGTCCACATATACGGCTTGCATCTCCTTACTATATTTTAGTGCTGATATATGCATGCATGTATAAAGCTAGTAGTTGATCAATCATAGATATCAACGGCTGGTGCAACTTGCTTGACTCTATTCAGCTTTGACAGATGCCCAGTTGAAACAAGTTAAGATAAGGAAAAAAAACCACATATTGTTTGAGTAGTCGCACCCAGAAAAATAAGCACAATTCTTGATTTGTATCTGCTTTTTGTAAAACCAGGAACATTATGATACATTGATTGGCTTTATCGATATCAGATACAGTTGAAAGTAAACTTGTTGCAGCTTTTGGGGCATATTTATAGAAATTTATATTTGAAGATTATCAGTAAGAAACTCGTCTTGTTCCCATTGAAATTGCTAAGGTTGATAAAGTGGGCACCAAATGAATAGCTGAAATTTTGTCGCTTAATTTTTCAATATATGTTATTGTTATTGATGCCATTACTTTATTTTATTCTACTACATTGTCGTTTCATATTTATTTATATTATATTATATTATATTATATTATTTAATTGCTAGTTCATAGTCTTGATTTGGTTATTCTTTTTTTTTCTTAAATTGTGTAGTTTTTCAACAGGACCGCGAAGCCTTATCAAAAAAATCAGAGCATTGTTCATCTTACTTTGTCCATCCTGCTTTGTGATTTTTTCGGTGTACATTTCCAAAATTTTTGTGTCTGTTTATTTGTGTTAATTTTTTTTCATTCTATAGGTCCTGTTTTTTTACTTCTTTTGGCCTGGGAAAGCCAGTCTTTAATTATTGTTTCACTTATTGACTAGATAGCAAATTTATGTGCTCTAATTTTGTAAAATTATATAGATAGTCTGGGATAAATATGAATTCAAATGAGGATTCCCGCAAAATTACCCCTGAAGATTTTCAAAACACCATTGCAAAATCTGAAAATGATGCTGCTAACGACAGCTTTAATGACCCGTCTTACTCCAAAAACGTTAATTTCTTTGATTTATTAGATTTTGTTGAAAAACAAGATATTGAAGGTGTTTCCAGCCAGCCTGGAAAGATTTCCAGCATTACAAACACTCCTGAAATATTTCCCCTTAACACAACTAAACTTCCTGAAAAAGATGAAAAATCATTTGAGCAAAAAGAAGTATTTTCCAACAGTGAAAGGTCAAACAAACCCTGCTTTGAATTGGATGATTTGCCAACTTTTATCAATAGCTTTGATTCTGATTTAGCAAAAACAAAAAGTTGTGATTTGTGTAAAAGAGATCCCCCACTGGTTGTTAACAGAGAGATCAGCCCAAAAGATACATGTGTTGGATTAGCCAATGCGGTTTCTCTAAATATTTGTGGAAATGCTGAACCAAATGTGAGCAGTATTAGTTGTATCCTGAGATTTGACCCAACCAATTCCACTTTTGAGCGGCAATCAAGTACAAGTGATACTAATTTGAGTTTGAATTTGTTTCCTGATTGTCCACAATCATCTTTATCACCCATTCGTTTTATAGAAAATCACTCAAATTCAAAAGTAGATGACACAGTAGAGAGTTTAAGCAATAGCAATATATGCGAAACATTTCATAATTTAGAATTGAATTCAAATCAGTCTTCTGAAGAATTATCAAAGAAATTTGCATACAAGATTCCAAAAATTCAAAAATCCTTTTCATTTGATGTTTTTGAGTTGACTTGTAAAGTCAATATTCTGTTTACACAAAGAGATCCTTCCGTTGAAGAAAATATTTTGAAAATTCATGATACAGAAGTTCCAGTAGACTTGGACTTTAACACTACTCAATCAGCTACATATTGCAATTCCGAAACTATATCGCCAAGCTATCCTTTTCTGCCTCGTAACTCAAAAGTTTCAAAAGAAGACATAAGGAGTTCTTTCAACAGAAAATCTTGGATAAATGGTAACGATAAAATTGATCCAATACTTTTTGATAAAAATATAGAAAATTTATCGAATCTAAATTCTTGCAAACAATCTGATCATTCGAACAAAACTTCATTGAATAATCTTGAAGATTTTTGCATGGAGCTTGACATCCAAAAAGATTCAAAGCTGCTCTTCAATGAGTCAGGTTTGTTGACAAATCTTGATGATAGCTTATTGAAAATCGATCAAACAGATAATTTTAGCCATTCGTCACAAGACTTGAGTAAGCCAAGAAGTAAAAGCTATGACAGTGTGATCACCAAGTCAAAAAAAAATTCAAAAAAAAAAAGAAGAAATTCAAAAAAAGCAGTATCAACAAGTGAGCGTGGTAGAACTAAAAAGTTTGAAAGGAAATCTTCGAAAAGCAACTCTGGTTCCAAAAAATTATTTCAATGTGAGTCTAAAGATTGTAATAGCACATTCAAAAGAAAGGAACATGCAAAAAGACACTATCTTTGTACGCATACAGACGTCAAGCCATTCAAATGCGATGTTTGTGAGAAAGAATTTCCTCGCAATGATAATATGTTGCAACATTGGAAGACTCATACAAAAAAGGGAGAGTGAATTACACCAATTGTAGAATTACGTGAATATTATTATTATTATTATTATAATTATTATTATTATTATTATTATAATTATTATTATTATTATTATTATTATTATTATTATTATTATTATTATTATTATTATTTTTGTTGTTGTTGTTGTTGTTGTTGTTGTTGTTGTTGTTGTTGTTGTTGTTGTTGTTATTATTACTATCATGGTTTTTGATGTCAGCATTATTTTAGTTATGAAATCCAGGTTGGGAAAAGTATTACGAAGACAGTAAAGCAAAAGGTCCTTCACATTTTTTTACTATATGATATTTTCAATTGTGAAATATTCTCAGGAGAACGAATATGAAAATATATTCAAATGAGTAGTTGCAAATCAATTTCAAAAACTATAATAGTAATAATAACAACAACAACAACAACAACAACAACAACAACAACAATAATAATAATAATGATAATAATAATAATAATAATAATAATAATAATAATAATAATAATAATAATAATAATAACAGTAATAAATTTATGAATTTAAAAAACCAAATCCGTGCTTTCAACTTTCAAAACATTCACGAATCGTAAAAAAAAATATGTCTAGCAAGCCATCAGAATACATGTTTTAACATTTCGGTTCAATTATATATATCCTGCCAATTTGAATGTCAGACAATCAGTTTATCTGTAGTTTTTTGTTGAAATACTTTTTTTAAAAATTTTTTTTGGTAAAGTCGTATTGTTACAAATTTTGGCTGGATTTACATATTATTGCCCCAGATTTACAAAGATAGTACATTGTATTAACATTATTATATAATTATTGCTGAAATCTACTGAATGCTATACTTTTTGTTAATATCTCTAATATTAGAGGCTAATGGAAATTATTTTCGCTTAATAACTGCTATCAATAGAGAATCGCTCTTGGCTTTTATTTAAATCGTTCATTTTTTTTCCCTCTTTTTTTGCTGAAAGAAAAACTGCTGAACCACGCGAAGAGAACGAAATGCACTGTCAACAACTACATTTAGATTTTTTTTTTTCTCCAGTTCTTTTTGATGTATTATTTAATTGAGAGATTCACCACAAATTTAGCGCAGGCTTATCATAGATCCAGCACAACTTTCCATTTTGTACATATAGATATACATTAGCTTTATTAACTCTCTGTTCTTCTTGATTCAAGCAAAATTGTCAGCAATCTTAAAAGAGCTTGGATAGAACTGAAAATTTGCAGACAAATTTAAAAGCTATATTAAAATAGCCAGATAGCAGCAGTTAAACATTCTGGTTAATTAATTAAAAAAATGAATGAGCTTCTAAAACCGATACCACAAATTCTGTCCCCACACAAGCCTGTTGGATTTATCAATAAAAATAGGGCAAATGCAAGAAATTCAGTTCTTCCATCACCAGTTCCTTTCAGAATGAAACCCAAAAAAAAGTCGTGGATTTCTATGAAAGGTCGCCGTGCTCTATTTTATTGCCTTGCTTTGACGGCGCTAGCATATATTGTGATTTCTTCAGTAGGTTCCGGAAAGAAGGTGGAATCAGATGGATATGAACTTGCAGCCCCTAATGAATTTGTAGGAATTGAGCCTCAGAAAGGAAGAAAATCACCCGTGGCTGAGGTAGACAATAGCAAAGCAGTTGGTGATTCAACCGGCAAAAAGAAAGGCAAAGAAAGTGAACCTAAAAAAGAAGTTAAGATTCAATTAGATCTGGATGTGGCCAAATCTGATAGCAAAGTTGATCAAATTGCAGGCAATCTTGAATCTGCAGACGACAAGAAGGTCGTGGTGCTTGAGAAGGGAAGAACCAACAAGTATTACGATGAAAGCGAATTCGAGGATAGTGAAGAATACATGAATAAAATGGATAAGAAAAAGGCTGCAGTAATGAATAAAAAGAAGAAGAAAGTAAGTGTTGTTGGGAAAGAGGAATAATTTGAGAAGAATGGCAAATACATATATTGCAAGTTTGGTTTCTTGAATGCAATGCTGCTGATCAACATTCAACTTGTGCTTAGCGAAAATACTTTTGCATTGATCATTGGCTTGTGTTTAAGAAACTGAACAAAATTAAAAATAATAATTTTTGTACTGTTCTTGCCAATCCCTTACATATTTATAAATTTTTAAAATACAAGACCTTTTGATTTTTTTTTCTTTGAATATACAGCTTGATTTCTTTGGTAGTGGAAAACAGAAAACAAAACAAAGCATTATTTCTTCAACTATGTGGGATTCTGAGCTCGAATTATGCTCACAACCCCCTTATAATGACCTACGTTACTTTTGATTAGGTCAGTACAGTAGTCTAAATTTGTTTCTGCTAATACCACATTGAATTTTCTTTTTTTTTTTGGTTCTATAACTTTTAAAAGAGAGATTATACAAAACATTAGATGATTTTACTATAAATAAATGAGAAATTGTAGTTTAAAACTGAATTTCCAGTTTCAATACGTTGCAAACACTAGTTGTCTACCCCATGTTTCAAAGCATCTTTCCGTTCTTGCCAGATATTTTTTCCAGTGCAACTGCAGACTTCTTTATCATTCAGCCAGACACCCGCGCTTCTTGCAATGACACCCACAAGTGATCTATCATCATCTTTAAAACACTCCTTTTCATTACTGACCGCAAAACCTCTACCAATAATTTCAGGAATAGTAAGACCATCAACCTTTAAAAACGCTTGGCCCTGTTGCACACCGTCACTGTTACTGCTAACAGAGATCGGATCAAGTTGCTTGAACGGCTTGCTTCGAAGAAGACCCTGGAACGTGATATTTCCTGTTGATCTAATACTAGGGTAGTAGGTACCAGGCTGCGAGATCCCCGAGATCGTCAAATCTATGAGCAATTTATTTTGACCCACAGAGACCATGCGGGCCAAACCCTTGACGTTTTTTGTAGATTCTGTGAAAGTAGCAGTCTCTAAAATTGCGACGGCGGCAGATTGGTCGTTTGCACCACTTCCTCTGATGATGGCATCTTTACCTATGGATTGCAAGGTTTTGACAATTGTAGAAGGAGCGGTAGAACCAGTTATGGCTACAAGCTGGGTTGAAAGATCGATGTCGTAGTGAGATACTCCCTTAATCTTGTTCAATGCAGACGATACAGACTCGACACACGATTTGCACTCCATTGGCACCGCGTAAACACACTGGAACGAATCGCTATTGTTTTCTGGAGAAGTCATTGAGGTGTTGACGAAAGCTTCTGGTTTTGCAGAGCTGTCGATTCAAAAGTTGTAATCTAAAATTGAAATTAAAAGGCTTTAACTAAAAAATAAACTAGAAAACCAGCTATGATCGAAAACTGAATTGAAAAACTTGAGATTGAAAGTAGAATTGACTCAGATGATAAGCTGAATGGATCGATCTTATTCTTTAAGAGATTGTGGTCTATCATTAATAATGCTTACAAATGACATCAAATGCGCTCTTGTGGGCTTGATACATGCTGACCAAGGAAAACCCGGACATAAAGGCGAAATATATGCAAACACCAAAACGTCAAAAAAACACAACATATAAGCTAATACATTCAGAAAACGTTACATATATAAACTGAAACAATAAAAAACCTTAACATTCGATACACCTATTATATGAAAATCGCAAAAGCAAAAGGCTCGTTTATCATTTGTCTCTGAATTTTTTTTCTCCACGACGAAATATGCTGCCGACTGAGCAGCGGGCAAACTGAACCAGCCGAAACCAGTAGGGAGTAAGTGCGCAACTTTCCCTTGAGTTTGTTCCCCTCTAGGCTCTTCCCCTCATTCGGAGTTTCACCGTAGCCATCGGAAGACAAACTGCCAGAACCTCGGATGTTTAGGGGTCTCGGAACGAAAAGCTTTCTCCACAGGACTAGCAAACATTTTTTTTTTCTGTGCGGTTGCTTTACTGGCGGGCCTTAGCAAAAACTTTGATCAGTTCTAGGTTGAGCGCTTGCTGAAGGAGGTGGGCTGTCTGCTCGCCTGATGCTTTGATGTCTTGGAGGCCAGGCACCCCAGGTGGCTGGGTCTCTGCTAGACTGCAACTCACCAGCTAATAATTTGCTCGGCTAGAATTAAGTTTGAAGTACCAACGTTCGTGTACCTTTAGCGGCAGTGGCTGCCAAGAGTTTTATCTTTGGGCTGCTGGGCCGCCACCGTTGAACAAGCCCAGCACATTATGGACTATTCCCAACTCTCACTACAGCCCCTAGCAGACCGTATCGATGCTCCATCTAGCTTGACGAGTCCTGCGAGCCCGCTCATGGTGGCCCGCCACAGAGCTACAAGCTAACCTGCTAAATACTTTCGCAGCTGTAAACGGCTTAGCTGCAGCCGAGCCTGCCTACAACACACGCTGGATAGAGCATCGGCACGATTAAGCTTAACAACGGCGGGCTGCTGTTCCAAGTGCCCGATGCGCTCTCCGCGCTGGTTTGAGCTGCCAAATGCAAACATTTAGCCACCCTGGTCACAACCTGACTATTTGAGTATTTGGTTTGGCATCACTATTCTCGCATTGGTTGCGATCTCCGTTGTTGCAGAATTTGTTTTTACAGCGTTTTTCTTGCCTGACTTTCTAAAAGCAATACTGTATTTTTATTTATAGTTTGCTTAATTCATGTGTCAATTTTATCAACTAGGGTTATTCTAATCCTAGAGACTAATATCACATGCCAGAATCTTTGCAAAATTGTTGCTTGTTATAAATACTCAAGGATAACCACGTCTATTGACCCCATCTATTTCCCATCTGCTTTTTTTTTTGTCTCAAAATTTTTTTTTGTTTTTGCAATTATTGTTCCTCATACTCTACAACTTGGCCTTTTAATCAAAAGTTAATAATTATCTCCATTGAAAGCCTTTTGTTAAACTGATATCTGCTACTTTTTGTTTGTCTCATTGAAAGCTTTTTTTCCATCGTAAGCCTTTTGTTTCGTTGAAATTTTTCAGCTGGAAACTTTTGTCTCGTTGAAAGCGTATCATCCACATCGCCAAGAGCCTATTTATACACATTATTCCATTTAAGTTGCTGACCTGAAATTGTCGCGTTTTTTTTTTGGAATCACTTTATCAAACATTGCTCGTTTGCACAACTAGTTAAACCGTTTTTGTGATTGCCCACCTACGCTTGCCAAATATGGAGTTCAACAAGAAGGTTGTCATCATCACCGGAGCTGGAGGCGGCTTGGGTAAGTCCTATGCCCTCGAGTTTGCTAAACGCGGCGCCTATGTCGTTGTAAATGACTTGCGAGGAGCCGATGAGGTTGTCGAGGAAATCAAGTCGAAATATCACGTTGATGCGTTGGCAGACCAGAACAATGTCGTGCATGGTGAGAAAATCCTCGCTGCTGCAATGCAAAAGTTTGGCAGAGTAGATATTCTTATCAATAATGCTGGTATTCTCAGAGATGCCTCGTTTGCCAAAATGACAGACGACCAGTTCAACTTGGTCATCCAAGTTCATCTTCAAGGTGCTTATAGTATTACAAAGGCTGCGTGGCCAATCATGAAGGCTCAAAAGTTTGGCCGTGTCGTCAATGTCTCTTCTCCTGCTGGTCTCTATGGCAACTTTGGTCAAGCGAACTATTCTGCTGCAAAATCTGCCTTGATTGGCTTCTCCGAAACTTTGGCTAAAGAAGGCTTTAAGTACAACATCTTTGTCAATGCTATTGCTCCTACTGCCCGCTCTAGAATGACAGAGTCTTTGCTTCCACCAAAGCTTTTGCTGCAAATTCTGGCGGAGTATATTACCCCTTTGGTGGTTTACCTCTCGCATGCTTCAACCACAGAAACAGGCAAAATTTTTGAATTGGCTGGTGGCTTTTTCTCTCAGACCAGATGGGAGAGATCTTCTGGTGAATTATTTTATCCAGATTCTACCTTCACCCCTGAAGCCATTTTGAATAAAATCGACTCAATCCTTGATTTCTCAGACAGCAAATCCTTCAAGCCAATTGAGCACCCTACCCAGTTGGCCGATTATGTTAAGTTGAACGACTTGGCCAAGCTGGAACGTAATTCACCAAATCCTCAGGGTTCTACGAAAGTGTCTCTTGCGAATAAAGTCGTGCTTATTACTGGTGCAGGTGCAGGCTTAGGTAGAGCACATGCCATGCTTCTTGCCAAATATGGTGCTATTGTAATTGTTAATGATATTAGAGATCCATCTCCGGTAGTTGATGAAATTCATGCTGCCGGTGGTAAGGCTTTTGCTGATATTCATGATGCTAGCAAAGATGCAGATTCCATGATTTCAGAAATTGTGAAAAAGTATGGAAGAATTGATGCTATAATTAACAATGCCGGTATTCTTCGTGATAAGTCTTTTGCTAATATGTCAGATGATGAATGGAATGCGGTATTGCAGGTTCATTTGATGGGTACGTATAAACTCTGCAAAGCTGTTTGGCCATATTTCTCTGAACAAAAGTCAGGTCACATTGTAAATATCACTTCAACTTCAGGTATTTATGGAAGTTTCGGTCAAGCTAATTACTCCTCAGCAAAAATGGGCATCGTAGGATTATCAAGAACTCTAGCTATTGAAGGTGCTAAAAAGAATATTAAGGTCAATATCGTGGCACCTCATGCAGAGACCGCAATGACAAAGACAATTTTTAGATCGGTGGACTACAACAGATTCCCACCGGAGTTGGTATCCCCATTGTTGGTTTTACTTTGTAGTGACCAGTGCCCTACTAAAGGAGAATTATATGAAATTGGTGGTGGCTGGTGCGGTGTTACTAGATTGCAAACCGCCAAAGGATTAATTGCTAAGGACAAAGATGCTACTCCTGAGTATCTTCGTGACCACTGGAAATCTGTTGTGGACTTTTCGCAGGGATCAGTTAGTTGTTCATCTATTGGTGAGGCCGTTGGTCATATTTTTGAGCAACTAGGACCTGCTGCAGATAATGATGATGATGACGAAGAAGAGGAGGAGGAGGACGAAGAGGAAAGTCAAGAAGAAGACCGCCAATTGGATTCAAAGGGTAACGAAGTTTTGAAGTATACCATCAGAGATGTGATTCTTTACAATCTTGGTGTCGGCGCTCATGCAGATGAATTACAATATGTGTATGAGAATGATTCAGATTTTGGCCCAGTTGAAACTTTCGGTGCAGTGATTCCGCAAAGAATTAAGACCGTTTTGAATTACAACTCTTTGTTGAAAAATTTCAACCCAATGTTGCTTCTTCATGGCGAACATTATTTGAGAATAGGCCAGATCCCAATTCCTGCACACGCTACTGTAGCTACCCTGTTGTTTCCAGTTCTTGTTACAAACAAAGGTAAGAAGGCTGCTCTTATAGTTCAAGGCTCAAGTAGTTACGATGTTTCCACCGGTCAAGAGATCTTCTACAACGAGATGTCATTATTTAACAGAGGGGCTCAAGCTATCGAAGAAAAAGAATATAAAGAGCGTCCAAAGTTTGCTACCATGAATTTCCAATCACCAGCTAACAAAGGCCCTGATTTCTCCGTGACAGTACCTACAAGCACCGATCAAGCAGCAATTTACAGATTATCGGGTGATTACAATCCGTTGCATGTTGACCCTGAATTTGCCAAAGGTGCAAAGTTCCCAAGACCAATTCTTCATGGTTTGGGCTACTTGGGTGCCACGGTGAAAACCATCAGGGACCATTATAAAAGACCTATCTGCGAAATCAAATGTAGATTTGTTGGCAGCGTTTTTCCTGGTGATGAATTGCTTATTGAATGTTGGAAATCTGGTGGTGATGTTATTATTTTCAACACTAAAGTGGTTACAGATGGCAGAGTTGTTATCGGTAGTGCTGCACTTAAATTTGCATCAAATGGTAAGTTATGAGGGGGAACAATTTGATGTGGGAAAATAAGTAATGGTCTGTTGTTTTTACTATTTTAATTAGTATTATTTATTTTTTATCTTTTATTTATATAATTACATATGTTTGCGTTTTTATTCATTTTGACAAGATAAGTTATTTGATTTCAATTACTAATTCAATATCGTAAAAATTATCGAGGATTTCATGTTGAATTGATACGGTTTATATAAGGGGGTTTTAAAACCCGCCTTTTGTAACAAGGATAGTAATTTTGTGTCTCTATTTATATGAGCTTTGCTGTTGACCGTTCATGTGTTCAAAACACTAAAAAAAAATTTTTTTTGTATGAGCGAGTAAACGCCAACCAATACCAGAATCAAAAAATCAGTGAAATTAACAGCTTATACAATTACATAGTTACTAGTTCGAACTTCTTGAGTATTAGAAGAGTAGAATCAAGAACCAATCACACTATAACTTATTCTGCATCTTGCTTATTTATTTGTAATTCATTTTTATTTGACTAAAGGAAATAATAATAATAGAAAATAAGAGCAAAAATGAAGATGCTTACTAAGGTATGTTAAATGGCAAGAAAGGAAATAGGAGTCTAGTTGTGAACAAATATACGATAGCTAGTTTACGTTAGCGTATTATTTTTCCCTTTACTATCCTTCTTTATTTGGTTAATATTTTTCTTAGTATGTGAACTAACAGGAGTTTCAAGTTTGAGTCAAAATCCTCGTCTAGAGCAAAAGGGGTGGCTTTCCACCCTACTAGACCTTGGGTTTTATTGTCATTGCAATCTAGTACCATTCAACTCTGGGATTACAGAATGGGTACTTTGATTGACAGATTTGAAGAGCACGATGGGCCAGTCAGATGTGTTGCCTTCCACCCTACTCAACCTCTTTTTGTAAGTGGTGGTGATGATTATACTATTAAAGTCTGGTCTTTGACAACCCGCAAGTGTATTTTTACTTTATCTGGACACTTGGATTACTTGCGTGCTGTCTCTTTCCACAACGAATTGCCATGGATCTTATCTTGTTCTGACGATCAAACTATACGTATTTGGAACTGGCAAAATAGACAGGAGATTGCTTGTTTAACTGGCCACAACCATTATGTTATGTCAGCAGAGTTTCACAAATCTCAAGATTTGATTGTATCTGCTTCCTTGGATCAAACTGTGAGAGTTTGGGATATCTCCGGCTTAAAAAAAAAACACACTAGCAATACTGGAGGAATAGGTCCAAATAGTGGAAGATTTGATGATGGAGGCAGACTGTTCCAATCGCAACAAATGCAACAGCAACAAGATATTTTTGGAAACACCGATGCTGTTGTCAAATTTGTTTTGGAAGGACACGATCGTGGTGTGAACTACGCTACCTTTCACCCAACTTTGCCATTAATTGCATCTGCTGCAGATGATCGTGTTGTTAAATTATGGAGAATGAGTGAATCTAAGGCTTGGGAAGTCGATACCTGCAGAGGTCATACAAACAATGTCTGGTCTGTCACATTCCATCCAACTCAAGATTTGATCATTTCATGCAGTGAGGATAAGACAATTCGTGTATGGGATTTGAATAAAAGAACATCAATCAAACAATACACCAGGGAGAATGATCGTTTCTGGATGATTCATGCTCATCCAAACATGAATTTATTTGCTGCTGCTCATGATTCTGGTGTTATGGTCTTCAAGTTGGAAAGAGAAAGACCTGCTTATACTATCAACACAAGTAGCAACACCATGTTCTTCGTTAATAACGATAGAAATGTTCAGTCCTTCCTGTTTGCTCATGGAAGAGCTTCTATGCCAATGTTATCATTAAAAAAAATTGGAAAGCCTTGGACCATGTTGCGTTCAATCTCATATAATGCTTCCGCAAACTCAATCTTAGTAACCACAGGTCCTGAAGATCATGCTATATATGCTTTGTTGAAATTACCTGAGGATATCACTGGTGCTATTGAACCTTTGGATCTTAAACAAGCAGATTCCGATTTCGCTGTTTTCATCGCTAGAAACAGGTTTGTCACTTACTCTAAGTCAGACAAAGAATTGTGTGTTCGTGATTTAAATAACAAAATTACTAAATCGATTAAATTAGACAACGATGATGAAATTAAGGATGTTTTGTCAGCTGCTCCTGGTCAAGTCTTGTTGTTGAAACAACACTCAGTTGTTTTGTATGATGTTCCACAAAAGAAATTATTATACGATTTACAAGTGAGTAATGTTAAGTATGTTCTGTGGTCTCATGATATGAAATATTGTGCTTTATTATCCAAGCATACTATCACTATAGTTGATAGTGCTTTCAATATTGTCACTTCAATGCATGAAACCATTCGTATCAAATCTGCTACTTGGGATAATACTGGTGTCTTGATCTATTCTACATTAAACCATATTAAATACACTTTGTTGAATGGTGACAATGGTATTATTAAAACTTTACCGAACACTGTTTACATTGTTCACGTTGTAGGTCAACATGTGTTCTGTTTAACTAGATCAGGTACTGTTGAAATGATCACAGTCGATCCTACAGAATATCGTTTCAAGAAGGCTTTAGTCAACAAGAATTTCCGCGAAGTTTTGCGTATTATCAACAACTCCAATTTGGTCGGTCAGAATATCATCTCTTATTTGCAACAAAAGGGTTATCCAGAAATTGCCTTACAGTTTGTTGAAGATCATGAAACTAGATTTGAATTGGCTTTGGAATGTGGTAACTTAAAAACTGCTTTGCATGAAGCTCAAGAGATGAAAAATGGTTCCGCTTGGTTAAAATTAGGTGAAGCTGCAATTGCTAAGGGTGATTTGCAAATCGTAGAAATGTGCTACCAAGACCAAAAATTGTTTGACAAGTTATCTTTCTTTTATCTTATTCTGGGTGATCATCATAAATTACGTAAAATGCAAACCATTGCAGAACATCGTAATGATGCGACTTCAGTTTTACAAAATTCGATTTATTTGAACAATACAGAGAAAAGATGCCAAGTATTTGCTGAGGCCGGTCAACTATCTTTAGGTTACGCTATAGCTAAAGCCAGCGGACATTCTGATTTTGCAAATCAAATTTTGGAAGCTTCTGAAATTACTGAAGATGATATTGAATGGCCTGAAGATGCAGAAGAAAGCTTGCCAATTCCTAAGGTTGTGAGAAGCTTACCGGAAGGTAGATGGCCATTAAAGCCAAGCGAACCTTCATTTTTTGAGAAGGCTTTGGCTGGTCAATTAGACGAGTTACTGTTAGAGGATAGCGAAAAGGCATCCGAATCCATAAGTACTGGAAGCGGCATTTCAAAGAGCATTGACGATAATTTATTCAAAGATGAAGATGAAGATCTTAACGAAGCAAATGAAGCTTGGGGTGACGATGATGAAATTCTTGTTGACATTGATGACGCACCTACTGCTCCACAAGAAGAAGAAGAAGAAGAAGAGGAAGATTTTGGACCATTCTCAGGTCCAGTTGCAAACTGGATCAAGAACTCTCCAAACAACGCTGCTGTTCAAGCTGCTCTTGGTCAGTTTGAAGCTGCCGCAGAGTTGTTAAGCCATCAAGTCGGTGTTGTTGATATTGACCCACTTCAACCAAGAATGAATGAGATTTATGACGCTAACAAGGATTTCTTAGCCAATAATGCTTCTTCAATTCCAGCTTCGCCAATTATTCTGGGATTTGACACTTTGGAGTCTAAGTTCCAAGAAGCTTTCCGCCTTTTCAAAGTAAACAAGTTAAGTGAAGCTATCGAAATGTTCCGTGATATAATTTACACTGTTACTTTATTGAAGGTTGATTATGAAGATGAAGAACACAAGTGCATTGAGGCACTTCATTTATGTCGTGAATACATTTTAGGTTTAAGTATTGAATTGGCACGCCGTGCATTACCAACGGATAATGTCAAGAGAAACTTAGAGCTCGCTGCATATTTCACGAAAGCAAACTTAAAACCTGTTCACCGTGTTAACGCGTTACAAGTCGCTATGAACCAATCTTTCAAAAACAAAAATTACTTACTGGCATCATACTTTGCCTCTGAATTTTTGAAGATTGTTGGAACTGGAGCCAGATCTGAGCAAGCGAAGAAAATCAAGGCTAAGGCTGATTCAATTCTGGAGAATGCTATCGATATCGATTTTGACCCTACTTTAGATTTTTCGATTTGTGCATATACTTACACTCCAATTTATGCTGATACTCCGCAAGTTACTGAAGCATTGGTCGGTGCTGTATATAATGCGAGCGAAGAAGGTAAAGTTTGCAACATTACCAAGATAACTGAAATCGGTGCATCGTGTACCAAATTGTGTCTTATGTGATACAAAGTAAACATTAAATATTTTAAATCTAAATGTAATAAATACATTATTGGTATAAAGTTTCTAAATTGTTTGTAGTACAGAAATAGTTTTTTTTTTTGGAATGGATTTGCAAAGTATTTAGCAATAATCTTAATTCTTGGTTGTGCTACAAAGGATTGATAAAAAAATTTTATTGTTTATTCGTAAGGTTATTGTATATATGTCTAATAGTATATAGATGAACAAAATTAAGGTTAAAATCCTGGAAAAAATAAAAAATCAATTATACGACTTTATAGTCAAAAAAAAAAAAATGCCCACATTACTTCTCGATAGAATATATGATTAGACACATGTAGCACCATAATCTAAGCATTGTCCAAAATAAAATGCAAAAATAATAAAATGAAAAAGAACGGAAACAAAAATAGGGGCATAGCAAAGATCTATGGAACATTTAAAGGATGTAAGTATTCCCATTATGATTATTTATTTAGTAATGAACTTATACGTGGCAATTTGTGAGCTGAATCTTCATTATGTGTTTCTTCTTCATCCAATCTAGAAAGCAATTTTCTAATGGAGGGAAGGGTGACTGTTGAAGTATTGATAGCCGAACTATTGGCTAAATTCTCATTGGAATTAGTAATTTTAGAAGGAGTAGTATTTATGGATGAGTTAGTGGAGGAGATTGCCATTCTTACGGGGGAAATAGATGGTGATTGCAATGGAGTAGTCGTTGGTGTGGTAGTCGACACCTTTCTATACTTTCTAATTCCAAAAGATAAAGGCTCGCCGCCAGCGCTATTTTGCGGTTGATCATGATTTGTGATGATCGTAGTACCATTACCTCTTGAAGGAGAGGCGACTCTAATTGGAGGAAGCTGGGTAGAATTCATACTATGATTGTGTGCCATGCCTAACGAATGCAAAGAAGATGATGAAGCAGATGATATCACATTTGATTGAGAAGATAAAGGAGGGTGATATGAGTTTGAAAGTGGTTGGTTGTTACCTGTATGATTATAATGATGGAGCTGCTGTTGGATACTGTTACTGTGGTTGTATAAATTAGTGAACGATGTGTTTGGTGAATTTGATAATGAATGAGTCATAGAAGAAGCAGTTGAAGGAGACATACTTGAAAACGAAGTATTCTTGCTGCTTACTGAAGGGGTTGAATTCATATTTGCAACGCTGTTGTTTGCGGATAACTGGGTAAATGATTTTGAAGAACGGAAAGAAGGACGCTTACCATGAGAAGACAATGAAGTAGACAGAAAATTACTCTTTAAAGGGATTTTGTTAGTATTATTTACATTTGTGTTATTGTTGAAGTAAGACACATAGTTGGACTTTTCACCAGGAGATGGAGGTAGAGAACGGAAAAACATTTGTGAGTTATTCTTGGGTACAGAATTTGCACTAAATTGCTGCTGCTTTTGTTGGGATATCTGTTGAAGCGATGGAGGCAAGTTTATCATGTAAGGATATATTGGATTGCCATTGAAATCTATACCAATTGGTTGTTGATGAATGGGCACGTCTGTAATCTCTACCTGGTTGGAAAGCACTACATGATTTGCTATTTCTGCAGATTTGAGGTTTATAAGCTGTTGCTGAGCTATTTGCTGTTGAGCTATTTGCTGCTGAGCTAATTGATGGTGCTGCTGCTGCTGTTGGGCTGCCATTAACATGGTGTGTTGCTGTTGTTGCGAGGCAGCATGCATTTGCGCTTCCTGAAGTTTCTGTTGGGGAGTGACCATCATTGGGATTACGTTGCAATTATTGTTAATGCCCTGGAGACTTTTCTCTTCATCTTGAAGCAAGGAGTGTTGTTTTGCGTTTTTTCTTTTTGGATTCGTGTGGATTCTGTAATGTCTTGTCAACTCGTCGGATCTTGAAAATCGCTTAGAACATGACGGAAACGTGCAAGCATGTGGTTTCTCGCCAGTGTGAGTTCTTATATGTCTGGTCTGGTGTTCTAGTCTGTGGAACGCCTTCTCACACATGGGACATTTGTAGGGACGGTCCGAAGAATCTGACTTGATAGACTTTGAATTTTTCTTGCTATCCATATTCAAAGGCTTAAAAATTAATTATGCACAGACTATTAATCAAAGCGATCTAAAAACAAATAGGAATATCGGTTGATATAACTTCAATATATTGTCTGGGCTTTTTTAGATGGAGAAAGGAATGGTGTTCAATTCAAGAAAAAAGTTTGAAAACAAAATATTCAAGTGAAAAGTGTGAGAAACAAAATATTCCAGGTGAAAATAAAGGTGTGCAAAACAGGATGTCCAATTATTTGAATGCAGTGTAAGAATAAGTAGAAAATTTTCTCCAGTTTGAGCAACTGATATCTTGAAAGCTGGAATTAGGTTACAATTAGAGGTATTTTGAGTAACAAATGGAAAAATAAAAAAAAAAGTAAAATAATTCGGGAAAAACTTGCACAATGGTTCTCTTTTATTAAAAAAATGAAAAGCAAAAAGGATAGAAAAATAGATAAATTCTTCCTTTAATTTCTGCATATTGAGTTTAAACTTCTTGGAGTATTGTTGTTTTAATTGCTTTTTGTGTTGATTTAAAGGAAAAAAAAAGAGAAATTTCTTTTTTTTTCTTTTTTCCTTTTTTAAAATTATTTTTTGTTATATCTTATTTTTATGTGAGTGCGTGTATACAAATGGATTTAGGCTCTCTGGCTGATCTTTACTGAGAGATATATCAGCCAAAAAGGCTTCAATAATTGGAAATCATCAGCGATAATTTCTCTTGATAGGATTAACAAACAAAAAGAGAAGGAAAAAGAAAGAGATGAAGGGAACTGAAATACTTGACGGATAAATCATGGCAAAAAAAAGTGCATTGAGGCGCTTTTTTAGAACTTTTTAGAACTTTTTCAGAAGTTTTTCGGAGAACTTTTGTAGGCAGCCAAGACAACATTCGGAATTCACCCAATGATATGTAATAAAAGTCGATTATTTCGAACAGCATTAGGTCAAAGATTGAATATTGAAAAACAGAGATTTGACTCTTAAATACCGAGGTTGAGCATGGTTTTGGATATCACGAATTAAGCGTGAGCCACAAATTTCAAGGACTCGGAAGCCAACAGTCCCCAAAAAGTGCTGGGCGAAGAACAATAACTTGAGAACAAGCCACCAAAACAACACAGATTCAAGCTATAACAAACGGAACAACATCATGCAAAGCAATCGCTCCAAAACAAGTCACAAAAGGTCAAGACAGTCAAGCCAATAACAAGACAGATTGGCACAGCGCAGGTGCGCAGTGGTGCAAGACCGAGCAAAATGGGGGACAGAACTCGCCGGAACAGGCTAGACAAGTGTGGGGCGGAAGTGGAGGTGGAGCGCTATGCTGCAACGGGCAGCCAGGATGTTCCAGCGCAGCATAGTACATGACAGCGCAGCAGAAGAGCGGAGGGCTGGAGAAGGCCGGGTGCTGTATACTGCGCGGTAGAATCAAGCGGAGCGGACGGAGAGTGGTATTTTTACAGGCCTTGGGGAGGTCTCCGGCTGGTTGACCCTTGCAGAACCCCAAGATCCTGCAGCATCCCGCAAGCACTACTGTCTGGATTTGTATTTCTGGTTGCGTCTAGAAAAGCGCATAAGTTTATCAAGCATGCACACCCGACCTTAAGTCCTGTTTGCCTTAGGTGCTATGCCCTTCATCACGGCACCTCCACCCCCAATCCATGATGGCTGTCTGTGTCAGCTGCCAATGAAATTTGCCTACAGCGACGGTCTACAACAAATAAGCGCACAATATTAGACTTGTCCGCCCAGGCGACCCACCCAACAAATTTTGTTGAAGAAATAAAATCATTAACCAGAAAAACAGATTAAAATACTGCATAAACAGGCTAAAGAAAAGTTGTATAATTAACAATAGAGAAAAAACACTCCACACACAAAACAAAAGTGTAATAAAAAAATCAAACTTCGACCAAATCAATGATATATCACATTTAGAATGCAAAAGACTGGACACTTTCAGCTTAACTGTATAAAATGACAGAAAGCAGCAAACAGAATAGCATTGCGCAACGAAAGTACTAGTTTATTCTTTTTGGGATTATTCGATAAAAAAACTATTACGCAATCTCGGAAAAACTCAGTTCCATACAAAATAATTCTGTGTACATTAAGTGAATTAATAAGCACGTTGAGCGACCCCGTAATTTAAAGTTCAACATTTTCTCCACTATTGTTGCGGCCACATGCAGAAGTCGCACAGTTTTTCCTTAGGTGAAAAAAGAAACATCTCGAGCAAAAGCTTACACTGCTTCAGCTGGTAAAAATTTTTTTTTTTACTTTGATGCTTTAAATTATAAAAGAATGTTATGTTTACAAAAACCAAAATTGAAAAGAAAAAAGCAGTAAAAAGCTAGAAACTACTGAGTTTGGACGTCCATAAGCCTTAGAAATTTTCAAAAACAAAACAAAAAAAACTGAATGCTTGATTTGAATAATGGCACGAACTGTCTAAACAAATACAATAAGAACAACCAGACCGTATGAAATACCGATAAGTAAACTGTTACTAATAAAGACAAATAAAGCTCATGAAGGGGGAAAAAAGGATGATTTTTTTTAAAAAAAAGTGACGTACATAAACCGGCATTGCATTGTTGATTCGGAAAAACCATTTAATCCGTTTCAAAAAGAAATTTAATATGCTGTTAACAATTTTACGTGCTGCTTGTTAACCAAGCTCGCATACGAAAATCTAAGTAAGGCACACAGGAACAGAGTTGGTTTCACCAAATCTGTAGTGTGGAGCAGTGTCGTTCATTTAATAATATCTCCATGATAAACAAACCTAGAGCATATCTATTACACCGTCTGCATGAAAATTGTTAATAACAACAGTCATCACCATGCCAAAAATGAAAAAATAAAAATGGCCTGAGAAAGTTTTGCTAGCTGTTATATCCGGGTTCGGGGTTAGAGATGAAAAAGAAAAATATACTATTTCCTTATCACGCATAAATAAAAAACGCAGAATTAATATGATAATCGTAATTTAATGTCTAAATAATGTAATCCAAAAAACAGTCTCAGCTATTCAAAGACATATTCTGCTTACTTCAGAATCGTGAGTGGCCAATGACACAATCTTTGCCAGAGCAAACTATGGCCACGAAAGTAATCTGGTCCTTTCCGCATTCAAATGCCAAACTATGAAGTCAAAAACTCAAAGCTTACACAAAAAAGCAGGACTATTAATTGAAGATTTTCTCTCTCATAAAATTTACCTGACAAATACTTGGTTGCAAAAATCGCATTTTTCTACCATATATTTCACTAGTAGCACTCTTTTAGGTTTCTCACAAATCTCTCGGACATGGCTGTCTGAGAACCATCATTTTTATAAGAAGCTCTTACGCAGTGTCTCTAGAGATATCCACTGGTCTTTTTCCCTTGCCATTATTTTTCTTATTCTGTTTCTTTTCCCTGAATTTCGCATTCACACTCTCCACACTATCAGTGGTGGGTCTGTTCTTCAAACTGACATATTTTTTAACAGTTTTTCCGCGGGCATCGCCAACGGAAAAGTAAATTTTACCAGGTTCTAAGCTTTTAGCTTTTCTATCTAGAACAGAACCCTTTGCAAACAAACTCATAATTTCATACTGCATTTCGTTTTCAGAGAAAGTATCTACGAATTTTTTATCCATGAATTCCAACTCTCTCCAATTCAAATTCAAACTACTAGGATACTGACAGTCATATAAAATCAAAGGAATGTCTGATGCTATATCATAGATAGGCTTATTAGGAAATTTGTTATCAACCAACGGATTTCCATCTTCATCTTCATTGAACAAATAATTGATAACACTTGGTTTCTCATGTCCACCACCAATTAAAAATAAGATTGCAACCATACAACGGACTTGATGCCATAAGAATCCTTTCCCTTGTAGATCAAAAACATAAAAATTATCATTTATGCTCGATTCATCTGTTTTTATTTCATTCTTTGTTGCAGCAGGCCCCTGCAGTTCGTCTTTGTCTGTTTGATGAGTGATTTCATCTTTGCAAACTTTATGATTATCTTCTAATTTTAGAATACTAGCATCAAAAATAGTTCTACAATGATTGGTGATTTGCTTGCTGCCGTCAATTTTGCAAAAATTTCTAAAATCGTGACTCCCAATAAACTTTGTAGCTGCAGTTCTCATGGCTTCTATATTCAATTCAGGTACATTAGTGTGATACTTCGCGCTTCCGAGTTTGAACAAATATTTATAATGCCTATATTCGCAACTGAATCTGGCATCAAATTCTTCAGGTAAATGTAGACACACGGCCTTGATACGAATGTCCGCAGGTAGAGAAGCATTCAACTTTTCAGCATAATTTATCTCTAAATCGTCATTTGCCGGGTCTTGAATTTCCTCTTCGCTACTAAACTTGGATCTCACTTTCAATGCAATGACTTGATTAAAAGCACTTACACCTTTATCTGTTCTTCCACATCTTGAGAATTTAATTTCGTTCAAATCATCACATTCAGGGATCAATCTCAAAAGCTTCATGGTGTTCAAAATCTGTTGCTCAACAGTACTTTCATCATGAGTTTGAAGGGCTAATCCACTGTAATTCCAGCCAAAATATCCGAATCTTATTGCAATAAACCTAGTTTTGTATTTAGAAAAATCAAAAGGTTTACTTTCATGTTTTTTTCTACGTTTATTATTTTGGCAAGACTCGCTTTTGTCATCTCTATCAGGTTGTTGTTTTCCTTGTTTTTTAATTTTCGAAGGTTCTTCCTTTGCGTCAGATTCTAATTTTCGTAATTCGTTTTCGCGAAATTTTAATTTGGTTTCAATAGAATACAATTTTTTGACCAACTTTTCAACCGGCCATTTTTCATAATCCAATCCTGAGAGAGGCTTCAATTCAGCATCAATGTTTTGTAATAACTGCAAATTATGAGTTGTTTCGTCTTTCTGTTTTGATTTTTGGAATTCAGCTGATGGTTTCTCGTTGGTTGTTGTGATTTTCTTTTCACCTGCCGAAATATAGGATCCACTTCCATTTTCGCCAGCACTCTCGCTAGACATATTTTTTATTATCGAAAAAATATTAAATCTTCTCTGACCTGACAACAAATTAATTTTACACCCGTAACTTCTAAGAACAAATCTACCTGTTAGCATATGGATAACAAAAATATATGGATTTTCGTATATATAAGCCTCTGGCAGCAACCTTTTTTCCTATGCTCTGATACCCTTATTTTAAGATACTCTCAGTTGAGATATTTCGCCTATTTTAAAAATAGTATCTGTGTAGCAAGAATAAAATAGATCCAAATCAACTTAGTAAGTACATTGCATTTATGGCATCTGCTTGATGAGAGACTCGATGGCCAGATGCTCGAGATTCTTTTTATTTTTTTTTTACTCGTTGAGTACATTTTTCATTTTTCTTAATTCTATTGAGAAAAACTTGAAGATTGACCACGTGACGAAAGTAGATTTGAATCATTTTTCTCCGGGAGAAAACCATATATTCGGCTAAATCAAATTTCATCTCAAGCTATGCAACATGAAATGATTCATGTAAAAGTTAACAAGCATAAAGGTTTAAGAAGTGAGGCTTACGAAGCATACAAAGAAGCTGAATATAAAACAAGATAATTTTAACATTGTAATTACAACTATTGAATATTTGATCATTGAAGAATTATCTTTGTAAATATATTTTTTTTAATTTTCCATTTATACAACTTTTTTTTCCAAGAGAAAAATTAAAAAAGATTATAATAAGCCTTTGGTGACAAATTCGTTGTACAAAGCCTTACCCAATCTAGCTGGAGATCTTTCTACGACAACACCGGCGGATTGTAAAGCAGAAATCTTGGAAGCAGCACCACCCTTACCACCAGCAATGATGGCACCTGCGTGACCCATTCTACGACCTGGAGGAGCGGTCAAACCAGCAATGAAGGAAACGACAGGTTTTGGAACTTCCCTGGTCAAGTTGTATTGCTTAAGGAACTCAGCAGCGTCTTCTTCTTGAGAACCACCAATTTCACCAATAAGAATAACACCCTCTGTTTCTGGGTCGTTCATGAAAAGAGTCAAGGCGTCAATAAAGTTGGTACCTGGGAAAGGATCACCACCCATACCAATGACAAGGGTCTGGCCAAGACCAACCTTGGTTGTTTGGTCAACAGCCTCGTAGGTCAAGGTACCAGATCTGGAAACGACACCAATACGGCCACGCTTGTGGATGTTGGAAGGCATGATACCGATCTTGCACTGGCCAGGGGCGATGATACCTGGACAGTTAGGACCAACCAATCTGGACTTGGATTGGGTCTTCAAGATGTCTGCGACACGCAACATGTCGTGTTGAGGGATACCCTCTGTGATACAGACAATCAAAGGAACCTCAGCGGCGATGGACTCCTCGATGGCAGATGCAGCAATAGATGGAGGCACAAAAATACCGGAGGCAGTGGCACCAGTTTGCTTGACGGCGTCAGAGACACTGCCAAAAACTGGTAAGTCCAAATGGGTGGTGCCTGCCTTTTTAGGGTTGGTACCACCTACGATCTTTGTACCGTACTCCAAGGCCTGCTTGGCGTGGAAAGTGGCCTGCTTACCTGTGAAACCTTGGAAAATCACCTTGGTGTCGGAGTTGATCTTCAAGTTAGGAATGGTGGCGGCGTAGTCAGCGCGGCGAGCGGTAGTGGAAAACTGTCTTCTAAGGGCGTTTCTAAACATATTTGGCTATCTAGTTGGCTTATCAACGAGTGGCGGTGGCAAATGAAAACAAAAGCGGGTGCTATTGGGAATACAAGAGGCGCTCCGGCTGTGGGAATAGTAGCGGGAATGGGAATAGGATGGGAATCAAACAACAAGACAAACAAACAAAAAACTTTTTTTTTGTGTGTTCTACTAATTTATTTAGTTACAAATCCTGACTTACTGCTAACCGTAGTGGACGTTAGTGTGTTTGTGTGGGTGTTTGCTGGGAAGGTCAACGAGCTAATTTCTGAGTGTAGGTCACCACATCCATGTGTGTATGACGAGTGGGTAGCCAGTCTTATATATATACGTACGTGCTTGGCTGGTGATCCCAAAAAAATCAGCAGTCACAAAAAAAAATGAAAAATAAATAATAAGACAACATTAAAATTCGGCAGGGCGTGACTAGAATTGTAAATATGGAGTCTGAACAGCGAGTCAGTTGTTTGAAAGGGTGGGAGGACCAACAGTCTAAGAGACTGGCGGGAGCCAGCAGGGCGTACAAACGCGCGCCTGGCTGTCTGCGAAAAACTGGATGGGGATGTTGCGTGGTGTGGTGGTGCGCAGTGCGCCCACTGGGGAGAGAAATTAAGATGGTGCGAGCATGAAAGAGGCACCCGCGCGCGGGTGCGGGCATTTGACATGCGTGGCGGTGAACGTAAGGTGACCCCAGCTGGGCTGGGGCTCACTAAGGCTAAGGCTAAGACTAAGGCTGAGACGCAGATGCAGCTCCAGGTCCTGGGCCTCGTCCTCGTCCTCGTCCTGGACCAGGGCCCTGGGCTTGTACTGCCACACAACAAGTAAATAGGCGCACCTGAGTCGGGGAATACAGCGTGTAAACAAAACAAATGTAAATCAAAACAATAAGCGAGAAAACTAACAAATGCGCAGCCACCTTAGTGGGAGCGCGAGCATATTAGGCACGCTAGTAGCTCTGGGCAGAACATAATTATGTATGTAAAAAGATGGTATGTGTGTGTGTGACTGAGGTTAATGCACACTCCGAGCGAGTGGGTGGGTAAATGGAGCGAAAGACTAATTGCTGCATTGTTCTCCGCTAACTCCTCTGGTCCAGCTCCGCATCATGGGGTGACCTTGCCAATAGATCATGTTAGCTTATTCACACAGAAAAAAAACTTAAGCGATTGCCCGCAAATCCTACTAATATCCGCTCACCCTGGTGGAATGATTTTTTTTTCTGTCGAAAGCATAGACCCAGCAGCATCTGGACACCTCAGCAAAGGTGCAATTTACCCCTTAATGTATCACATATTTTTTTAGCTTCTAATTATCTTTGTTTTGGGGGGGGGAAAAATTTTTGTTATTGCATCCTTATTCATTCTCACAAGGGCTTGAAACCAAAAAAAGAAAAACCGCTACAACACCTTTACAATTTGAGATCCTAAAATACACATCTTTTAGGCAAAACGATACATTATATAACCCTAACATAGACACATCTGAACACCTCAAACCTGTTACTATAACACCTCATCACATATACATCCATACACCGAGGCTCTTCTCTTCGACATAAACTACTTCAGCCCATTAGGTCTCCTGCTTGCTCTTCTTGAAAAACCGAGAGATTTCGTGTTCTGAGTCAATCTTTCTCTTGCGCAGCTCCTTTCCTGGCTTCCCCTTGTCGTCCTTCTTGCGTTTCTCCTGCTTTTTCTCAAACTTCGCCCATTCAGTCGCCCGTTCTTTTTCGCCGCTCTTGCTCAACTTCTTCTTCACATTCTCAAACTCCGCATCGCTGAGCTGACTCAACAGCTCTAACAACTTGATCTCTTCTCCGAAATGCTCTCCTTCAAACTTGTCCCCGTTAGTCGGCGTCTCCAATATAATCGGTATACTTTTGAATTTATCAACATACCTGTTGTTTTTGCTGCTTGCAAACTGTCTGAAAAAATCCAAACTTACAAACCCAAGCCCTAAGTTCTGATGCAAATCTCTATTTGAATCCAAAGGAGTCTTCGAGTCATTCAAATGGATACCACTCAAGTACTCAAAACCAATGACCGAGTCAAATTCTTTCCAGAATTTTTCAAACTGGTTCACATCGTACCCAGCAGCAATGCTGTGACATGTGTCTACACACACGCCTATACGCGACTTGTCCTTTACCATCTCAATTGCGTCTTTTAAGTCTTCAAATAGACATCCAATGACGTTACTGCTAGCCATGTTTTCCAAAACAATCTTAACAAACTTAGTTTCCTTATGCGCCAAGTTGATGTATTTCGCTAATTGTTTGATCCCTGAATCTCTATCCCCATCTTTTAAAACTGATCCAGGATGCAAATTGTAATGCCCTATGTTCAATTTTTCACATCTTTTCAAGTCATCAAGAAAAGCATTGTATGATTTTTCGCTGTTTTCTTTGCTAGGATTGCATAAATTGATGAAATATTGCCCATGAGGTAAAACGTCCACTCTTGGATCGTACCCATGAATGTCACAATTCTTGATAAATTCAGCAGCATCCTTGTCTGTCAAAGGTGGAGACTCCCAGCGACGCGGGTTTTTCAAAAACATTGCAAATGAATTGCATCCTAGTTTAGCAGCATTCAAAACGGCACAAGCAATTCCTCCACTAGCACTGACATGTGCTCCAAATTTAAGAATTGAGGAGTTCATTCGTTCGAACAGTTTTGTGATATCTTGTTTCTTGCTTTTTGCGGCAACCATTCTGTATCGATAAGATTGAGCTCCTTACTGTTACTTATAATTTATCTATACTTCTATTAGAATTATGTTGTATTATGTCATCAGAGAAAGAATCTATAATTACTATTGAATCTTTTCTTTGTTAGCTGAAAATTATCTTTGCTTTTTTTCTCCAGTATTTTTTTTCCGGTATCTCTCCTAATTGGGAAATCTCAAGCTTCATGCTAGACATCCCAATTATTTTTTTCGCGTTCTTGACAATACGCGTCTTCAATATCAAACCATTTCATTCAAGCTGTTGATAAATCGTTGATGAGCCGTAAATCATTATGTTTTTAACTAAGTGTGTATGTAGAAATAATGTCGCTTACATAAATAAGTGTTTTATAGCTTAAAAGACTATTGTTGAAAAGGTTGCTAGTAAATTTTTTCTTCTAAAATGAATACTATGGTTTCTAAATTAGTTAAATTAGTATTTCATATTATATTTATATCTATCATACATGTAAAATAAGTCAAATAATATCTTATGTTTTCGAAAATGAACATTCTTTTCGAATTATCCTTCGAGAAGATTAGGCAAACATCTTTAAATTTAAATTTTACCATTATGGTTCTACTCTCGTTTCTAATATATAGGTGTATTCTGTCTATCAATCATCCTAGTTTTAATTCTGCTACTTTCGTGTCAACCAGTCTGCAGGAAGGCATCTCTTGACTTCATTAATTTTCATTTCTTCATTATAAAACCTCAGCTCGTAGATTTTGTTATATCTCAAGACTAATCCTGAACCTCCTCTTCATCAATTCCAATATAGAGCTCAGACTCTGATTCCAATACTTCTTCTAAGTTCTCACTATCATTTATCGAATCACTCAACCCGTATTGATCCTCTTCCTCTTCTTCTCCTTCGCTTTCTTCTTCGCTTTCACCTTCACTGCTAGTAGTGTCAGTTAACTGCCCAATAGCCTTCTCTTCAGCTCTATTTTTAAACCATAACATTCTAGCACATGGTATGCAAAAATCAATATCACGTCTACCTGACGCTATCAGCATTCCTCGCTGATTCGTTATTTCCCATCCACAAGTTCTACAAACCATAGAATCAGAATCATTACTCAAATTCTCATTATCATAATACATGGATCTTTCATTTAAATTACCCATGCTTCGACTATTCACAATTGCTCTTGTGCTTGACTCATAAGGAAATAATTCAGGATACATTTTTTTCAATTTCTTGAAAAGACCAGCTGTTCTATCTTCATAATTATCCAATTGATCTTTTTCGTCTTCTTCCAACTTTCTTTTCTTGGCTCCCCTATTATCATCTTTTTTCTTCTGATTTGTCCTTGTATTCTGATTTTGTAATTCATTGAATCTATCAACCAAACTAGCTATAGCTTGATTAAATACTGGAAATCTAGCGATTTCAAAATTACAAACAGGGCAACCCGCAATTTTCTTTTTCTGATTTTCTTCCTCTTCATCAGCCGTGTCTTCCCTTTCGTCATCATAACTTGAGGTCATACCGTGAGCGAGCCAAGATTTTAAACACAAATAGCAAAACAGATGACCACATTGCAAAACCTGAGGATTCTCAAATAAATCTTTACAAATAGGACATGCTAGCTCTTCTTTGAGGATTTGATTTAGTTTTTTCTGGCTTTCATCAAGATTTTTCTCATTCTCTGAGTCAGATTGACTAAGGGGCTCACTTCGTGATTTATTCTTTTGAAGCAACATTTCACTTTCTTTTGTCCCCAAAAAAATTTATCATTGGTTAATATTCATTCTTCACACAATTTTTTTGAAAATTTATTAAGGCTTTCTGGTGTATCGAGTTTTTTAAATATTAAGTTTATCAAATTCAAGTGTTTCATAATATCATCTGAGTATCCTAGAAAAATATTTTTTTTATTTTTTTTTAAAGCCTTCAATGTGAATATTGAATCATAAATCATGCAGCAAATTCAATTAGTTTTTTTTTGCTCAGTGACTTTTTAAAAAACATTGATTCAACTTGGTGTTGATTCAACTTGGTTTCAATCATATAATTCTGTTTACAGGTATTACGAATTACTTAGTATTTTTTTGAGTAGCAGAAATATTTATCTTGGCTTTCTATTACGGATGACAATATACAGCATAGATTGTGATGATCATCTACAGACCTGACATAAAACCTAAATACAAGTATATTAAACTAGAAAATATAATAATCCTTCAACTATCCAATAGTACTCAATCCAAACAAAACCACTTGCAACATTACTTGCAAAGTCCAAAAACCTATTTTCTTGAACCTTTGAACTCTTAGTTCTTCGTCAATTGCGTAGTTTTCAAACTCCAAATACATTTGTTCTGATACATCATCCATCAAAAAACAATCATAAGAAGTCCAAGAGCCGTTAAAATCGGACATGCTCTTTTTGAGGCGAAACAGAATCTCCATATATGTTTGTCTGGAGTTTATGTAGCCTATTACTGGACGAATCAAAGCATAATTCATGTATGATAGATCACTGTTTGCGGGAAGCTTAGCCTTGACTCCATTAAATTTAATCTTTGTGTCAAAATATACATGGTCTGCATCTGTATAATAGCGATGATACTCTTTTTCATACTCTGGTCTTTCCCATAAAGGCAAACCACCTTCATTTGTTGTGTTCTCGCTATTATAATCTGTATTCTTATTTGACTTTGAAATCTTATCGAAGATATCTTGGCTCACATTAAAGTAAAAGCTTTGTAAATTTTCGTAATGTTTTATATCAGGAATTTGATAACTCGATGAAATATCAACATTACCTTTGACTATCCAACCAAATGGACCCGTTACTCCACTATTAAGATGATCAACATTTAATCCATCAAGTCTGAATTTAGAAACAGATCTGTTTGGATTATCTTTCAAAAAATATAATTCTTCAACATTATCAGAACTATCCATGACTGCTGATGTTGTGTTGCCACTATGATTATTATTATTATTATTGTAATACACTTTATTTATTGTAAATAGCGAGTTATCATAAGAACCATTAATATTTTCAGCATTAAGGAAATCAATGAATAACCAATTTTGGCGCAATTTCTTTAATTGACAATTATATATACTTATGTTGATTGGTCTGAAATTATTTGGATTCAACAAGGTTACAAAAAGATCTTCCATCTTAAAATTCTCAACATTAAGATCGCCATTTGAAGGAAAATTTAAGTAATTTCTAACGTCGTCATGCTCCATGTCCCAAAAAACATGTGTTCTATCAACTATTCCACGTATCTTTTTTAACTCAACATCCTTAAGAATACCCTTACCATTGAGCCATTTCATAAAAGAAATAGAAAGATTCATTTCATCAATAGTGATATCGTATTGCGTGTAATTTCCATCATCTAGATATTCATGCTGGTCAGAGTCTGCCATGAACTGGCTTTTCTCTTGATCTTCCTCTAAAAGAAGCTGACTATGAATGGCCTCTTCTTGACTACCCTTCTTAAAATTATCAAAAGAAGAGAATTTATCTTCCTGATTACTCTCGCTACTTTGTTTTTTGAGTTGACTATCCTTTCTCTTTGGTCTTCTAGATATGAAGCATTTCTTGAAGTATAGTTTGTTCCAGCCAGGCAATATTGTAGCCTCTTCGAAAACAACAGTGAACATGGTATTTCTGGTAATATAGCTGCCCAATTTTTTTGCAATGAATTCCTTTATTTGCTTTGAATAAAAAAAATCAATAATCGCCAAGATAATTACTATTGATATGAGAATTTTTGCCGATCTCCCAAAAAAATTGGATAATGTTATGAATCTTCTGTTGCCGTTCTTGAAATACTGATGTTCATTGAAATGGTTATCGCTTACATGGGTATTTCGCGTCGTTTCCTTTGCATAATTAGTAGACTTCTCGGAATATATGGGTTTAGCTGTCTCCCTATCTTCTGGAAAACGTGTGCAATTCGACAATGAGAAGCTTCGCGCTTCTGCCCCTAATACGAAACCACGCGGGCACTTTCTATAATGATTGTGGACTATCAAAACAGTTTGCTGAATTAAGCGCGGGTCTGGATTGGTGACTGAACTATTGTACGTACTAAAACATTTGTGGTGGGGAAACCTCTGTTGGCTAGTATTTATACTTCTGGCTGCAGTGGCTGCAACGCTTCCATTCAAACTGAACACTGATGCTCTTCTGATAAAAGCTCCAAATATGGGTGATTGTCTAGCAAGCTTGCAACTTATTTGTGATGCGGCGAACATATGGGATGCTGGCGACGCTCTTAGGAACATACTGCGAACAGACAAATGTATATCTTGTGGCTTATTTTCTATATATCTGCTATCTCCTTATGTCTAGCCATACATGGCAGATGCCTTTTTGTTTGCTGCTACCTGTTTATGTATAAATATATATATCTATATACAACTTGGCGCAAATCACGTCTGAGCTAGCAAATCACAAAACAAGTGGTTTTGAGAACTAGATGGGGTTGAAGATAAATCAAGGGCAATCAATGTCCAGGTTCGTGAAACAAATAGCTTTTTGATGTAGTAGTTCAATGATGTTTAGACTTTATTGGTTAATAATTATTTACTGTATGGCTTAGTTGACTTATTGGTTAATTGATGTCCTGGTGTTTAAAATTTAAAAGTTTTTAAGTGTTGGGGTTTACTGATGTCTTAGTTTTTTATTGTACAAATGTATTATGGTTTTGATTTGTTATTGTTTGAATGTTTTTGTGTGAAGGTTTCTTGGAAAAGGGTTTTCAGTTAACCCCCTGCTCTCTTACACGCACAGAACCCCCTTTCTCCAAAAACAGACACCATGTTTTTACTTTGCTCTCGGTCCCCACAAAAAACATACATCTATTTGCTCAGTCTTCCGGCTATAAGAATAATTTTTTGACTGGCCACAGCTAGTCCTAGAAAATTTTGCAGAAGTCAGGCCTGAATATTGGCTGCCACGCCAAAAAACTACAAGCTTTTAGGCCTAAGACACAAACCAATCTACGAACTCAGAGGCATTCTTCCCTTTATCTACACTTAGCATTTCTCCTACCCCTGGAAATAGTGAATTTATTGCTAACTTCCAATTTTCAGCAGAAAGAAAACCCCAATATTAGTATTCATATTTGAGGTAATTGATTGCTTGCGAACCTAGAAACCAGCGCTCACCCGATTGTTCCTCCTTTTGATTGGCCGTTACTTTTTTTGTGCCATATTTTTTTCAGAAGTGGAGATAACCCTCTAAACTCCACTTGTCCTTCCTAATATCTGCTTTCCAACTAAATTTTTTTCCTGAATTGTAGCAATGTCTTCTGAAAGAAAGCATTCCGTTGCTGACATGTTGTCTGTTCCGCCAGACATTGAGGTCACCCAGGAAATTGAAGACGCAATCATCATTGACGATAGCAGTGCCGCAGGCTCGTCCTCCACGAACTCTTCTCTTCCAGCCGTTATTGGCGGCAATTCTTCCAACACTAGATGGCAGGATATCAAGTTAGTCGACTTGGTTGAGAAAAATAAGCTCATCTCCATCAGTGGTGATATATCCGTCGAAGAGGCCTTCAACACACTTATTAAACATAACCTTACCTCCATCCCTGTTGAGGAGTACCCTCATGACTTGAACTGCACCACCTTTGATTATGAGGATTTGAATACTTACTTGTTGCTCGTGTTGCACAAAATTCATTTCGACCTAACCAAGATTCAGTTCAACCCACATTTTAAACTTCCTCTTCCCGCTGAACAATTGTTGGACAACATTATCAATCAGTCATCCTCCGCTCCTCAGCCATCAACGCCTGTCAAATTTTTATCCCAACTAACAAGTAAGAATCCCTTCATCAAACTTAATGAACAAACAACAACTCTTGACAAAGTGGTGGAGATTCTTGGCTCCGGTGTTCACAGAATAGCCATTGTCAATGAAGAACAAACTAGAATAACAGGTATTTTGTCGCAAAGACGATTGATTAGATATATGTGGCACAATGCCAGAAAATTCCCAGGCCAATGGCAGAAGCTAATTCATACTCCTTTGGCACAGCTCAACATTGGTTCTACCACAAACATAATTTCGGTCTTTGGTGACCAACCGCTTATTGATGCTCTTCTTCTCATGCATGGAGATCAAATATCCTCAGTGGCCGTTATTGACAAACATAGAAATTTATTAGGAAATATATCCATCATTGATATCAAACATGTCACAAAATCTTCCCAGTCTCATCTCCTCCAAAAGTCATGTTTGAACTTTGTTTCAATTATCCTCAATTCACGAGGTTTAGAAAATGGTCAAGATTCTTATCCTATTTTTCATGTTCACCCAACTACCTCTCTTGCTAGAACATTGGCTAAACTTGTTGCTACTTCTTCTCATAGATTATGGATTGTTAGTAATAGAAAAAATAGTGCTTCCGCTGCTCCTACTTCGGCCGCTACCTCTTCATCCACATCTAATAGCATTTCTTCAGATGATGATGCGGCAAGCATAAGTAGTGGCTCTTCTGGTAATACGCTTTCACCTGCAATTCCTAGCACTCCACCTTCATTATCTGCTTCATCGCCTGTATCATTAAATACACCAACTCCTATAGCACCATCAGCCACTAGTGGTGCAGGAAGTATGGATGCTGGAGGAGGTGTTGGAAAATTAATAGGTGTCGTTTCTTTAACCGATATTTTGGGTATGTTAGCTAGACAGTCAGTTCCAGATATTGATCCGCACACTGCGCGTAAAATGAGAAGAAGAAGTAATTCAAGCAGTTCTCGTAGTGGCCCTTCCTCCTCAGCTGCTGCTACAAGATTATAATCTCATTAAGTAGCTATCGAAAAATAATTTTAGAAAGTTCTATAGAAAAATTCAACTTCAGTCCGTCCACAGAGATGAAGAATTAAAATCTAACTTTACCTTAAGACTAACAAAATTATATACGAATATATAATGGCTATCATATTAATAAATATATCAATAATAGATAGCAAAAATAATGCTTCTTAGTTGTGTCGCACTCCATCTATATTGTATTTTCAGTATAAAAGTTTTAATATTGTTAAATGTAAAATGAGTCTTTGTTCTAATACGTGTTGCCTAAAAAAGTGCTGATTAGATACTAGTAATTGTCTGTTTCTAAATCTTATTTTTACATGGCTTAGCACCATCTTTCAATTTCACAAGGGTTTTTTTTTTTGTTTTTTGAAAACCGTTTTTTTTTCTCACCTTTTCTTTTAACATATGACGTCTAATGACATCTTTCCGTAATTGTAGAAGCTGCCAAAAAAAAAAAAAAAATAAAAAAAATAAAAAAAAATAAAATAGCAAACAAAGTACATTTTCCACATTTTTCAATATTTTTAAAGTCAACCAGTTCCTCTAAATTTCGAATTATTCCACTCGTATTTCGGTTATTTGCTTTCTATATCTACATTTCAATAACTATGTCTATCTTAAAACCTTTGACAGGCCTGTTAGCTGCCCTTTTGGTTTTGAAGACATCATCGTATTTTTTATCCGAAGCAGACTCCTCAGCGCCAATAAGTAAAAGCATTGATTTCAAGCATGAAAATCAGCATTCTTCATTTGAAAAACTAAAAAAAAAAAATGGAAAAGTTCCAAAATATCCAATTATTTTATGCCATGGACTCTCTGGATTTGACAAATTGTCATTAATGAATTTCGAGGTACATAAGCAGGGGGATACGGATATGGACATGTTCGAAAAGTTGAATGGTGATGCCTCAGGTTTACTGCTTGATTACTGGAATGGAATACTGCATACTTTGATGGATTATGGCTGCCTGAACGTTTTCATAGCAAAAGTACCTCCAATGGGTAAAATTGAAGAACGTGCAAAAGTATTACATCAGTTCATCAATGAGAAAGTATCACAGAAATTTAAAGATGAAACCTGGTTTAAAAACGGCGAAAAGTTGAAAATTAATTTGATTGGGCACTCTATGGGAGGTTTGGATTGTAGATTTTTAATTTCGAAAATAGATGATCTGCAGAAGAAATATGAAGTTGTAAGTTTAACTACAATTTCCTCACCTCATCAAGGCAGCGAGGTTGCTGATTATTTGATGGAACTTCTAAATCCATTGTTTCTGAAAATGGATTGTAATGAGAATACTAATTCATCTGAGAGTTTTATATATTTGAAAAATAGGTCTTTATTTTTAAACCCCTGCATCGTTCCCCCTTCAATTCCGCAGTTAACCACAACATACATTCAACAGACTTTCAATAAGGAAGTTAAAAATGATCCAAGGGTAAAATATTTCAGTTACGGTGCTAGGTTCAATCCAAAGTTCTTAGATATCTTTTACTTACCATATGAAATTATAAAAATGAGAACGGCACCCAACCTACAACAAGTGAAAACTTCTCTTCTTACAAATTTGTCTTTGGAGAATCCCGATATTAATGAGATCGCAGAAGTTAATCTGAATGATAATGATGGCTTAATAACTGTAAAATCTGCTCAATGGGGTACATATTTGGGAACTTTAGAAAATGTAGATCATTTGGATATTATTAACTGGACAAACCCTTTGAAAAGATTATACAACGACACAATTGCAATTAGAAAAGGAGAAGAATCTCGTAATTTTAGTGCTACTGATTTTTACCTTCATATAGCTGATGATCTAGCTGAACATGGATTTTAATTACTCTTAAGTCAATAGTTCAGAAAGAATTTCAATTCGAAAAATTCATCTTTCCATTCTTTGTACATGTTCAATCATTTTATTTCATTTTCATTCTTCATATCATATACATTCTCATTCTTCATATCATATGTGCTTTTTTATTTTATGATGAAAAAGCCTATACTAAAATATAGTTAAAAAATAGAACATGTTTTTTCACTGCAAAGTAAATGTGGTTTCTTGCTTTACCTATATCCTGGAACTACAAACATACATTAAGTAATAAATACTGATTTTTTTAGCGGTCCTTTTGAGTTTACTTATTTCAGGTACTTCTAATAAAGTCTCAATTTTAAATTCAGATATTTAAAAATATCATGAAGTGTCACAATATTATGTAGAACAGATTATATTGTTATCAGCTTTGATGATACTTCTAGATCGATGAATATAGATTTTTATGTTTGGAAAAAAATGAAAAAATAGAAAGTATATATATATATAAATTACTTTTCTCTTGTCTCTTTTCAGAAAAACATTACATACTTCAAAAGAAATTTCTTCACTCTTCAGACTCTAATTATTAGTTATTACAATGATTACTGTTTTCAGCTCAAAATATTCAAAGATTACTTTT
This sequence comes from Saccharomycopsis babjevae, assembly GCA_031125705.1. NCBI lineage: Eukaryota > Fungi > Ascomycota > Saccharomycetes > Ascoideales > Saccharomycopsidaceae > Saccharomycopsis > Saccharomycopsis babjevae. The sequence goes on along the minus strand of JASTVB010000027.1, from coordinate 98,445 downwards.
CATTACATTTAATTATTGAATCTCAAAAAAAAAAAAAAAATAAAGGAAAAATTCAAAAGCACAAATAAATGTACAAAAAAAAAATGACAGATCAAGAACTATACACGGTTTTGTCATCAATAAGCAGAAAACACAAATTATCTTCAAAGATATCCAATATAGATTTGATTGTAGATTTTTAGGCTAGGCAAAATGCATTTGATAAATAAAATTAAGGGCCCGACACAAACGTACAAATGTTGTCTTTATTATGCCAATTGGTGTATTTATGATGATATTGACGCTCCATTCAAAATACCATTTAATGATATTACACATTTGTGCTACGCTTTCTTGATAGTTGATCCGAAAACAGGCGAAGTTAAGTTGAGCGATCCATACTCAGATTTAGAAAAACCATTTGGACAGTACAAAGGCCAGTTTCAGTATCTCTATAAAATGAAACAAAAACATAGGCATGTTAAAACGTTGATGTCTATTGGCGGCTGGTCTGACAGATTGAACTTTAAGTCAGGTATTAATAATGAAACAAAGATAGAAAGGTTTACGGATACCGCCGTGCAAATCTTAACAAAGTATGGTTTTGACGGAATTGATCTTGATTATGAATATCCTGAGGATAGATTGGAGTTTATGAATTTGTTCAGAGTAGTCCAGATTTTGAAATATAAGTTGAGCCAGATAAACGAAAAATTTATAATTACAGCTGCAATTCCGGCCACAGAAGAGAATTTACAAAATTTTGATTTAATCACTCTTTACAAATATGTAGATTTTTTGAACCTAATGACGTATGACTTTTCTGGTTCTTGGAGCAAAAGAGTAGCTTTACATTCTAATTTATTAGACTACAAAGACTGTGATTGGTCTGTTGCAAAGACTGTTTTGGCTTTACATAAAATTAATAAGGATCTCAAATCAAAATGTTTGCTTGGAATTCCGCTTTATGGAAAACAATTTTCAAATGCAGATAAGCTCGGAGGTAAATTTTCGAAGGTCACAGATATCAATTATAATAAAATCTACGAAAAGTATATAAAAAATGATCCGACTGTAAAGATCAATAACGAATACGGCGCATGTTGTTTAGTTGACAAAAAACATAAATGTGTAATTGTTTTTGATGATAAATTGTCAATCGAAAGAAAGTTAAATTATGTTAAGTCATTAGGTTTGGCAGGAATAATGTTTTGGGAGTCAAGTGGAGATTCTCAAGAAAAGCCGTTGATACCCCAAGATAAGCTACCATTGGACAAAAAAGACCTTAACATTTTAGATTATCCAAGCTTATGTTTCTAGCACTATTTTTTTTCATTATAATAACTTTAATCACAATATCGAATTAAAAAAGTCATTTGATGGTTGTTTATACAATTTGAATCAGAATGCCTTTCTATTTTTATAGTAAGGATGTCCTTTTTGGCGCATGCTTTTTTTTTCCTCTTTATTATATTGTTTTGTACCACTTTTTAATTACATAAAAAGTATATATAAAAATAGAAGTTTTCTTCGATGCAATTACTATGAGCATTTGCTAGTTCTTAATTCACCTCAAGGCATTTGATTATTCTTAAAATACATTTGAGAAAGAGATGAATTAAGGCAAATTGAGGATTCCTGTATAAACATATAAGAAGTTTATTTAATACAGATATCAAGAAGAGCCCGCTTTTATTTTATAAAGGCAATTTTCCGTACAAATGACAAATCAGAAAGAAATTCTCAATGGAGACAGGAGAAAAAAGCAAGCCAAAAAGAATAATGATAAAAATAATGATGCTGATAAGAATTCTCAACAGTCTGATAAGGAGCAAATGCTGGATTTATATCTGCTGCCATCAATCGCTACAGTCAAAGAATATACAAAACCAATTGATGTGGAATCACTTACTCAGCCGCTAATTGTAAAGTCATTGGAACGTATTCTTCTAGATATTACATATGTACCTCATGTGAAGGAGGACCTAAATATTTTGAAATTACGAGCTATCGAATACTCGAAGAAAATTTCCAGTCTAGAATCAAAATTTAAATATAATATAGTGTTACCTCAGCAGAAACAAATCAATGGAAAATATCAGGAATTTAGTTACGTTTTGTATCGAGAGTTTGACAACAAAATTTATCATTTGAATATTAAATTTAAGCATGACCCAGAAAACATAATTCTACGTGAAAGTGAAAAAATTTCCCCTTATTATTATATACTGTCTTCTCAATTATCATTGAAAGATAATGAATTTTTCTATCCAAAAGTTACTAAAACGTCGTGCATTAACAAAGATACCCGACCAATCTCAAGAGAAACTTATATATCATTTAAAAAGCAGGTTATTTTTGGAATCGATATCATACCTTCTCAATTGTCCGAAATTTCAGTTAGCAAACTTTTAAACTCAGACAACAAATCCTTGTTGAAATCTTTTATAAAGTGGATAAAAAATTTAGACCAGCAAAAAATATTAAATAGAATTACAAAATCCTTTGACCATAATAAAGCTTTGAAAATTTTTTTGCAAGAACACATCTTTGCATTACAACTAAACATCAAAACAAACAACCTAGAACCACCAAGAAAAGATTGGTTTAAAGATGAAACAGTCTGGATTAGCCAAATAAAGTCAGAATTGAATATTTTAACCAGTGAGAATTCTAACACATTTGTGGATACAAGCGAAACAATATTTGAAGAGCTATGCCAAGAGCTTAATGAAGAAATCAAGGAGGCAAATTTTAATGATGATTTGATATCATCTGACCAAAATTTTAATTTTGTAAACCTTTGTTCCTTCAAGTCATATAGTTTTGAAAAAGTAGAAGCTTTTCAGAAATTATTATCAAGTTTGGAAACCAACAAAAATCTAAAGTTAGCGTATGCTGATAGTATGCAATGTCTATTTAATGATTATTATTATTTTAATTTGGATGATATAAATCAAAATGCAATTTTAAATATACATGGAATTAAATATCTAGAAGAGCAACTCAAAAAAATAGGATTTAAATTGGATCCGGCTTTACAACTTATGGAAGCTCCTTTGATGGTAGCAAAGCTCGAAAGTTTGATCGTGAACTATGATTTTTTTCCTTTATTGAAAAACTCTGTTTGTGAAAAAATTTGTCATTTGTTGAAACTCGATAGTTCAATTGATGAATTATTCAGTTTTGATGAAACAGTTGACCCAGAAATTTTTGAATTTGCGCTGTTACCAACGTCCCTGAGGTTATACGACCAAAAATTCAGAGAATTTTTGGATAATAATTACACAAGCCAGGCAAGGATCGAGTATGATTTTGACATCAGTTTCGACCAGATTATGTTATTGCCGGATAATTATATTTATGACCTCATAAGTACGGAAAATTTGTATGACGATCAGCTTAAGAACAACATTATATTTAGAACAATAGGAACAAAGAAGTTTTCAGTCAAGTTACTAAATTATTTCTCAGATGAGAATAGTGAATTTTGGTTTAAAAGCTGTCATGGAAAGTTGAAAAATTTTTTACTAAAGATTCAAGAAAATATTAAAAACCACTCCATCCTTTTTCTCAATAAATTTCAAAGTACAATTATAGGTAAATTTAAAGAATTAATTGAAAATAACTCCAACGATTTAATACTTGTATTTACTATCTATGAAGTTTTCAGGTCATTCAGGTATGTTATATTAGAATTATATCATGAATTTAGTCAAAATGAGAATGCGAATTCAATTGAAAAGTTCAATTGTAAAGTGTTGATTACGTATTTGAAAACTGGCGAAATATTGAATCCAGTTGATATTAGAAATCCGATAGGATTGATTAATATAGGAAATACTTGTTACCTAAATTCTCTTCTTCAATTTTATTTTAGTGTTAAACCTTTTAGAGATATGATATTATCATTCAAGAAGACGTTTCCACCTATAGAAGACCCTAAAATAGAAGATGATTTGAGTAGAAACTTTGCTTTTCGAAGAATTGGTGGATCGTTGGTCACTATAAAGCAAATCGAGAAGGGATATCAGTTAACTTTAAGATTAAAAAGTCTTTTTAATAAGATGATTCACGAATATTCAAATGAAGTAAAACCAAGCAAAGAGTTGGCAATCTTGGCGTTTCATGTAGGCGACTTAGATTTTATTTATGATTCAGACAATATCAATGGATATAATATTGGGAAAATTACATTTTCAGATTCTGACTTGTCTGCTTTGACTGCAGAGAGAGATGTTAATGAATGCATTTTAAATATTTTGAACTTGGTATCTGCATCTTTGGATCCAGAGAGTTTGGACTCTATGGGTGAGCAGATAGATCTAATAAAAAAGATATTCTATGTCAAAGTAAAACAGGAAACGAAGTCATCTATTTCTAAAAATATTGTTACAAATTTCGAATATAATTCATTTATTAGTCTTCCAGTTAAAGAATTCAATCGTAACTTAGTTGACTCTTTAGATGATTATTTCGAGGAAGAATTAATTGAAAATTCTACAACTAAAACTTTGGGAATTGCAGAATCCCCAAAAATTTTACTGATACACATTCAGAGAGCAGAATTTCGAAATGGTGCTGTTGTCAAAACTTTGAAACCACTACCTTTTCCAAGCCACTTATACTTAGATAAGTATATGGTCGAAAAGGATGAAAGTAAAGAAAGTAAGAGAAAAATGGAGAAAGAATGGAAAGGAAATCTTTGTAGACTCAAAAAAATAGTCAAGGAATCTGAATTAAATGAAGTTGTTTTTAAAAGGAATTTGGATAATTCATTGAATCATTTAAAGCATATGGAGAAGTTAGGACTTGAATTATCAGAGCAGATAAGTGCTTTCGAGGCCGTTTCATCCGAGTATTATGAGAAAATCCATCAATGTGAAAAAGAAATTTTATGTTTAGAGAATTTGATTGATTCCAATTTCGATGATGATAAGTACAAAAAGCACAAATACAATTTGGCTGCCATATTCATTCACCGAGGAACCCTTGCATCTACTGGTCATTATTGGGTATACATTAGGGATCCTCAAAATTCATTATATCGTAAATATAATGATGATAAGGTTTCTGTAGTTGGAGAACAGGAAATAATGCGATTAATGAATAGTACGGAAGACAAAGAAGAAACTCCTTATTTATTGGTTTACGTTAAGGATGAAATTTTTGATCAATACATTCAACCATTAATGAGAAAAATTGAGAATTAAGTTCAAATATATATTTAATTTATATCTTATAGAATAGAATTAAATAAATTGGTTAAATTGTAACATCAAACCTTCGGGTCATTTTATAATATTAAAGCGCACTTACTATCCATAGTCATTGCATGTGAAGTACAGGGGAAAAAAGAATATTGGTATATAAAAATATTCCCTGATGCTGCTTCTTTCATCTGATCTTGTGAAAAATCCAACTTAGCTGCAATTATAAAGCCATTGATAATTTCGAGAAAGCTGACTTAGTCATTGAGAATACAATTAATAGAATAACTCTAATTCTATTGGAGGATTATTCAGCTTTTATTCATAATGGAAAAACTAAGAGATGAATTAGCTATACAAAACTTGAAGGCTTGGAAGCAAGTCATTCTCTATGAAAACAGTAATAATGATACTAAGTTGTCAAATGATGAAATATTTGGTGGAAGTTTTGACGATCTAAGTACTCATGTGCTTAAGCAACAAGGCTACGATAATTCTTTAAAGAGAAACAGTGCCTTCATCAAAAAGATGAAGATTCCAATAACAAAAACCAACGTTGACTCTATTTTGAACGATATCTCAGAATTATCGCTTGAAAAATATATGTCTGAAATTATAAACAATTACTTAGAAACTTTACAGAATATCAAAAGTGTCAAAGATATAGCGCCTAATGTTCAAGTAATTTCCGCTTTACATCAACGGTTCAAAATTAAATTCACACATCACATACATTATTTTCTTCTCAATCAGATAGACCAAGTTCGGCTGGAGAACAATTTGAATGGATCACTTAAGGATAGCGCAGGCTTATTCTTTGATTATTCGCAACTAGATAATTTGGAAAATATACTGAGGTCTTCCAAACTCAAATTATTTTCAATGTTATTCTTTGAATGTTATTTAGTTAAATTATTTGATGTTATTGATTTTGACTCACTAGATGAGTATCCTAATTTTATTAGTACTATCAATTTTAGTTCTGATAAGTATAAAAAGATAGTAGAGAGTGACTTGATTGCTTTTGAAGTCATCAAATTATTAGTTCATCCAGAAGATAGTTTTATGATTAACTCATCTGTAATTATAAGCTTCCTTAATGAATATGGTGAGATTTTTTGCAGCAAAAATATAGTTTCTGAGAATATGACAATAATTTTCAAGACTATTATGGATAAGCTCAATACTTCTGTATTGAACCTATTGAAAATTCTAAAAAACAATTTAAAAAGCATTAGAAAGCAAATTCTGAAATTCAATATCAATAAAGGTGTTTCCAATGAGGAAAATGAGAAAAATGAAAAAGCATGTATGCATGTTTTCGAAAACTTTCTTACAATTCATAAAGTTTTATGTCAACTATTTCAATACGAAAAATCAAAAATTACTATAACCGAGGAAGCTGAGGACGATGAAGTTGTATACACCAAAGATGATAAGACTCAAAAACTTTTAGTAGCTGGTGTTGCAATATGGGAAAATATTGATGAGTATGAATTTTATACTAACGTTGAAGACATTACTGATTACATTGTAGACGGTTGTCAAGGAGCGCTAGAAGATTCTAACAGTGATGCTTCTGAGTTGTCTGCATCAAAGGCGGATCAAATGTCATATTTTATTGAAAATTTACTCGAATGTGAAACTCAAGAAAGTCTATTAAAGCTTAGTGTGAAATTTTGGAATTGGAAATTAATGAATAAAGCAAGTTATAATAGACTTCTTGTTTTATTTACAAGTACAAAGAATTCGAATAAATTCAAGTATTTTGGACGATTTTTAGCTTTGAACAGGAAATTACTAGGAGATTTTTTAGATGATCTTTTGGCCAAATTAAAAAACTCAATTAGTTTTATGGTACTGAAAAATTCTTTGACCGATAGAAGAGTATTGAATACAAATATGAAAAGTTATTATTTTTTTCTTGAATTAATAAAATTTAGGTTAATTCCCACTCACCAAATTTTTTTCACTTTAAGGAAGTTAATTTTAACTATTAAGCCGCGGAAATTAAACGTAGAGCTTATCAATATTTTCTTTGAAAAAGTTGGAAGGTTTTTGTATTATTGTTGTGGCTCTGAATCGAAAACTCTAATGGATAATATGATGAAACTACTAGAAGATAAGGCTGCTGATAGAGAGATGAGTACAGATGAAAGGCTTATAATCAAATATTTTGATGACATTCTTCATGCTCCTGCTAAATCATTTTATTCCTATACTTTTATAAATGAAGATGATTCTATCATTTCTTTCTTGAGTCCTCAACAATTATTTATTAAAAGGTTAATAATTGAAGAATTGAATCCTAACAATTGGCATCATGTCATGTTTTGTGTACTTCAATTAGATTCCATTCTTACTGAAAACTTCTTCTTTTTGGCCTCTATTTTCACGAAACCTGAAATTTTGAAATTTGAAAATATAGGAGTTCTTGCAAAAATGTTGGTAGTTCTCAGAAAAGTAACCTCAAAGAGCCTTTTTGTTTATGTTATCGATTTTTTATTAGAATACTTAGAATCAAGTATAGAATCCACTGATTTACAGCATAACAGGAAAAGAGTTACAAGAATTCGCTATCTTTCAGAAATCATTTGTTTGATTACAAATGAACCTGTTGCTAATGAGTTAATTAATGAAAAAAACCATGAGAAATTTGAAAACCAGTTGGATAATTCTTCTAAAAGTACAATGACTCCAAAATACAGTTCTCTCATCGAATTGAAGTCTAAACTTAGCAATTTACCTGCGGGTTTCATTAATTATGAAATTGATCTGTACGACGAGGTGTTGCGACTTTTTCTTCAAGAATTAATCGTACAGCTTAAAGATGGCGCTTTTGTAAATAGCACAAATTATATCGAACGTCATGTGAAGGAAGAAGACAAATTGCATGTTTATAACGTTTTAAAACAAAAAATATTGATGGCTGAAACTGATCATCAGCCTAATGGTCAGATTGATATTTTCGATGATGAAATAAAGAAAGAAAATGATTTAGAGAGATTTGACAGCAATGATGAAAATTATCAAAATATCAAAATAGCTGCAGATTTTCTCGCTAAGCTTATAAATTTAGGTAATCATTTAGGAATAGATACTAAAACCTTGCATATTTATATGATGAAATTTGAATATCTGGACCCATTACTTAAGGAAAGTACATCAGAAAAAAAACAGAGAACTGAAATAGATAACCAACAATCAGCAGAAATTTGGAAAAAGACTAAAGCAAATACAAAAAAATCGAAAAAATCAAAAGCGTCTGGAAAAGATGTAGCGCATAAAAGTCAATTTCCTAAGTCATCTAGTAACTTACTAAGTATTTTCTTTAAAATAGGATTTTTTTTAATTGGTTACGGATACCCTTCTATAAGATTTGATTTGCCAAGCGTTCCTCCACCGGGATTTTATAATATGTTAGATCCTCCAAATGATTTTCGCCGAATTGATTTATTATTGATTTTACTTGAAACTACGATTTCTCATGGTTTTTTTTTTCAAACGTTTTCAATTAAGTGTGGATCTCACAAATATGATAATATAATAGATAATTCGGAGTGGAAAAATTACAGAAAGCAATATCTTTTGTTAGTGGCTTGTTTGAACTATTATATTGAATCAAAGGAGAAACCATTTCCTTCCGAAATAACGTTTAAAGCGAACAACTTTTTCAGAATGATGGAAAAATGTGGGTTTTATCACTATTCAAATGATATTCATCATATTTTGAAAACGTACTTCAAATATGAAGTGGAGCAGCCACAAAGTCAACAAACTCAATCGGATTTATTTCAGGAAGTAGAAAATCAATTGGAAAAAGATCTACAAGATGAGCTAGAAAAAGAGTTTGATCATGTTTTACAGAATATTGCCCAAGAAGAATATGTCAATAATGGAAATTCTGAGGGTGCTAACAATATGACTTCTGATTCTAAGATCAATGTTTTGCTTGATTCTAAGCTTAGCAAAGACTCTTTGAATATCGATTTAGGAAAGGTTGACTTTAAATTGGTAACTAGAAATAAGGATGGGGATCAATTGAATATAACACCTATTTCTGTTTCCTTAGATAATGACTTTTTCAGCAATAAAGTGGTAGAACTTAACAAAAAGCTTGAAGAAGATGATATATTACGAAAAAAGACCATTCAAAGTTTGTCAGAGTGATTATTTTTTTTTTTTTTTTTCAGAAATTAACCTTTCTCATTATTTTTGCAAACCAATTGCACTATTCTAATTGTATATTATAATGTATCTTATTAGCTTTGATTTTGTTGTTTTTAAGTTCAACATTAGTTCGGATCATAATGTTATTTGATGTATCAGGGGTATTCGAAGAATTCAATTACTTAAGAAATTGTTGAAGATATGTATGTATATTTATTTATTTTTTTTTTTTTTTGTTGTAAAATTAGTTACAGAAGAAGTATCCCTAGATTTATCGATGTGATTGACTTTCTTGGAGTTTAAGCCAACTATTCTAACACCACAAAACCTATAACATGGCTAGATGAAATAGTATAAATGAAATATTATTGAAGTACCAGCAATTAAAACGAGTGCAAAAGAAAATTAAAGGGAATATTATAGGCATAAGAAAGAAAAATGGTAAGAATAATTATCGTTTTGACTCCAATTTTTTTGCTAGTTTGGATTCAGTCATTATTAATTATAAAAAGAGTGAAAACTAACAATTTTTTTAATTCTAGGCAGACTCACTAAGAAGTCAACAGCAATATCAGCTATTGAAGTCCAAGCATATAGGTTTGGGAGATGCTACTAATACAACTAAAGAAGAATGGATAACTAATATTAAAAGAGATACTTATGCGTCCATGGTATCGCATCCTCTGTTATTAGAGTATTACAGTGTCGCTACCGGAAAGCCTCAGCAATTGGCTAAAATGGAACTTATTGAGAAGATGAATAGACCTTATGGAAAGGTAGACAGTTCAGAAGTATGAAGCCCGGTTTTTGGTCTACCCTTATTGTAATTTTGTCTCAATATAAATCATAAACTTGACAGTTTTTGTTTTGAAGTACGTTTTACTTTCGTTATTCTATTGTTTTTATATACTATGAATCTTTTCTGATCTCAGTTATTTTTTATTTTTTATTATCAAATTTCACCTTTTAATATACTGTGGCTACTATATCTTGAACTAGTTATTTTATGATTCTATAAAAGCTCCTCTTGATTTCAAAAATAATCAGACTGCAGAATAAAAAAAAATAATAAGAGATCAAGAAATCGCTTACTTAGGGAGGATTTCACAAAAAAAAAATGAAAAATGAAAAATCAATGAGTGAAAAATACTCAAGTTTTATTCAAATCAGACTCAAACAAATTTATTCAGCTCAAAATTGAAATCCATTTATTAGCAAATAAACAAAATATTATTCCGTAGCCGGTTGGTTCATTAGTTAGTTATTTAGCACATTATGTTGCAAGCATTCCTCGGAGGATCATTGCTCGCGGGAAGTAACAACAGCAATGGTATTACCGATAAAGTATCGAGCAGCATGAATAATGACGATATTTTAGGATCAGCTTCCTCTGAAAACTCGGGTGATCAGTCACAATCAGCATCCTTACCTATTTCTAGTGGAAACAGTAGTGGTCCTGGAGGAAACAATGAGGAAGAAAATGGGTCAAAGGGCGCGTTTGATTCTATTTGGGAAGAAGCAGTTACCAAAAACCCGTATTTTGCAGCTGGTGGTGGATTGATGTTACTTGGTACTGGTCTTGCTCTTCTCAGATCTGGAACAAAGAATATTTCGTCCTTGTTGTATAGACAATTATTGATTGATTTGGAAATTCCATCAAAGGATAAGTCTTACCTTTGGTTCTTGGAATGGATGGCACAATATAAGAATAGATCGCTGAGAAATTTAAGTGTTGAAACAGATTATATCCAGCATGATAATGGATCTGTTACAACCAAGTTCAGTCTTGTTCCAGGTCCAGGAAACCATATAATCAAGTATAATGGTGCATGGTTTTACATTAAAAGAGAAAGATCAAGTAAGATGGTTGACATGACCAATGGAACACCTTTTGAAACTGTTAAAATGACCACATTGTATAGAGACAGAAACTTATTTTTTGAAATGCTTGAGGAAGCCAAGAAATTAGCTTTGAAATCACAGGAAGGAAAAACTGTTATATTTACAAGTTGGGGACCTGAATGGAGACCTTTTGGTAAACCACGTAAAAAAAGATTATTAGATAGTGTTATTTTGGATAAAAGTATTAAGGAGAATATTGTGGAAGATGTTACTGATTTTTTGAAATCGGGAAATTGGTATTTTGAAAGAGGTATTCCGTACAGAAGAGGTTACTTATTGTATGGGCCTCCAGGTAGTGGTAAAACTAGTTTCATTCAAGCATTGGCTGGCTCATTGGATTACAATATTTGTATTTTAAATTTGAGTGAGATGAATTTAACGGACGACAGATTGAATCATTTGATGAACAACATCCCCCAAAGACTGATATTGTTGTTGGAAGATATAGATGCGGCATTTACAAACAGAAGCCAACTGAAAGAGAAGGGTTTCCAAGGAAGCGGCGTGACTTTCAGTGGGCTATTGAATGCCATTGACGGTGTTGCCAGTGCAGAAGAGATGATTACTTTCATGACTACAAATCATCCGGAGAAGCTAGATCCGGCTATCTTGAGACCCGGTAGAGTCGACTACAAGGTCTTGATTGATAATGCAACAGACTATCAGATTGGCAAGATGTTTAACAGATTTTACACAAACGAGGATGTGAAATGCGAGAGATTTTTGAAGGAGGTTGAAAGGTTGCAAGCCAAGGTGAGCACTGCGCAGTTGCAAGGCTTGTTTGTGCACAATAAAAATGATCCAGATGGAGCTATTAAAATGGCTGGCACATTGAAAAATGGCAATTCGTATCAACAGTTTTGATTTTGGTTGTTGGTTTTTTCTTTTGGTTTTTGCCTTGCACATCGCTTTAAATGAAGCGTTTTTTGAAGTGCCTTTTCCTGTAAATAAATAACGAGATGGGTGTGAGCATTTGACGTGAGCTTTGGTGGACTTGGAATGTTTACACACCACTGAACATATAACCTGTTTTTACATACAATCACCAAAATATTCAAAAAAAGATATCTGGAACTATCAAATCAGATTGTGTGGGGTTGTTATACTAACAAATTATGTTATTACAGCATTCTTCAATCTTGTTTATTACAACATTTGCACAATCAATTGAGTATTAATATATTATTACCATTGTATACTACTATTTTACGTTTTCAAGTTGTAACTATATATTGTTTCTGGTAACTGTATTTTGATTATCACTACTACTTTGGTGTCTGGATTCAAACATTTTGAGGTATGATATTAAATTAAAGGTGTAATCATGTGTGAAGCTTTGGGTTCTACATTGTTATAGTTAACTTATGTTTTGCTTAGTAGCTTACTAGATGTTTTGGTGTTTTGTTGTTTATGTTTTTGGTTTTTAAATGTTTGGGTTTTTATTGTATTGGTTGTTGGTTTCCGGGTTTCTGGGTTTCAAGGTATGTAACAAAGGAAAATGTGAATGATCTACTTCTTTTTGAACAATATGTGAGTGATCAACTCATTTTCTTTTGAAATCATATATCTGTTGTTTTTTCTCATGCTCTCTCTTTTTTTTTATCGTTTGAAGAAATTTTGGTTTTAAATTTTTTCGTAGCAACTAGTATATTCAAAAAGATAAAGGTTGAAGATACATAGAGCAGTTAAACCTCTGGAAACTTAGCCATATTTTGTATTTTCATTGAATTTCGCTTCATATCAATCTACTCTTTTATATTGCATCCAATTGACTCGTCCAACATCGATATACGATATTAAGATAACCTTATTATAGAACAAAATGTCCTGGCAAGGTATGTGTGCTTGAAAATAAGATACTTGGACAACGTGTGCCTGAAGACACGATTTGTGGCCAAGGTGTGCAATAAAGAATCAAAATGCAGCAGATATTCATAGCATGGGAAACGAGGCCGAAATTTTTTAGCTTGGAAGGGATATTTCGCGTGGGGAATGTTGAATTTGATCTCACAAATGGATGATTTGGCCTTCTCATGTTGATTTACATACTGCTTTTAATAGTGGCTATCACAAAGACATTTTCTGCGTCGAAGCTCCCGAGAACAACATCAATTGTAATTCCTTGTTTTTTTTTCAGCACTTGTTCCTGCTAGTTGTCTTTCATTTCAGATCCTTTCTTTATTACTATTCTTCTTTATTGATCAGCTGGTTGGTGCTTGATCCAGTAGTGTCTTGTGGACATTTTGGATACCAAGTAGCAAAATCAATCAATATTGCATTTTCTCAAATTCGCTACTAACACTCGATATCTAGCATACACTGATAACTTATTGGCAACCGGAAAAGTCGATAAGGCTGCAATCTATTCTGCTGCAGGTGACTCCGTTTGGGCTGAATCCAACAGCTTAGGTCTCTACTCCACAGAAATCCAAGAGATAGCAAAGGGTTTCTCTGATCCAACAGGTTTGCAAACCTCTGGCTTGCACATCAAAGGTGAAAAATATTTTTTGATCAAAGCTGACGAAAGAAGTATTTACGGTAAGCACGCAGAAGATGGTGTGGTTTGTGTCAAGACCAAACAGGCTATTCTCATTGGTCACTACACTAAAGGTATGCAACCGGGTGAAGCTACCAAAGTTGTCGAACAATTGGCAGATTACTTGATCAGTGTGAATTATTAAGCAGATCTTTTTTGCATTGATATTCGGGGAAAGAACTAAGTGAATTGATATTGTTGTTTTAAAAATAATAGCTAATAAAAAGAATCCAATATACAGCTCCTATTTTCTAATTATCTATTCTATACTAAAATTGTTTAAAATATATTAATAATAATACGTATTTAAAAATAGTAGAACACAGCACGACAGAACTCTTTGGTATACAGTATACACAAGTTTTTGCTATCATTGTCTGTCTTAAACTTAAGAAAACTAACTTATTGTGGGAATTCCTTGCCTACTCTGACAGCACATCCATATGGATGGATAATAACGCTGTTCATATCCCATACTCCTTCCTTACAGTAAACATCTTGTTTCAAAAATTCCAACACTTCTTCCTTAGTATCGGCAACAATGTTGAAAGAGCTTCCAATGAAGTTCTCAGGTTTCCCAGTCTCCTCATTGACTTTCTCAAAGATACCTCCAGCATTTGTGACCTTTCCAGAAGCTATGTTCAGGGGAATTGCTGCCATATGCTCACCTCTAACCTTTAATCTTGCACTATTTGGTACATCGTAGACAATAGCAAGCCACTCAACCATTTCTGTTTGTATTTTAGTTATATCCTTTCTACTTTCAAGTGAAAATCACTTATTCTTTTGCCCTTTTTTCCTGAACCCTTCAATTCAATGTTAGTTCACTGTTCGAGTATTACACAAAAACACTCAACGGTACTCAATTGTTGCAAACTTCTAAAAATTTTCTAATTTTTGAAGATTTTCGAAAGGAGGACGATCCTGAAGTGTGAAAGAAATCATATTATAAAAATGAGTCAACTTATATAGATATTAGTACTTAACAAAAAGGCTCACGAAAAAATATTTTTTTTCGATTCTTTAAAAAAAACAATGTAAAGTTTTATTAATGTTTAGACGTATATTTTTCTTTATATAATTTTACAACATGAAAAGAATTATTATTCGCATATTAGGTTCGATTTGGGCTTATTCTAAAGTGGTTAATGAAATGATGTCAAGTCAATTACGATTAAGATAAGAAACTCATGTTTGACACACATATTAGCAAATTTTCTAACGCATTAGAGACTTATAACTAAGGTATAGTAAATCGTAATTAATCAACGAGAGAATTTTCGAATATGTCTGAATCCAAATACAAATACCATGTCGAAATACAGCAAATGATGTTTGTCTCTGGAGAGACGCATGACCCACCCTTTGAAACCACTGCATTGATTGAAGACATAGTAAGGGGTCAAGTGATAGAAATTCTTCTACAAGCAGCTAAAACAGCAGCATCTAGAAACAGTAAGCTGATACTTCCAGAAGATATGATTTTTCTTATAAGAAATGATAAGGCTAAAGTTAATCGTTTGCGAACGTATCTCAGTTGGAAAGAAGTACGTAAGAATGCTAAAGATCAAAGTGAGACCAACGTGGATTCAGGAGATTTCTTGGAGGATGGGAACAATGGTGCTGCTTCGGGAAATGGCGGCAATGGAGGCGCTTCCAACTCTAACGATACTGATTTGAATAAATCATCATTGGCAAGTAAGCAGAAAAAAACAAAATTGAGGTTACCATGGGAGCTACTGTTTATGTTTAGTGAGCAGCCTTTGGAAAATGAAAACCTGGCAAATAATGAAGAAGTAGATGAGGATGAAGAAGAGAAAGAAGCAATGTTGATTTCCATGAAGAGATTGAAGAACGCTGATGATAGAACCAGAAATATGACGAGAGAAGAATATGTGCATTTCTCAGAGTGCAGACAAGCTAGTTTTACGTTTAGAAGAAATAAAAGATTCAAAGAATGGTGTGGTACTTCTTATCTTAGCGACTCAAAACCTAGTGATGATGTTATCGATATTTTGGGTTTTTTGACTTTCGAAATGGTCTGCTCCTTGACCGAAGCAGCTTTGAAAATCAAACATGAAGAACTCAAACATAACAGCCATTCACAGGATAAAAGTAATACAACTGCCTCAAGTGAATCTAAAAATGACGAAGATAGTGACGATCCAAACAATTCAAAAAAGAGAAAGCATAGGTATTTATTTGATGGACCTGGTGAAGCAGTAAAACCTTTACTGCCGGTTCATATCAATGAAGCTTATAGAAGATTGCAAAGGCAAAACTTTAAAAATAGACCTATAGTGAATTTTAGAGGATCCAAATTTCGCTCAAAGGTGCAAATTATCTAGTATAATCAGCTATTTACAGAATATATTATTTTTAGTTCCAGATTTATTGACTAAATTTTACACGAAATACTTACAAATTGAAAGATATCAAGGGTGAGAAAAATGTTTTAGTTATTATATATAATAAGTATAATAAGATAGAAATTATAATGAGTGTAAGGAGAAATATTTAAGAAACAGAAAATCGTAATTAAAGAGGCAAAATCGTTAAGTAAGTCATAAAAAAGTAAATCATAAAGCAAAAAAAAAAAAAAAAATCATTATTTTAAAGTTTGTTATCGTGAATCGTAATCAAAAGAAGAAATGGAAATAATTTTCAGAGTAAACGTTGAGTAACTGCTAATACTTAAGCAAAAACACAACCAACAATATCGATACCGTTAAATTTGTATTTACTGCAAACAGTATTTGTAGCACATTTAAAGGATACCCATTTACCAAAATTGCAATGTTGAATAGTGCCATCATTACCGCATTGCCAGCTACCATCAGTACACGATTCATCGGTATCATTATTTTCAGTAAATGTAGATGATGTTGTAGCAGTTGCTGTTTGAATACTGCTACTAACTGAAGTTGTTAAACTTTCAGTAACAGTTGAACTTTCGGAAGCAGTTAGAGAAACCACATCAGCTGTATTTGTAGCAGAGATACTTTCAGAGTCGAAATAGATGGTGGTATATGTGGTGATAACTTCTTCCTCGGTGATGGTAAAAGTTTGAATTTCACCTTGCTCAATTGTTGTTGAAATGTCGTATGTTGCTTCAGTAATGGTAATTTCTGTAGTTCCCGAAATAGATGTAGAAATTACAGTACTGAAAGTTTGTGTGTGAGAAAGAACTGGATTTCCAGTGTTTGAAACAGTTTTTGTTGTTGCAGCATATGTTTCTAAACTACTAGTTTCTTCTGCAACACTAGTTGATGTAATTTCAGAAGAGTCACTTAATGATATTCCTTTGTCTAAAGTAGTACTTATTTGGACATTGGATGGCTCAGCAACTATTTCGCTGGTTGAACTTTCTGGCTGAAGGGTGATTGTGGTCTTTTCTAATGTTTCGGCAGCATTAGAAAATGAAGTTGAGGTTTCTTCTGAAATAGAAGGAATAATATGAGGAGCAGAACTTGTATCCACTACTTTTGAAGTTGATGAAGTAGAATAGGTTAAAGATGTAAGAGTTGGGGATGAATTAATTTCTGACGAGGTAGTGTCTGATGAGGAAGTCT
Organism: Saccharomycopsis babjevae; assembly: GCA_031125705.1. Lineage (NCBI taxonomy): Eukaryota > Fungi > Ascomycota > Saccharomycetes > Ascoideales > Saccharomycopsidaceae > Saccharomycopsis > Saccharomycopsis babjevae. Next base: position 81,076 of record JASTVB010000027.1, on the reverse strand, counting down.
CTGATTGGGTAACATGTGACAAGGTAGTAGCATCAGAAATAAAAGCAGTAGACAATGTAGTTGTTATCAAAGAAGAAGTGGTTGAGGATGAAGTAGTAGATGATGAAGTAGTAGATGATGAAGTAGTAGAGGATGAAGTAGTAGAGGATGAAGTAGTAGAGGATGAAGTAGTAGAGGATGAAGTAGTAGAGGATGAAGTTCCGGAACAGCTTTGAGATTCTAAAATGTCTTTAGCAGATTCAGCAAAATTCTTTCCATTTTGGACGTTTGAATAGGCTTGAGATGCATCCCAAATAGAGATTCCGCCAAAATTAGATTCACAAGAAACCTCGTCTATATATGTTTTTACTGTATCAGGTGAAGCGTAACCAGATCCAGCAGCTGCAGATGAACCAGGAAGACCAACGTATAGTTTTATATCTTTATTATAGGAATCTTGTTTTGCCCAATTCACCCAATCATTAAAGTTGAATTCGGAACCTAATTTGCAATAGTTATTATAAAATTGAATAAATGCAAAATCAATATCGGAGTTAATCATTGCTTCATTAACGCTTGCATCTGGAAGAACACATTGTGGCGCAGCAGAAACATAGTATGGTTTAGAACCAGTTGCGTAGTATTCTCTTAATTTTGTTACAAAATTTGAGTAATAATCCGGCTTTTTGTTTTCGAGGTCTAAATCAAAACCGTCAATAAGTGAGTCATCAAATGGTCTTATGTCACCATTTCCTTCACCAAACATATCCCAAACGGTTCCTGCAAAGTTTTCAGCCTCATCAACAGAAGAAAAGCCATAAGAACCAACAGCACCTCCCATTGAAAGCAAAACAATTTTGCCTTTATCTTGGCAGGTTTTGATATCTTCGGCTATGTTGGTACAATGAAGCACTCCATTTTCAGAATCCCAGCAAGCATTTGCAAAGTTCAATGATGGTTTATTATCAGTTCCTGGAAAAGATGACATAAAAGAAAGAACAAGAATATCTGCAACATCATTTTCACAATAGTAGCTCAATCTTTGCTGAGTAGAAGCAGAGTTCTGGCCCCAGTAAAGAACAACGTTCTCATTGCTGTTTGGATCAAAAGCATTTACCAAATTGCAAGCAATCGAAAAGATTAAAGTAGAAAAAAGAAGTGTCGCAGTCATTTGTAAACCTATTACTAAGTGTTGTAGTTATTATTATTATTTTGTTGTATTTTATACAATTTTGAAATAGATGTAAATGTCCTTCTTAATTTGGAAGATTTGGCTCTATATTTATATGTTTCATTGACACGAAAATTACCAATATCACAAATACTGACAATCAAATTTCTTTTTTTTAATATTTGTTCCAGATACTTCCCCTTTTCCTTCAATGAACTAAAAGTGAAGTCAGGGTATATTTTTTCATCAAGGGAGATTACCTTTTTGGAAAAAAGTTATGCAAAGAGGACCAAGAATAAAAAAAGCTGTTAAGGGTAGAAAAGAAAAGGAGATGCCTACGCATATATGGTAGGTAGGTGGATCTTCTATGGAGGAATCTCAGATTGTTTATTGATGCAGATCCTACTTTCCTAATCTTTCATTAGTAGATTGAATTGCTCGATGGAATCTTTTTGCACGTTCTATACTCCTTTTTTTTTTCAAAAATGTGAACCAACAATAAGTATGCATGAAACTAGATCTGGTAATTATATTTTTCTATGCATGTTGAAAAAAAAAGAAATCGTGAGCACCTAAAGTGCTATGAGAAACTCATTTTATTGGTTTAATAAACAGGAGATATACTTCTACCGCATTGATATAGAACCTTGCCCCTATTTTTCTCCAAATATTATTTAATCGATTGTATCTTCAAGCAAAGTCAAGTTAAGCAATAACTGTTGAGCAAAAAATAAAAAAATTTAGAACCAAATATTCGATTGTATTAACAATATTGAAACTGGATTTTAAGAAGCCAAAAAAAGGAGAAGCAACATTCAAAATTAAAATTTTCTCATAATTAGTACTGATTATGGTCATTTGATTCTTATAGTCAAAAATGTCTTGTTTTTCTGTTATAATTCAACTAATGTCTTAAAGAAATCAATCGAATTAACTTAAAGAATATCATTAGTCTTTAAATATAGAGCACAATACAATCACTAATTTTTGAATAATGCATTTGTTATGAGCACAGCAAATTGGATTTTTCTTTTTTTTTCTTTTTTATTTCTTCTTTTTTAGAATATTTGAATCGATCTTTCCTAATCCATTCGAATCAACATAGACTAAGTTCTTGGTAACTCGAGTAACTCGCAATGACATTTAAAGCAAAAAGTTGGCTGTCACCGATATAATTTTTTTTTTTATAAAAGAAATTTAATAATCATGTTCAAAAATTTTGCTCTATCGAAAAGATGTATACACCATCTCTTCCCGCTAAGGCAAGAAAACTATCTTAAAGAAGCATTGACAAAAAATATTGAAGTTGCCAAGCTTTCTTTTGACAGATTTTCACACAATACTGACACGGCAAAGCAATTCGAAAAATCTCCTATTATTATTTTGCATGGGTTGTTCGGCTCTAAGGCAAATAACAGAACTGTCGCTAAACAGTTGAGCGAACGGTTAACAAGGGACGTGTATTGTCTCGATTTGAGAAATCATGGATCTTCTCAACATCTACCTAGACATGATTATCCACTGCTTGCAAACGATGTTGAGAATTGGATAGACGAGAATGGAATTAAAAAACCTATATTAATTGGACATTCTATGGGCGCTAAAACTGTTATGGCCATGGCTCTTCGTGATCCAAAATTGCCAGAACTAGTAATAGCAGTTGACAATGCCCCAATCAGCTACAATTACTCGAGTGGATCAAGATTTAACAAATACATCAAACTTTTGATTGAAATTACAGAAAGGAAGCAAGGAAATGTAGTAAAGAATAGGGGTGATGCTGATAAAATTTTGGCTAAATTTGAACCAAATTCAACTGTGCGCCAATTCTTGCTCACAAATGTTGCTAGAAAAACCAAAAAAGAAGTTCAGGATGAATTTGATGCAAATCCTGAAATTTACTCTGATAATATTGAAAACGTGCCTGCTTTTAAGTCAAAAATTCCCCTCAGGATAATAGGTAAAGCTTTGGATAACGGCAATGTAGCAATCTTTCCCTACGACTCACATTTTAATCAATACAAAGGGGAAATTTTGTTTGTAAGAGGAACGGAATCACCCTATGTTCCAGATGATATATTGCCGGAAATTGGAAAATTTTTCCCAAAATTTGAAGTCAAGGATGTCAAGGCTGGTCATTGGCTCATAAGTGAGAATCCAAAATCATTTTTAGAAGTTGTTGTTGATTGGATTGAATTCAAGGAAGAAGTGTTGTATGATCAAAAAAATGGTATTCAAGATATCACTCTTTAAACTAAAAATAGACTTTTCTTGTTATATAAATAAAAAAAATAAAAAACTTATTGTTATTATAGAATCTTGTTAATATTGTACCTTAAAAATAATATATACTTATAATCGAATCTTTTCTTTTTTGCAGAAATAGTTCCCACTATTCAAGTATATGAAGTCAAAATATTTCATTTTTATTTATGTCATGATGCTGAGACACGCATGGCTTAAACTTTTCAAAAAAAAAATGTTATAAATGTCATTAGTTTCACAGATTTTCTTTCATTTAAGCAGTAGCAACATATTAATCATTCGATTTACAGTAAGTCTTTTTAATTTTGACCAACTACTACTATATTAGTATAGCTATAAAGATATATATAAAGGAACGACATGGATTATGAAACTGTTAAACTATATGGTGGTGCAATTTCCACTGAAATTCCTATAGGTTTTTTGGATGCCTCAACAATTAGACAAATTCCAGACACACAGGAGGTCTTTGTAAATTTATCCAATAAAACTTTTTCAAATGAGGATTCTTTAATTTTTGATTTAATGGAACGTGTTGATCATACTACACTTAAGAATAGCAAACACCCAGAGGATGAAAGTAACTCTTTAGAATTACATTTAAATGAAATTTCAGAGTTAAATGGATTAACGAAATTCACTGAAGATTCAAAATTAGATAAGAAAAATAGTAGTCATTGGAAATTACTTCAAAAAACAGATGTATCAAACAATTTGAAAAAATTGAGCCATACAGAAAACAACGCATATATTGCCACAGCAATCGCCCCTTCATACAAATGGGGAAAGTCTGATCAGCAAACATGGTTAATTCTTATTTTAGGTATAATCAGACATAAAAAACATAATGCTGATATATTAATATCTTTGAATTTACCTAAGTTGATCTCTAATGAATTATCTTCAGATCAAGTAGAAGATTTTATCAAATCTGGAAATTTTGGAGATAAAAACGAATTATTTTCCAAACAATTGAAATCATGCAAGAATGTTGTATTAACATCAATTGAAAACTTTTCTATTGACGATGAAGCCCTATTTGGTTGACCGTGATGTTAACTAGCAATTTTGTTAGTTGTTTTTATAGAAGTTTGATCTATTTTTTAATTTGGTTTGGTTTGCAGAGAGCAAAAATTCAATTATGAGATAGTAACTAGATAAAAAAAATTACATTTTGCTCCCTTTTTGTAATACTGAGACGAATTCTCTGCAATCTTTGAATCATTAGTTTTGATACATATTGACATGGTCTATTTAATTCAATGGTGAAATACCACTTGTAATTGAGTATATAAGTATATAAATATCATATATATGTCTATGGCTGAGCTTGTGATGCTTTTAAATCCTCTGCAGTATTAATCTTATTAACGAACTCCCATAATACAGTTCCACTTTCTCCGTATCCAGGAACGTCACATAGCTTAACTCTAAAATAATCAATATCCTTCAATAGATTCATTTTCTCATAAATGTTATTAAAATATCTGCCATTTGAATTAGTTAGACTATTCAAAACAGTTGTATCATTAATTGAAATAATTTTTCCAAATTCCTTTAGAAATTGAATTTTGTAGTTATTGAAAATTTGAGATAAAATCAATAAATATTGACCCTTAGGCAAATATTTCATCACTCCTTTCGACATTGTCAAAGTTTCTTTTACCAAAGATTCCATATATTTATGACAGCCAATTTCAGGAATTTTTTCAGAAAAATCGACTTTTGAAAGCTCGCCTACGTGAACAATGGTTCTTTCATCCATAATAGATATTAATTTACTAAAAATATCATTTTGGTGAACTTTCAAGTTTTGAACTAATCTAGAAAACTCTTCTTCAATTGTCAATTTTACGTTCACTCCATTCTCTTCGCTTAAGTCATTCGGAATTTCGTTAGATCTCAAAAAGACTTTTTTGTTCAAGTTAACATAATTGATTGTAAGAATAATAGTCTTTAAGTATGGAATCAATTCTATCAATAATTCCAATGCTTGTGAACAAATTGATAATTGCTTGGTAGTAATATGCTTCAAGTCGCTCGTTTTGGTAGCATTAGCGCCAAGAATTTGATTTTTCATCAACGTATTCACTACTCTTACTAAATCAATTAGCACAAATGGAAAAGACGAATTTTGTTTTCCTATAGTTAAATGTAGTATTAATAACTCTTTTATTGATTTCAAAACAGATACCATAAAGCGAGGAACAATAATTTCTATAACTATTTCAGGATTACTTGTCTCTTTAGCATTACATTTCATGATTAATTTTTTGAAATCTTTTTTCTTAGAAGGAGACATAACAGATTTTTCCAAACTAGCTAACGTCTTGTTGCCCAATGTGCCATTTATTTTCAGATTATCGCCTGATATCAAAATATCTCTTTGGAGATACTGAGTAAAACATACAACCGCACTCCATGTCTCAGGCAATCTGACAAATCTATTTTTTAAATCTTCTTTGGAATTTTCCTCGTCTTCATAAATACTATCACAAATATTCAAAATCTCATCCAATACCAATTGGCCTTCTTTCTGAAAATGTTCACCAGAAGCTCCTAAACTTCCCAAATCTTTCCAAAGATCCTGTTCAATTAATTCAACAGTTATACGCTTCAAGTTAGAGGTATAGGAACTATAATAATCACTTGTTTGCTTTGCTAAGAATCTCCCCAAAAAGTTTGGTGGTCTTTTCTGATCATCATTAATGTTCATGACGCGCAAATTTTCATCATTGATTAAAAACATCTTATTCAATATATAAAACTTGGCAAAATATTCCGCACTCGTTAAATTGCTATTTGATATGTGATCAGCTTTAATACTCAAAATTTTAAAAAGTCTCTTGTTTACTACTTCTAAAAGTTTCCCCATTGCAGAAGTTAAATCTAAGCTATTATAAATATTGATATCTTCGGTACTTTGGTTACTAGGTAAATATTGTATTAAGTCAAGTGAAACATCTAGTAAAAGTTTTTGGAACAGAGACACTTTATTGAAAGCTGTCAATAAATTAGTGTAGGTGTTTATTATTATAATTTCAAAATCCAAAGGATCTGTCATTGATCTCAAATTATTAACAATGATTTGATTAGTATTCATAGACGCTTTACTATTGTTACTTGTGCTTGCGGAATTTGAAGTAGAATTGCTTAAACTAAGACTAGAATCATTAGCATTGTTTTGGAATGTATCTGATGTAATATCATCATCTTCTACATCATCTATTTCATCAGTTTTATTGAGCTTCTTAGTGGATTCATGATAATTTGTTGATTCAAAACAATTTTTTCCCTTATTTAGTAGAATTGTATTGATCATTATCTTATTGGGAATTTCTTTGGATGGAAAATGTGAAGAATCTAGGATCATTGATGGTAAATGACTTTTTATTATGGTTTTAAATTGGAAAATCAACTTGTCCTGAAAATCTTTGAAGAATTGAAAAATTTTGTTGGATCTAATCAAACCAAAAAGATATTTCATTAATATGTGTTTAAATTCATTAGAATACGATGAACGGTTGGATGTATCATTTTCAATTAAAGAGCCGCCCACTAAAAGTAAGTTCAAATTTTGAGAGACTATTTTATTTTCATATTTCATATTTTTCACTAATAATGACATTAATGTAGATTGTATTGCTGCTGAATTCAATGATCCTTGTAAATCTGCGCTCAAGAAATTTACTAATAATTGGCTAAAGCATTCTCCTATTCTTAATCTCAAATTAAAAAGAACATTATACACACTTTTAAAAGAGTCCACTTTTGAAAGATCTTGTGATTTTAGAGTATTTGTGAGCAGACTTTCATGAAACTTCAAAGATTTTAATTTAGAGAGAATTTCTAAAATAGAAGTTGAATCTACTATGAAAATAGAGTGATTTGAATCATCCGCAATGATTTTATTTAACTTCTCCTGAAATTCTAATAATTTGCCAAAAAATAAAGATTCTGCTAAGTCGAGTAAAATTAATGAGTTCAAAAATTCATCCTGACTTCTATTATTAGAGAATTCTTTAGTATTCAAGTCATTATTATTTGTTAGTTTCAATGTATCTGACTTTTTTCTGGAAAACACTAATTCAGCATAATGAATAATCTTTAACACTAAATTGACCTGCAAAATAGATTGCTGTAGTTTCATAATATTTACTTTTTTAATAAGCTTCTTCAATAACTCAAAATTAGGCTTTACTTTGCTATGGTCTATATCTTTAAATTTCTCTGCTAATTTTACACACTCCTTATGACAAGTTTCGCATTGTGCTAAAATCTGATTGAGCTCCTCTAAGGTACTAAAAAAAGAACTTGATGATTTAGAAATTTCTTGAATTAAATGAACTTCCACTATATCTAGATACTGTGTTAATCTATCTTGGATTTCATCGCTATTAAGTTTGAATGGTGAATTGCTATTATCATGCTCATTGTTCAAAATATCATTTCCCTCTATAACTTGGTAAAAAATCAGTGGATCATCCAATCTAAAGTCTTCCTTAAAATAGATCAACGGAACATCTTTGATATCAAGATCAGAATTATTAGCATTTCCATGCAACGCAGATTGCGTTAACAAATTGCTCTGCTCAAAAGCATCATACTCAGACAGTAATTGCTCTATATAATTATCGAATTTGGAGTCTTCAACTTTTTCTATTTTAGTCAATTGAACTTGGGGTATATCTAGTTGAGTTGGATGACCCAACGGCACCCTAGTTGTCTTGTTGTTAACCATCAATGCAACCTTATTTTTTCTTTTATTTTGAATCGAGGCAATTAATTCAAAAACAGAATTCGAGCCTAACGGCGAGTAGCTGTTGACACTCCCTGTCAAGTTACCATTACTATTGTAGTCAGTTATCGATTGACTGGTATTATTGTTTGCATCACTGAAAAATGAAAAGTTTGAAATTGAGTCTAAAGAGTTTCTAGAGGATAAAAATACTGAGGGTGACCCAATATTGTAACCTACCCCACCAGTTATTATAGAAGCTGTGTCTTCCTCGTCAGACATTTAAACTGGAAATCAATATATATATATAATATATAGATTCAACAATAGTCGTGCTTTAACACGGTTGTTATTTCTTATTATAGCAAAAACTTTGAACCGAAGTAAAACTATAACAGAAATTCTTTGTTTTTTTCTGAGCTTAAATCAGTGAGTTTGATTTATCTTCAATTGAATTTCAATACCTAAGTATATGAGGATTTCAGCTTTCTATATTCAAATTCACTCTCAATAACAGATTAGTTTTCCATAAAAAAATAACAAGTATTGGCCTTTATCACTATTTAAACTTTTCACACCCGGACACTGATTAAAATCAAATATTTCGTACGCTTTACTGTAACATTGAAGAAAAATATTATATATTTATATATCTATTTGAAAAATTTATAATTGTATTTGAGATTAATGTATCTGAATTCACAGAAATGTCAACATTCCAAATATTATCATAAAATATATTTAGGTTAAATGAAAACTATTGACTGATTAACTATTAGAACTATGTTTAAAAGCCTTTCTTGGAAACCATTGACCAAGGGAAATTTTCTCTTCAGATCTTATCCTGATGGTAACAATATGCAAAGAGTTATCAACAACCATGGTATCTGCAGATCTATGATTCAACAAAGAGCCAGAAGAAGCGAATACTCAACTAGAAGACAGAATCCTTCGGGGAAGGAATCAGATAAAACCACTACATTTCCCTACTTCGTAGGAATTGGTTTGTTAAGTTATGTCATCTTGACTTATGCGGTTACCAAGGTAGACAAAAAACCACTAAGAAAAAACATGACAGAGGAGGAATTCACTAATCTTGAATTACAAGATGGTTTGAGAAGAAAGGTTAGATTACTTAATAATTTTGATGTTTCCGTATATTTATTTTCCGGAAGAGATGATAAAATCCAATCGCTGGACAATTTGATTGTTCTTGATGTTGAAGAATTGAAAAAGCAACAGGTTGAGGAAAATGGAAGTAACTATGGGCCAATTCTTAAACAATATACTTCTGAGAATAAAGAAATTCCAGCTGGAATTGTCTCTTCTATCATTCATCAAGACTTGAAGCTTATTTTAGAGTCTCCGAAAATGAAAAACATAGTTTCTCATGTTGATATTCTTATTATGGACTTTCCACAGAATATCAGCGAAGCAATAAAATTTGAGGAAAAAGTTGGAATTGTTGACAAATTGCTTATTTTAAACTCTGATGATAGTAAAAAAAACGAGCTTATTGGATACTATGATATCGTGAATAAAGTTTCAAAGATTAAAGCTACTAAGGATATCGTTTCACTCATCAAAGAAGCTTAAAACGTACACAAATAATTGAGAGTAAAAGCAATAGAAGATACTGTAAATATATTGTGGTAATGTTTTTGATTGCTTTTTTTGCAAGGCGAAGAATGTTATCTTGTGTTCCTTTTTGTTTTACGCTTGTTTATTTATCAAATGTGGACGAAGGTTTCATGCATTTCCTGACATAGATATGTAAATATAACATAAATATAACAAATAAAGTAAACTATACTTATATAATAAGAAAGAAAGAAATTATTAATTTAAGGTAGATAATAGCGTTAATATACATTATATTATTAAGCGATGGTAGAGTTTGCAGTAACCTCGACATCATATTGGAAATCAAAATAAGGCTTGTCGAAATTGTGAAGTCTTACAAAACCATCTTCACCCCCTGAGATGTAACCGGTTCCCTTAGGGTGGATGGCAATATAGTTTAATGGACCGAAATGGCCTGGAACTCTACCAATTTCATCGGCAAAAACTTTGTGGTAAAACTTTGCTTCAAATTTACCTTCATCAGAACTGGTGGTTGTGACTTGACTGGCATCTTGACCGCCTCCCAAGATAACGAAGTCCTTGACAGGTGTGATAGTTGCTGTGTTGACAAGGGAGTCGGATTCGTAAACTTTCAAAACCTTGAAACTATCGACGTCGACAAGTTTGGCAGACTTGTCCTTGGAAGCGGTGATGAAGTAGGTTTTGTCAGGGGACATTTGAAGATCTGTGACATTTGCGTCATGAATTTTGATTGAGTCGATTAAATCACCAGATTTTGCGTCAAACTTAGATATCCATCCTCCATTGTGGCCGGTTATGATGTATTTACTATTGTAGGAGTATGTTGCCATCATTACTTTTGGAACACCTTCTCTATTGTCTATTTGTAAGATAGGTTCTTCCACTTGGTTTCTAAAGTCTGTTTTGTTCAATGGCATCACTAATATAGAACCGATATTACCCATGATTGCATCTGTGACAAGTAAGAACTCATCGGCCAACGGGTTGAACTCCACTCTTCTAACGGATGACTTGGACACCCAAGTATATAAACATTCCCCAGTCTTGATGTCCCACAATTTAGCACTAAGATCACCAGAGCCTGTGACCGCTAATTCTGTATCTTTGGAGATATCAACAGACCAAATAACACCCCCATGGCCTTCTAAGGTACCCAAACGTTCACCATTTGTGGAATACCAGACTGATGCTGTGTTATCCTTGGCAACAGTAATGACTATATCACCTTCTTGGTTAAATTTGATTTGTGTCAATGGTCTTTCGTGACCCTTCAATAAAATTGGTCTCATAATGTCCTAAAACTTAATTACTATTTCTTCCCAAATATCTATCCAGATACCCTTTAGTTTTATTTGACAATGTAATATTTTAGGCTATATTTAAGTCTTCATAGACCAGAAAGGCTGTCTGATTTTTTAGCTTAGTATGTTTTATCCTTGATAATTTCACCTATTCTTTAGAAAATTTTTTTTTCATCAAGAGAAGGGGCAAGAAAAAAAAAACTTTCATGCTGAAAAATTTTAGAATTTTAGAACTACAAATTTGTAAGCAGGAAAAGCCAGTATAATCATGTGATTTTCACGTGCTTAAATTTTTAAAAAAAAGCTATATAATTCATATTCCTGTTAGCTAGTTTTAGTTTTCATTATATATACAAAGCTAAATGTTTTTAGTTTTATGAATTTTTTAATTACTAAAGAAACAGTAGTTATATATATGAGTGAAAAGTACCAACAGTACAAAAAGCATTCGACAATAAAAAGACACTTCTTCTCTGCAATTGAGAAAAAAAGACTCCACCTTGGCATCAGACAAAACGTTTTTATTTTATCAATTATTGTTTTGATAGTACCTGTATATAATTGTGCAACAATTCAGTATCTTCCGACGGAAAAAAGAAAAAGCTCAATATGTTGAGACTAGTCTTGACGTGTTTTCAATAATCTTTTCACCACCTTGTCCTTAGTAACTAAATAAACGACGGCACCCCAACCAGCAATTGCGTCTCTATCAACAGCACTCATGAACGCCTGACTGATGGTCTCGAACAAGTCCTCAGGTTCCAAGTTTGGCTCATACAAAGACTCGCACATACCATACAACTGGTCGGTAGCAGTACCCGAGACCACGAAATCATGGGCCAAGTCTATACTGCCGATAAGATCGAATGTACATACAAAGGGCTTATTGGTTGTAGAATCAATACCCGCAACTATTGGGCTGACAAAATATGGGCCGAATCTCTTCTCATAAAGCGTGGAGGACACTAGGTTTGCAAACTTCTCTGGCTCGATAGGTCTGTCCTCTCTAAGCTTGTAAAGGTTTGTTCTGTAGCGGAAGGACTCCGACAACGTCGTGACATCTGTGGCAAGCCCTGTGAGAGCAAGGAAATTATGGTCGTAATGGAATATTTTTTCAAAATTGTTGGCCACACCTAGCGATTGCGAACCCAAACGCAAATCGCAGGCAATGGCAATACAATCTTTGCCAATCATGGCCGCGGCAGCACCACCTATATTCAATGTTAGTAAATCGTCTAAGGGGTTTGGAGGGCGCTCGGCTCGCGCTCAACTATGTGTTTGAGCATTTCTTGCGTCTTGTTTTCCAACCATTGCGTGTTCAGAAAGAGCTCTAATCCTAATATTTATACTTGGTCACCAAAAAGTACTCCATTACGAGACACACAATACTATCTTCAGGATTATGGCTCGCACACAACCCACGTCGCTATTCGATCAATCATAATTCACTGTTTATCCGTTTATTCGCAATTCGCTCGTGATCCATTCACATTTTCTGTCTGTTCAGTACAGTACAACCTAGTATCAACAATTCTTGGCTCAAAACTCATGGCTCTCACTCCTGGATTACAATGGCTCACCTTTTCTGAACTTCAGTGCCGTCGTGTTGCAATTAAGCATTTCGTCAAAATAGCACGATGACCCAACTAAAAATAAGCATAACTACATACCATTAATACTACTTGGATCAGACATTGTCTCAAAATTGTTCTAGTTTTCTAGTTATTTTTCCTTCTATTGGCTCCATTAAGAGAACTTGTAGATTCACTAGAAGTATGTGTGTAATTTACTCCTAGATTACCAGGGGGGCAAAATCAGAATATCAATGTTACAGTTGGCTATGGAAAAATCCAATGCCCAAGGTTCATAATATGGTGGTTAGGTAGCCCTGTCGCAGCTGTTTTTTTGTTTTTTTTTGTTTTTTCTTTTACCTTTCATTTCAGTTTTCTGCATTCTCATAGTATTTATGACATATAGGATCTCTGGTGCAACAGCCCGTAACCAAAATCAATCGTGATATTGGTCTGAGTCAAGCACATCTAAAGAGAGGCCAGGAGCTGTATCATGGATATAAGTGCATCGCATAGCACTATATTTGATTCAAAATAGAACCTGCAGATAAATTGCAGCTTTTCGGGCAATTTCTGTTAAACAAGAGCTTGTGTGTGATTTTTTGTTGTTTAACAAGCAATACATCTGAATCCCAATGCAACTGATAGACCCACCAAAGCTATTAGACGCAGTTTTGCGCGAAATAGTGTTTGAAATAGATCCCTGTCCCTTGGCCAAGATATTTTTACTTGCACAGAGTCATTTTCATAAGGGATCTGTGTTGACTGATTTCGAGAAAAGGCTTCTTTGGCTTTGGTTGTCTCGCGAAACCTCAAAATTGGAATTTTTTGCACAGGACGCCAAGTCGAGTTTTGTACCCGACCCTGTGCTAGAAAAGAATTTTAGTTTTTTGAATGACACTGATGCCAATGGCGGCGCCGATAACAATCGCGCAGATACAGATGAGTGTCAGGATCAGTCTACATCTGCGGAGAATCACATATTTATCAAAGCCACCTCTCAGCTACAATGGAGGATCCTCGTAGGTGTGGACTACAGCAAGCGGAATATCATCACTGACAACATTTTCCCTCTTGTGCTAGCCATAGCCAAGACGCGAGAACAGGGTATCATCCAAGCTGATCTCACAAAGGCCGCAAACCATGATGCTAGATCCACTACCGGTAGAGTAGCAATTCTTCTTCAATATGATATTGTATTCAAGTTTTACTCAAGACATAGTCCATATCCTTTTCTAATTCATTCATATTTCAAAGATAAAGTTAGAGTCATGAATAATCTAAAAGATTTTGCCAATAGTTATGAGGACCAGAAATTAGAAATCCTCTCAGCAGTCAAAACTGCCCATAATCAAATAAGAAGTGTTCGCGATATAATGGAACAATTCCAGTGTCGTAAAAGTCCAATTGCCAAAAAAAGGTTTTTAAGTCTCATTAATCGTTTGGTTGAGCAAGGTGTGCTCAATCGAGTTCAAGCAGTTTATGATGAATCTGGTCAAACAGTGCCTTGTATACAACTTATGAAAGATCCGGAGATTTTCCGTGAATCGCTGTCTAACCCAAGTCAGGAGAAGAAATCAACTAATATTGAAGATAACGAAACCTCTTTTAGCACAGAATGTGGCTTTTTTAATAATAACGTATCTGCAGCTTCGCAAATCTCTGCTTCCATAGAGAATTCCGATGATCAAAGTATGTTGTCAATCAATTTATTGAAAAAGCATGTTAATCCTGTTGGTAATAAAATGCCAGCACATTTGGCTAACTTATTTGCACCATGCAATATCGAAAGGCTTCCAAAGATTATCAAGGACGCATCTATCGACGATTTTTACCTGGAATATTCCATAATGAGCAGGTATACTTTTGTAAGAAAAGTAAAATACTTCCTAATATCAAACCTATTCAACGAGCTTCGAAAAAAATTGCGTGCTACAGGAAAATCAGCAGACATCTATGATGCTTCCTTAGTAATGAATTCCAACTATGATTTTTTTAGCGATAGATTCAAAAATGGTTTCTTTTCCTATGCTGACATGATGAAGTACATGAGACTGGTTAAGACAGAGAATTGCCCATTTTACATTTTTTATGATCCTGAAAATATGTCAAAAAAATATGTGAGCTGGAGGTATTTTCCTCAAAATTCGCAGACACATCTCAAACAAATAGAATCCAAAAATTCGCATTCAGCTGAAACACTCAATTTGATTAAAATATCCCCACCAGTATATAGCAAAAATAAATCATTGGTCAAGAGTGCTAAAAGATCCAATGACGATGAGAGTGATGATTTGAACAATTCGCCAAAAAAAATTAAAATAGAAACAAGTAATGTCATATCGTCGGCCGATAGACCAAAACTTCATAAATTAGAATCTTCTGATTCCATAGATGAAACTTTGAAATTGAATACTCTGAAAGTAAAGACTGTTAAGAATCCATTGGTCGCAATTTCAAAAATGAATTTTTCTATTACTAAAGAAAAGAGACTCAAAAATCTAATGCAATATCTTAAGGAAAATAACGGTGTACTATTGTTGAAATATGAGGATGTTCTTGAATTATCAAAAAGAATGATAATGAACACACTTGTGGATCGTAAAACAATTTTACGTGATGTAAAAACATTGGAAGATTTGGGAATTTTGAAAACTAAGCAAACAAAAATACCAGGACATAAGGTCTGTTTTATGTATTTTGCAGATCATGTGTTTACTGCTGATGAAAAAGATAAATACTTTGATACAGACCAATTGTTTGTGAGAAAAAAAACTTATCGTAAGCCGGTTTATGAAAAATCCACCAAAACAGTTCGTTTATATGAATTAGATGCGAAGTCATTTAGAGAAAGTAGAAGTTCATCGTCCAAGAATGATAAGAAAGATGAAACTCCAAAAGAAATATCTGTTACTGTTTTAGCAAAAGAGGAGAGACAACGTATTGTAGAGAATACATTGATCGTTGAAAATAGAATATCACAAGGGCAAAAGGTGCCTAGAAAGAAAAAGAACAAAGTTAACAAGAAGGACTCTGTTAATCTTGCAGGAAATAACTATAGTAATGATGATTTCAGGTTAACTGCTAAAAAGATCAAATTTACTCTTCAAGAATGCAATTTAATTTGCCGATGTGTAATTATATCGAGAAGTTTATCAAAATCGAGATATTCAGACTTTAATTCAATTGCCCAATTTCTTGATAAACCATTTATTACTGGGAAAATTCTTAAAGCAAGATGGTCAAGTATCAAAAAGTGTGCTGTCCCTTCATATAATAAACTTTTTGCAACATGGAAGAAATGTGTATTATTTGGTTGTGAAAAGGGAATAATATCAATTAAAGATCTCCAAAAAAAGGATTTATCTTTTTTCAATAATATTTGGAAAAAGCTTGAGTTGAATTATCTATCTAAATCTGATATTGAAATTGTAGAAAGTGATAAATCGGAAAAATTGAAACTTTCAGAGAATCATTATGCAAACCAGCAAAATTTCAAATTTGTTAGCACTAATAAAAATACAGACTTGGATCAATATTTTGAGCCAATTTCAACATTTCAACGAGAAAAGATATTATACAGTGTACCTTTTACTATTTATCAGTCTGAAGGTATCCAAGCTTATAATAAAACAATTGTGCAAACTTCTGATGATGAGTTAGTCACGAGACAAGTCTTGAAAGCATTTATCTTATCTGATAAATCAAATTATACGCCTAAAGATGCTTTGAAACTCTTAAGTAAAATTGGTATTTCAGAACAACTTATGAGAAATACTTTGAAGGTTATGGAAAATGACAAAGAGATTTCTGCAGTACTAGTGGATGGAAAAACCGAGCTCATTCTTAATGACCGACTTTGGAATGTATGTCATCCTTCCAGAATCTTTGACCAAAAAATGTTGAAGGATGCATGTAAGTTTCATATGTTTTTATATTCCGTGAGTGAAAGTAAAAAGGCTGTGCAATTGCCTTCAGATATTAGTAATGGTGCTATGATGGCTGTAATTTCAAACATGGCTGCATCTACAAAAAACATAGAATTGGTTCGTTATGGTATCCTGTTAGATGCATACATGAACAAGTACTCCATTAAAGACTTGCCAGA
Organism: Saccharomycopsis babjevae; assembly: GCA_031125705.1. Classification (NCBI taxonomy): domain Eukaryota; kingdom Fungi; phylum Ascomycota; class Saccharomycetes; order Ascoideales; family Saccharomycopsidaceae; genus Saccharomycopsis; species Saccharomycopsis babjevae. The sequence goes on along the minus strand of JASTVB010000027.1, from coordinate 64,338 downwards.
AACTTTTCTTTACTCCAGATTTTTGTTGTTATTTGCAGAAAATGTTACTTTGCATGAATCAATCCTCCCGGAATATCCTGTTCCGACAGGATCTCCTTGCTCTAAAATATGGATAGATATCAAAGGACATGTCAATAAACCAGTTTTCCTCAAAATTCTTAGGCTTGTGTTGTCGCTCATACATGATAGACCTGGAATCAATGCATTAGGAATTCACAAAAAAATTAGCAAGTTGTTATCCTATGCAAATGTAACTGAAATGTGTGATTGGTTGATATCCAAAGATGCAGTAGAGAAAAAAGAATTTGATTCTTTATTTACAACAAATAGATTTTATGGTGTCTTCTATTAACATATTCTGATTACTAAACTTAAGAGAAAGGAGAAAGTAAGCTTACATTTACAAATCATTAACCTATTATCTAAAAAAAATTAAAGTATATAAAAAAACAATGCATACCCTATGATTTTATTGGCATTACAATGCTTGGTGGTGTTTTTTTAAGTGAATCGTAAGGTTAGAATCACAATAGTTGATGTGTTGATATTTATATCTCTAAATTTAGTTTTTCGTTTATGCGCATTCGGAAGAAAATTACAGAAAAAAACAATAAAATGCTATATAGGTAATTAATAATCGACAAATTCATTCCCTAAGCAGCTTCTCTTTCTAAAGTTTATTAATTATTTAAAAACTATTGTATTTTGCCAATTTAGTTGATATTATAAGCAAAGAAGAAATAAGCTGAAATGGTTGACTATAATGCATTTAGTTCCCCAGGGAAAGCATTAGTTGCGGGTGGATATTTAGTTATAGATCCTCAGTACAAGGCGTTTGTAATTGCACTTTCGACTAGAATGCATGCTGTTATCAAAGCAAATCCATCAGCAGCAACTGAATCTGATGTTTCAACTATAACTATTAATAGTCCACAATTTGAAAAGGGCACATGGGTTTATCAATATAGCTATAAAGATATTTCAGGTACATTCAAGGATGTTTCAGAATTTGGTCATAATCCATTCTTGTTTTCGACTATGGAAACAATACTTAATTATGTTAAAATTACAAAGAATCAAAACATCACAATTTATATCTTTTCAGATCCTTCATATCACTCACAGAACAATGTCTCAGAAAGGAAATCTGGTAAAAAGTCATTTTACTATCACAAAGATAAGATCAATAATGTTCCAAAAACTGGTTTGGGTAGTAGTGCAGGCTTGGTGACCGCACTTACTGCTGCATTGTTGTCTCACTATAAGCCTGTTCTAGATCTTTTTTCGGATCTTGGTTTGCAAACCGTTCACAATCTTGCCCAGATTAGTCATTGTATTGCTCAAGGTAAAGTTGGATCCGGTTTCGACGTAGCTGCTGCTACCTATGGGTCTATCATCTACAGAAGATTTGATCCACAAATTATAAATGGCTTATTTGAAATAAGAAATGAAAATGAAGCATTTATAAAACAATTGAGGGATACGGTTGATACAAAATGGGATATGGAGATCACTAAATGTGATTTACCTCCACAAATCAGAATTTTAATGGGTGATATCAACAGTGGTTCAGAAACACCCAAACTAGTATCAAAAGTTTTAACTTGGAAAAAGGATAATCCAGCGGAAGCGAAAAAGCTTTTCGATACAATTGACACCTGCAACATGAAACTAATCTCTGAACTTTCATCCTTGACTTTATTCTCAAAAAAGCATCCGGAAGAATACCAGAAAATCATTTCATATTTCGATGATTACAGTTTAATTCAACTTAAACATTTAATAAAGATGCATAGTGTTGTCACTGCTGGTGAGTCAGATGGTGAACTTTCTCAACTTTCTACAACTTTGAGCCCAATACTAAGTATTATCGAATCAATCTCTTCAATAAGAAAAAACTTACAGCTTTTAACAATGTTGACAGGAGCTGAAATAGAACCTTTTGAACAAACTAATTTGCTTGATAATTGCTTTACCTTACCTGGTGTTTTAGGTGGTGTGGTTCCAGGAGCTGGTGGTTATGATGCTATATGTTTACTTTGTACAACGAAATCTGTAAAAAAGATTTTAGAATTGACGAGTGATCCATCTGGTGATCACTTCAACTCTATCAAAAAAACTTTGCTTGATTTGTCTAGTCATTCTCAAACTGAATTTGATAGTATTGACTTGGAGGTTATTGATTCAAAAATATTTGAACAAGTTACATGGCTTGACTTGCACGAGGAAAAAGATGGTTTATCCAAGGAAGATATCAGAGATTATATTGATCTAATTTTTTGATTTATATCAACTTTTCTTAGAGCTGATTTGTATTTCTATTTAGTATATAACCTGTTATTAATACTGATTTATAACTCTTTCAAATTTGACTATGGTGTCTTGTTAAGTCTTATTGTAGTGGTAATCATAAGGTCGCATCACGTGATTTTTATTTTTTTGATGAAGTTTAATCTTGTTTTTTTTTTCACTCGCTTGTTTTTCTTTTATTCAACATAAAATTGACAATTTGTTACAGACAATTTATAGAGAACAAAGGAATACCTTTGTTTGCTATATTGAATTAAAATATCGTATTGAACAATTCTTACCTCCCAAATTGATAATCAATGACATCTAAAATAGTTCCAAATTTTTTCTCAGCATTGTTTGCTGCTACGCAAGAATATCCTTACTTGAATTATGTATTCTACGCAGCTTTTGCAGTTGGTTTAATTAAGTTGACCACTGTAACTTTGAGCTTCACTTCTTTGTTGCTTGATTTATTTGTTGTTGCTAAAACCGATTTCAAATTATATGGTAGTAAGTCAGGAAAGGCTTGGGCTGTTGTCACTGGCGCTACTGATGGTTTAGGTAAGGAATTCATTTCGCAATTAGCTAAAAAGGGTTTCAATATTTTGTTAGTATCCAGAAATCCAGTCACCTTGAAGGAAACTGCTGAAGAAATTCACACAAAGTTTGGCGTCCAAACTGAGTATTTTCCTCTTGATTTCTCTGAAAGTCAAACTTTTGACTCTAAGTTGGAGTCCTTGAAAACATTTATCTCTGAGAAAAAGATAAATGCTACCTTGTTGATAAACAACGTTGGTAGATCACATTCCATTCCTGTTCCATTCAAAGAAACCACAAATGAAGAATTGACTGGCATTATCACTATCAACAACTTGTCTACATTGAAGTTCACACAAACAATCATCCCATATTTGTCTGCTTCTATCAACGAAAGCAACATTGCAAGAAAGGGTTTGATTTTGACCGTTGGCTCATTCTCAGGTTTATTGCCAACTCCTTTGTTGGCTACTTACTCTGGTTCAAAAGCTTTTTTGCAAAACTGGTCTGCGGCTCTCTCTGCTGAATTAGCTCCGGAAAATATCGAAGTCTATGCTGTCTTAGCTTACCTTATTACTTCTAAAATGTCTAAAATTAGAAAAAGTTCTGCTTCAATTCCAACTCCTAAACAATTTGTTAAATCAACATTGGATAACTTCCAAAAAAGATGTGGTGCTCAAGAACGTTTTGCTACCGTAACACCATTCTGGTCTCATGCATTGATGCACTGGGGTATTGAATCAACTGTAGGTGTTTATTCCTCTGTCGCAAACTCATTAAATTACAAAATGCATAAATCTATCAGAGCAAGAGCTCTTAAGAAAGCTGCTAGAAAGGCTAAGCTGAGCTAGTTGATTATTTTCTTGAAAGTGCTAGGTAATTCCTAATACGCATTCGCGCTAGAAGTGTATATCTATTATAAATATATTAAGTTTATTGAATAACAAGATACAAAAATTGAATAATGTTATAATATTTTAATGGTACAATGTAAATATGATGCAGTATGTAAGTTTTGAATATGATTGAGTAAAAATCAAAATATCCAGAAAAGTTTTTGGAGTTTTTTAGTTTGCCTTTTTCGCTCAGTTATTTATCCAATGGTCCAAATAACCCACGTCTGGATCATCTTCGCTCGGAGGCATTTGTGTGTAAAAATCAAACAAGCTGAAATAAGTTTCTTTCAACTCCATTGGATTTGTTCCCTCAGGAACACCCCCACCAGCTTCTAATACGCTTTGCCATGTAGCTCTGTATGCATCTTCTAAGTTCATAGAAATTTTCTCGATTTTGTCTTCAAACATGAGAACATCGCACAATGATTGAATATCTGAAAGTGCAAGTTCCACAGATGTGACACCTGACTTCTTGATGAACTTTAAAATATCTTCTAATGTAGGATATCCATCATATCCATTAGAGTAAGATGCTTGTTCTATATTAAATTTTGTATTCTCTGAAGATCCAGTTGCTCCTGGAAATGGATTTGGGTATGATTTGGTGCAAATGAAACGCCACACAATACTCAATAAACTCTCCACAAATTCAGTATCCAATTCCGAATCAGTAAACCACGGGCCCCCAGTTAACTCCACCGAAGGTTGCAAATTATATAACATGTAGATCTTTCTTGTAGGATGTTTGACATCCCTGATTGATTTCACATATCTTTTTTGCTCCAACGCCTTCAAGGACTTAGCAAAAATATATTGATGCAAATTAGTTCTCAGCTTAATGATTTTCTGCCAAATACCATTACGACCTGCGGCTTCAATTTGACTATATATCATTTTTTCTTCTTCAGTCATCTTAGAAACTTTGTCAGCCTCTGATTTTGCGACAGCTGCAAATTTGAGAATTCCATTTTGAGTCACCAATTTCACCATTTGAATGTTCAATAGTTCTTGAATAAGGTCTAGAAGGTATTTATTATTATTTGTAATACCTATGAGACCTTCAAGATCCTTTTGTGCAAAATACTCACCAGGGGGTGCCTGAAGCATCTTGGTGTGGAGTTCTTGAGCTTTTTGAGACAACGACATTATGCTTATTCAATATGAAAGGAATGAAGCCCAAACAAAAAAGAACATACAAAAAAAGACCTCCTAATCTTTGCTTCTATGAAGTCCAAAAACAAATGTTTTACTTAAAGGCTACCAACTATCTCATCGAAATTTATTTCAAAAGAATGAAATATTCGAATTTATTTTATAATAGAGATGTGTATACTGATAAATATATTCTATTTTTTTTTTTTTTTTTTCAGCATCAAAAAAAAAAAAAAATTAAACACATGCAGATATTTTTTGCGTAGAACTATAAAAATACATTGAATACAACATAATAAGCACATAAGTGAATCAATCATTCTTATGTTGAATAAAACGATTTATGAAAAAAGTACTAAAAGGTGATAGTAAACTAGTTACTAGAATTCAATATTCATATATAAGTATTCATTCCATTTCCTCCTCAAATACGTCTGATTCTTCTTCCTCTATGATTGACTTATTTGCATTACTATTTGTTTTAGGCAATTTATTAATCGACTTCTTCGATCTTCTATAAGCATATGGACTTCCAAGCGGAGATTTTCTTCTAGTACTGTAAAAAGAATTAAATTCTGGTTTTTTGTTTCTTCCTCTTTTAGGTGAGGACTGACTAACTTCAAATTTGTTTGGACTTTCTGAACCAACTAAAACTGTTTGCGACGTATCTTGAAAAGTATTCAGACTTTCAGTATTGTAATCGTAAAAAGAACTTTTTCTTGAGCTTTGTTCAGAATTAGAAGGGGAATATGATCCGTTTGATATCATTCCGCCGCTTACCTTTCTAGTTCCTTCCAAAGACTTTCCTCTCGGGTATTTTGCTTGTGCGAAGGTTAAATTATTTGTATTGGACGAAGATCTAGGTCCGTTATAAGAAGGGGATATAATTAACGAAGAACTTCCATCCATTGACAAAACTGTTTCATCAAGAGATATTTGAGACAAATTGGAAAGCTGAGATACATTTGAATAAGTCGAAATCATAGATCCCGGACGATTTTTCTTTGTACTATTCGACCGATTAATACTGTTTGAATAATTTTTACTATTATTTGAATTTCTATTCTTCAGATCACTACTGCTTGTAGTACTGGATTTCTTAGTTATTTTATTCTCTTCCTTTTTTTCGCCCGTTGGTAATATTTTCACTGTAAGATCATTTACATTCTTGTTCAAAACTCTGGTATTAATTGGATTTGTATCGATTATTGACAGTTTTTCAATTTCTTCATCGTTCAAGGAAATTATATCTTGTTGCTCGTTACTCTTGGAATTCACATCACCGTTAGTAACTTTCTTCAATAAATTTCCTTGCAATACGCTTGCAATTTTCGGAGACGAGAATCTTCTGCCTTCTAATGTGCTCCCACTGTCCCTTCTTGGATCATCTATACTATGTCTTGATGATTTATGAATATTATAGTCTACGTTTTTGACATTACTATTTGATGCAGCTTTATGACTCCAAAAAATGATCTTTTTAATCAATGACAAAGTTCCATTTTTCTTAGATGCAGTTTCTGAAGACCTAAGTATCCTTCTTTCTGAATCATCATTCATAGACTTATTACTCTTACTTCCATTAGTGACTTGTGATTGTGCAGGAGATATAAACAAACAATTTAATTGAGATCTATCCATGGGATCAACTTCATTGGATAGTCTTGAGTTGGGACCTTCACCAGTTTCAAAGCTTGATGAATCAAAAACATTCGTAGTATTATCTTCGTTTTTTATACTTGATTTTAACAAATTATTTTTATCCAAATGCATAATGTCAGCATCCTTCAGGATAGATTCCATATCTTTTGTATCTTCTTTTTTTAAAATGGCATCATCTTCCGTAATTTTGTCTTTCTTGATTTCGTGTGACATTAAAAAATTTTGATGTAATGAATTTTCTTGAGATTCTAACTCAATTTCATCTCTGCTGGTGTTATTATTGTCGGTTTTTTTAGGGATTTTTTCATCTATACTATGATAATGTGATGAATCGGTACTGCACTTTGACTTATTTTTCCTTAACCTTAAAGGGCTATTCAAAACGTTCTTACTATGATTGTTGCTGATCTTTTGAAGACTTTCATTTGATGAATGTTTGGATATTAAAGTATTTTTGATTTTTTTACCACTTCCTATTAAACCCGATATTGAATTGATTTTGTCTTTGTCTGCCCGCAGCCGAAGATTCAATTTAATCTTTTCTCTTTTCATCTCTTTTTCTAATAAAAGATACCAAAATGCATCTAACTGATCACATTTCCTATTTATTACACATTCTTGGATTCTTTTGGTATCAACGCCTAATCGCTTTAAATGCTTCAATAAATTTTTTTCTTCATTTGTCATGAATTGCCTTTTGCCAAAATTTTTATAGTACTCAGTTTTCATATTTGTATATTTGAGCATTTGTATTCCTTCAGGTGCTAGAAATGGGTGTTTCAAGACATATTCTAAAGAAAATGGTCTATGTGACGGATCTTTCTGTAACAAACATTTGCATAATTCTATTGCTTTTGGCGATATATTTTTGTTGGTTGAGGAATGTGAATCCAAATTTAATAAAGTACTTTTAGGAGCAAGATCATAATTAGGTTCTTCATTAATTATTTGATATTTGGCTAAATCTTCCTCCTCCTCCTCAAAAGGCATCAGCCCATATAATAAGGTATACAAGATAACACCCAATGCCCACATGTCAATTTTAAGACCGTTATAATGACTGTGCACATTTTCTCTCATCAACAATATTTCGGGGGCCATATATACAAGGGTACCGCAAATGGTTTTCAATAAAGAATTTTTGGAAGAATCTCTTGCAAAACCAAAATCTGTCAATTTGCAATTACCATTTTTATCAATCAAGATATTCTCCAACTTTAAATCTCTATGAGAAAAATTCAAACTGTGTATGTAATACACCGCACCTACAATTTGTGAAAAGAATTTTCTGATATCTTTAAGATCAAGGGCACAGTTTTTATTCAAAAAATAGTCGAACAATTCACCCTGCGGACAATACTCTATAGCCAAGTATACCTTTGATTCGGTTACTATGATTTCATAGAGTTTTGTTATGTTGTCGTGAAAAGCCTTCTTGTGATAGAAGATCTCTCTAATGAAATTCGGATCGATCTTAGAACCAGACTTCAACACTACCTTGGTCTTTGTTAACTTATGGATAGCCATGAAAACCGTGCTGAACGAGCCTTGTCCAATCTGCTTGACTATGTGGTAGTTGCCCACATTCTCAAGCTGCTCAGAATTGAGCTTCTGATAAAGTCTGGAGAGCGATTCATTGATATTTGTGGCCCTTTGGTTGTCACTGTTCCTGGCTCTCGTGTACATTGCGTGTCAAAACAAGAAACTCTGTTGAGGTGTCTCTTTCTGTAGACTATAGACCTCTTTCTGGCGGGAATTAACTCCTGAGTTTTGTTAGGCTTCCCTCACTTGTTTTCTCTCTTTTAAAGGCTCTTCTTGCACCTATGTCGACGCAATCTGTTTCCACAGCAGTTGGTCCAGAAATAAGATTATGGTGGGCTCTGGCCTATATACTTCAATTGAGAAGTCACCTTTTTCAATAAAAACTTAGAAGTCTCTGAAGTTCAAGCCTCAAATATCCAGCAAATACTCTAAGTGGTGATCTGGCCCTGCTTTTGTCTGAAGATCATTCGTCTTCCTTAATAGCTCCATATTTCACAACTATTGCCTTCCTTGTCGCCAGGAAAGCAAACTATAATCCTATAAACCCTTCAAGTGACATCCTCACTAAAACCATCTTCCGCTAAGCGCCGTACTTGATTCTCCCTAGTTGATTAATCGAATTTGCCATGTCTTCAGCTCCGGAATTTCCTGCATTATCGTTTGGTTTATATTTTTTATTGAATAATAATATTTCTCGAAGAGAAAAAACTAAAAGAAAAATTTATATAGAGTAATTATTGACTGGGTGGCCAGTAATAAGGAAAAGAAAAAAAAAAGCTAATTCTAGTAGTACATCAAGCGTATATAAAAGAAGATACGAATAAAAGCTTCAGTACTGAAGGTAGTTTAACACAAAAGAACACAAATATCAACAAGTCCTCAGTGGTTTGCATGTCCAGCAATTAATTATAGAAATTGGCTGGCAAAAACAAGTTGATTACCGTTTTTTTGCTGTTTTTCTTGATTTTTTGGGTGTTGATCCTAAATTGTTGAGGTCTGACCCCTGTGCTGTATATAATAAGGCTGTTGCCAGAAAGCAGAGAATTGGCGAAAAATACACTGGTGCCTCAAATTGCGAGCATTTTCTGATTGTTCTTATTACTGCTGCTGCTATACTATAAAAGAAGTGTGCTATCCCATATTCAAACATGGATGGGGTCAACGAGCAAAACATGGTCCTTTACAGGCTCTTCGAGTCGCAGGACGTGTCTCTATACATGTGCATAGCCAATCTATTGAAGCATGCGGACAACATTGGTATTTTTTCGTATCTCTGTAATAAAATTAAGAGTTTCAAATACGAAGAGGTGGAGTTTTATGTTCCTCAATTGTGTCAGATAGTCGTCACTGTCGAAACTGAGTGCATGGCCTTGGAAGACCTTTTGATTGAGTATTCTTCACAATATCCACATTTTATATTGTTGACTTTTTGGCAGTTCCAGTCATATTTGACAGATTTCAGTGACGATCCCGAGTCTTACGGCTTCCAGGTCTCTAGAAGAATGCTTAATACTTTACAGTTTTACTTGTTCAATGCGGGTTCCACTCCCGTCAAAAAGTTTAGGGAAAACACCCAACCGGCCATAGTTTTGTCTTCTGTCATTGCTGCTTCACTAGCATTGCCTCAGTTAGGCGAATATATCTCGCCATTGGCCATCTCACAGGGTAAAAAGCAACGCTCCTTTGTTTTCCAGTTGGCTAAAAACTACAGCCAGCAACTAAAGAAGAATTTAACCTTAAAGAACACTAGGTTAAACTCACTAAGAGATACTTCGGGTGCCTCGACAGTGAGTAATTCAGATAAATATGACACCATTCCTTCACCTACCGCAGATGATAAATATTTCAAAAAAGATCATCCACATGAGGATGAGAGCGAAGTAGTAGTAGAATCTTTACAAAAAATAATGGATAACACAGATGTGTTTGCAAAGAAAAGAAATTCATCAAAGAGATCAGGTAAATTAACATCTCAATCCTTACGAAACTATCCATCCAGTATTGCAAGCGCAAACAAAATTGAAGATTTTGATTTGAGCACTAGCAGACTTGACTTAAGTGATCATGGATCATCTGCTTCTTTACCAGCATACAATGATAATTACAGTGATTATGATAATCATTCTATTCCTTCATCACCTTCTAGTTCCAACGGTATTCCAGCATTATACACTTCTAGAAGTAGAACCAATAGCATGGGAGCTGTGAACGATAGCGAAGGTGGTTCATCGAACAATAACTCAAGAGGGCGCAGTACCTCTCACAACCAATCGCATCATCATAAAAGAACAATTTCTCCGTCATTAATGACAACCACTACAAAGATTAAATTATTAAAATCTAACTACTTTAAGTGTGAAACACAATTCGCAATTGCTTTGCAGCAGATCTCTTTGAGACTTTCTCAAGTTCCAAAAGAAGCAAGACTAAGTACTTTGAAAGCTGAAATTTCTTTGTTAAATAGAGATTTGCCAGCCGAAGTTGATATCCCTACCTTATTACCACCAGCTAAAAAGATGAAACTTCATAAAATTGTAAGAATTACGCCAAATGAAGCAGCTGTGTTGAATTCTGCTGAAAAAGTTCCATTCTTGTTATTAATTGAATATTTCAGTGATGAAGTTGATTTTGATCCTATTAATGATTCCAACATGAAATTGTTGCGCGAAAGGGCTGATAAAAAATATATCTTTGACTTGGGAACACACACTGCCACAAGATTAGTCAATGAAGCACAAAATGAAAAACAAAAATTAAGTGAAGAAATCTCAAATACACCTCAATTACCCTTTTATGATGATTCTGAATTAGTGGAGGAAGATTTGGGTGATTTATCAGTAGTAAAACTATCTAATAGATCGGAAACTGAGACTTTAAAAAATGAATTATTCATCAACAGTGCAAGTGTAATTCCAGATTTAGCTAAGACTGGAGCACATGATAGAAGCGCAAGCTTAACTTTTAGTTCAAAATATACTCCTATGCCTTCACCATTTCTTGCAGATTCGGGTAGTATTAGCGAGGATTCTCTGGCACAGAATGACACATCAAATGATCCAGTTCAACCCGAAGATTTGGCAACCCATATGAGAATTGCAGCTGTTATGTTAACTCAATTAGATAAGCCTAATAATACCTTACAACTGGATCAAAGTGCGGCTATTAAAGCACGGATTATTGAATCAATGCAATCATTGCAGGATAATTTTGGTTACAATGACATTCAGATGGTCAAAGGACAAGCTGGTGACCGTAAATTAGAAAATGATCTCAAACTAGGTGGATTATATAACAACAGTGAAACTACGTATTTAGGTGAGGATTGGGATACAAAAAAAGCCAGAATTAGAAACGAATCACCTTTTGGTTACAGAGAAAATTGGGATTTATGCTCAGTTATTTCGAAGACCGGTGATGATCTTAGACAAGAATCATTTGCATGCCAGTTGATCCAAGCAATGGCACAAATATGGAAGAATGAAAACGTTGGAGTTTGGGTGAAAAAAATGAGAATTTTAATCACTAGTGCTAATACTGGTTTGGTTGAAACCATTACAAATGCATTGTCGGTTCATTCGATTAAAAAAGCTTTAACGAAAATTACTATTGAGGAAGGATCGAATCCAAAAGGGACGATTGAGTCATTACCGTTACATTTTAAAAAAGTTTTTGGCGAACCAGAATCACCAAAATATAGAAATGCACAAAAAAACTTTGCTGCATCTTTAGCTGCTTATTCTTTAATATGTTATTTATTACAAGTGAAAGACAGACATAATGGTAATATCATGCTCGATAATGAGGGACACATCATACACATCGATTTTGGGTTCATGTTGAGCAATTCTCCTGGCTCGGTTGGCTTTGAAGCCGCTCCTTTTAAACTTCCATTCGAATACATTGATGTGCTTGGCGGTTTGGAAAGTGAGCAATATGCCTATTTCAAGAAGCTATTGAAAGAAGCATTTTTATCCATCAGAAAACATGCAGAAGATATTGTTCAAATGGTGGAGCTTATGCAAAGGGATTCGATGCAGCCCTGTTTCAAAGCAGGTGATCAAACAGCCTATCAATTAAGACAAAGATTCCAATTACATTTGTCCGACTCTGAATGTGAAGATTTTGTGGAGAATTTTTTGATTCAAAAAAGTATTGGCAGTTTATACACAAGATTATATGATCAATTTCAATTATTGACACAGGGAATATATAGCTGATTCATAATCCTATGTATAATAAGTATTATTTGATAAATAAAATTTAACATAAGTAACAATTAGTTTGCATCAGGTGTATATTGTATATTGTATTGTTGAATAACTTTGATAAATTAAACTGGTAAATATATGAAATTATATTGTCGCGTGCGTATATGATAAGAAGCTGCAACGTATTTCTTTGGTATTAATCTTTTATGAAAACGAATAGAGGCTGAAAACAAATACCAGCGACTAAAGTTAGAGTAAAAATATTCAATGGTTCAGAAGCGTTTATCTAGATATGATCCCAGCAATTGAATTCCTGGAATTAACTTATCATCTAATACTTTGAAACGTCTTTGAAACGTCTTGAATCAAAATGCAGATAAGAACATTTGATTATAAAAACGAATATCCTATTTACGGTGCAAAATTTCTCGATAATGACACTCTTCTTGTCACCGGAGGGGCAGGTACTGCAGATCCAGATATCGGAAATAAAGTAACTGCTTTCAAAGTGAATTTTAAAAGAAAGACTAAAAAGATCAAAAAGTTCAGAGAATTGGTTTTACCTGCTGATTATAATTACCCAACATCCCTTGACACTGATGGCTTAACAATTGTTTTGGGTTTTAATGAAGAAGTCTTCAACGAAGACGAATTTTCTGATTTTCCAGAGTTTTCAAACTTGAGAAAGTACACATGGAGTAATGAACATTTGATATTTGATAAACCTGTAGAGTTATTTGATCCTATGGAAAGAACATTGAGTTTTGTTTCTCTATGCTATATTTCTGAAGATGGTAGTGTTGCGGCTGTTTCTTCTTCCAACGCGAAATCCCCCAAGCTTGTTGTTTTTGATCCTAAGGATTTGAGTATCAAATTCAAGATTAATGCAGCAAATAATGAAATGATCTCTGATATGCATTTTAGTTCGGATAATAAAGTTTTGTGTTATGTTACCGATTCTACTTTCGAGGCAATCTCTACGATTACTGGAAGATCTTTGTTAAAAAATAGTGATTTGAAAACAAAATATAAGGTCACCGCTCTAACTAACATAAGATTTATTTCAAGTGATGATATTTTGATTGCCGTCAGTTTTGGAGATGGTCAAGGCGTTGGATTGGTTCTTTATTCGATCTCCAAGTTAAAGATTTTGAAGGTCCAAAAAATATCCAACAAGTTCAAGAAAATTACCTCTTTAGATTTTTGCCCTTTGTTCAATCCACATACTAATCAAGTTGACTATAGTAATTCTTTAATTGCCATATCCGGAAGCGATAATTCCATTACCATATTTAAGTATAAAAATTTTCAACGGGTTGCTTTCTTTCCAAACACCCAGCCTTTCATCACTAAGATTTCCTTCTCTCCAAGTGGTGAATATTTAGTATCTGTTACTTCAGAAGGCAATATTCGTCTTTATAGAATCCACACAGCTGACCTTTTCAATGACTCGGGCTCAAAATTTCTAAAAACAGTATTTTATTCGTTTGCTTGTATTGTGTTCGTTGGTTTTATTGGAGTTGTAACTCAGTATATGATTAATAAAAATGTTTTTGAGAAGTTAATTGATCAAATTAAAAAGAATAAGGCCGATTCTTCCTCATATTTCAAATTTAATGATATAATTGATGATAAGACCACCACCCGTTCCAATCAACCAGGTTCTGGTTCTCCAAAGTCAATTGTGGAAGAAATTGTATATGATGATATGATGAGCAAATCTACCATGGTTATAAATAGGGATTTGTCGGGGCGCAAACGTTCAGTTTTGGAAACTCCGTCCTATTCTTTTAATGAACAAGCAACAGATTCTTCTGATGTTCCAACGCCTGAAAATAGTCACTTGGATGTCTACGAAGTTTCAGTGGATGAAAATATTTTATCTATTACTTCTGGTATTTCTGCTACAGTCCCAATAGCTACAGAGAGTTTGGGAATTGATGAAAGTATCAATAATGATATACATATTGATACCACCAAAGAAGAAGATCAAATATTTAGTATTTTACCGATAGACGTTAGTGGACCTGAGCAGGCTCTCAGTACCATTTCCATTGATGAAATGATTGAAGAAGCAATAATTAGTATTTTACCTATTAGCGTTGCAGAAACAGCAACTGATGATGATCAACTTCTTAGTTCTTTATCAACTGGTACTGTTAAACTGAACGAACAAATTTTTAGCATCTTACCTATCAGCATAGATGAAAATAAAGAATCTACAAGTTTTGATTTTACAGCTGCAACTAATCAAATTGAACTGTTTACTGAAATTAAATCTGCTTCAGCCGAAGGAGAAATTTCTCAACCAGTCCTTGAAAACTTAGAGGAAGCCGTCAAAGTAGGTATTGACAGTGCTCCTTTTGGTGAAAATTCTATACAATATGGCTCTATGGACGACGTGCCTAAATCATTAAGCGACGCGGAAATAGAGAAATTAGAGAGAAGTGCTAGAATTGAACAACTTAAACTAGAATTAGAACAGTTAGAGTTAAAGAAAAAGCAACTAGAGGAAGCAGAACAAAGAAGAATTGAACAAGACAGAATTGAACAAGAAAGAATTGAACAAGAAAGAATTGAACAAGAAAGAATTGATCAAGAAAGAATTGATCAAGAAAGAATTGAACAAGAAAAACTTGAACAGGAGAGACTCGAACAGGAGAGACTTGAACTTGAAAGAATTGAACAAGAAAGACTCGAACAAGAGAGACTTGAACAGGAGAGACTTGAACTTGAAAGAATTGAACAAGAAAAACTTGAACAGGAGAGACTCGAACTAGAGAGAATTGAACAAGAAAGAATTGAACAAGAAAGACTCGAACAAGAGAGACTCGAACAGGAAAGAATTGAGCAGGAAAGAATTGAGCAGGAAAGAATTGAGCAGGAAAGAATTGAACAGGAGAGACTCGAACAGGAGAGACTTGAACAAGAAAGAATTGAACAAGAAAGACTCGAACAAGAGAGACTTGAACAGGAGAGACTTGAACTTGAAAGAATTGAACAGGAGAGACTCGAACAAGAAAGGCTCGAACAAGAAAGAATTGAACAAGAAAGAATTGAACAAGAAAGGCTCGAACAGGAAAGACTCGAACTAGAAAGAATTGAACAAGAAAGGCTCGAACAGGAGAGACTCGAACTAGAAAGAATTGAGCAAAGAATTGAGCAGGAAAGAATTGAGCAGGAAAGAATTGAGCAGGAAAGAATTGAACAGGAGAGACTCGAACAGGAGAGACTTGAACAAGAAAGAATTGAACAAGAAAGACTCGAACAAGAGAGACTTGAACAGGAGAGACTTGAACTTGAAAGACTCGAACAAGAAAGAATTGAGCAAGAAATACTCGAAAAAGAGAGACTCGAACAAAAAATACTCGAACAAGAGAGACTCGAACAAGAAAGACTCGAACAAGAAAGAATTGAGCAAGAAAGACTCGAAAAAGAGAGAATTGAACAAGAAAGACTTGAACAAGAAAGACTTGAACAAGAAAGACTTGAACAAGAAAGAATTGAACAAGACAGAATTGAACAAGACAGAATTGAACAAGACAGAATTGAACAAGAAAGAATTGAACAGGAGAGACTCGAACTAGAGAGAATTGAACAAGAAAGACTCGAACAAGAGAGACTTGAGAAAAAACTCCTAGCTCAACTTGAGCAAGAAAAATTAGCACAGGAAAAAATTGAACAAGAAAGACTTGAGAAAGAACTTCTTGCCAAAATTGAACAGGAAAGAATTTATCAACAGGAACTTGATCAAAAGCTATTTGCTGACCTTCAAGAAAAACAACTATTAGAAGAAAGAATCGAAAACGAAAAAATAATCAACAAAAAAAATGAAGAAGAATTATTGAAAAAAGTCGAACAGGAACAACTTGATAATGAAAAGGCTGCAACAATGTTAACAAATGGTGAAATTGCCGAAGGTGAGCATTCTTATGAAAAACATATTCAAGATGAGCTTTAGTCAATTGTATAGATCTCTTTACACTCTACAATATACAGAATCCTTTATTTAAAAAAACAACATAATCGTGTAGTTAATCCTAATTCTATATACTCAAAAATATTAATTCTTTCTACGAGCTCTAGGACCAGATTTTTCGAGCTCACCAGGAACTTTTTGTAAATAATCTGGCAATTTTTGGTCATTTTTCAAAAATTGTATCTTGATATTCCTTGCCTTATCTTTTAATTGAGTAGTGGAACGATTTTTTAGTATCTCAGATTTGGCTCCACCGATTCCATGTACCTGCAAAATTTTGGTCCATTGGGCCCCATATTCCTTAATTGATGAAATTAAGCAGTCGAGTTCTTCAGTTGTCCATAGTCTTCTATCAGAAGTTCCAGGATTAAAAACCTTTTGCTTTTTCTTGGAATAGGTGTCCTTAGCCATTTCATCTTGGGTTCTTTTTAAAGATTGTGGATCTGTTGTGTAACTTTCAAAATCGGATTGATTATTATTATTCCACAATGTAAGTCGGTTTCCTCCCTGGGAGATCCTCTTACCATATATTGTGAAACCAATATTTCTAGAAATGAACTTTAGAAAACTTTTTACAAAATCGATGAAAGGATATTTCTCCAAAAGTTCATCGAGCGTTTTAGTTTCTTTCAAATATATTTTTCTTGAGGCACATTTTTGAACAAATTCCTTTTCTGCGGGCACAGTCACTTTCAACTCAGCTGATTCTGTCAATATTTCTTGCAAATTACTAGGGAACAAATATTCAAGTTCTTCATCATATTGACCATCCTCTCTATTCTGTGTGGCGTCTCTCTCACCATCATTATAAGCATTCTTTGTGGTGCAGTTGGCAATATAAGCTTGAGTTTTCAATTCAAGGAAAAGATCGCCTAGCAGACGGGTCAATTTACCAGGCATACCGATTCCTGTAATTGAAGAGATCAAAGAAATACCACTATTAAAATCACTTGATAAATATCCAGAGGTGAAAACATCCATGAATGATTCATTTAATTCGATGAGGTTAATATCTATCAATGAAGTAACAGCACATATAAATGTTGCCAAATTTGTCTTTTTAATGGTATTATCAAAAATTTCTTCTCTTCCAACAATAGTCTGTTCATAATCATTTAACGAGTTAGTAATTCCTGGAGTTATATCTTCAATAGTAATGAAATTTTTGATGTCTCTAGTGTACAAACTTTTTGCGGTTGTAAACAAATGAACTAAAACATTTAGAGCCAACGATTCCTCACTGTTAGGGTCTTCTAGAATAGTTTTGATTTCATCAAACGAAGAAAGAACGAAAAATCTCAAAACCTGAGATGCTAAATTATCTAAGTTTGGCAAAGAATTGATACCTATTTGAACCTCCATTGGAAGAGTTCTTGGAGCTACCAAAATCATTGGTAAAGCTGATACTTGTGCCTGTTCTTCACGAAGAGTCATAAATTTTGATGAAAAGTTTGAGTCCTTCAAATTCTTTACTTTTTCTAAAATTCTATGCGACTCTGCTAAAATATCACTAGTTGATTCTCTTTTCTTTATCAGAATCTTTTCAGGTAACTCTAAATTATCATCTCCATTACCATTTAAGATTGTATTAATTTGATTTTCGTATTCTGTATTTGAGGGTAGCGCTACATTTTCATGCTGCTCTAAAAGGGAAGTACCAATATTATCACTATTTGGTAAATATTTTGCATGTGTATTATTTATAGACTCCGCTAGAAGCATCCGTTCCTTTGTATTCTTGATCTCATTATTGATTACATCTTGTATAATTTCTTGGTTTATAAGTGGTATGTGAGAAATTGGATCATTTTCTTTTTCTATTACTTCAACATTATTTGTAGGTTTCATTTCAGCTTTCTTTTGATCAAAGTTGTTCTCTTGTGTATCAATACTGTTTTCACGAGGAGTATTTTCGGTTTGAATTATGCGTGCCGTCTCAAAAGCAGAATTATTCATCAAACTACTTTTTTCAACCTCCTTCGATACATAATTGTCTTTTTCAGCTAGGTCTTTGCTAGCATTATACAAATCGGAAACTTCAGAAGAAACAATGGCATCGCTATTAGAATGTTTTCCGAAATTGGTCTCAACTGACTTTGGTTTTTCCAATGTCTCGTTGTTTGTATTATCTCTTACTATGATGTTTCCTGGAAATAATTTATCAGAAACACTCGAATCTTTATTCAAAATTTGGCTTTCTGCAGAATCTATGGATGTTGAATACTTATCATTAACTAATTGCCTGTCGATGTTAATCACATCAGAGGTCATTTTTTTGGCTGGTCTTTCAGTATTTTCAATGGGGTTCAAAGAGTCACTACTAAGCGTACTTTCATTAGTCTCATTTCGATTGACCAGACTGGCAACCCCTTGAGGTACCTCATCTTTGATTTTTGGCACAATATGACTATATGCTCCTTCTTTTGTATCTGTATTCAAACTTGTTTTTTTAAAAGTTTTTGGATTCAGTTCCTCGCGGCTGCTTTCCAGATGTTTATCTAATAATGTTGACTTATGCAGCGACACAGATGTCTCTTTATCAATTTGCATAATATCATGATCTTTCTTACCATTATTGTTTTCTACTTCATTCTCATTGTTCTTTCCAAGAATTTTAGTAACTTGTGGTTCAGGTGTGTATCCATCGTTATTTAATGAATAACGTTTCACCAGCGAATCTGCTTGATTGTAAACGTTTCCACCTTCATAGTCAACATTTGATAATGAATCACGGTCAATATCCTTGTTCATCCTTTCTATCACTCAACTGTTATCGTTAAGTGAATACACATGAATTGGTTAATCAAAACAATAAAATAATTATTTGGTATAAAACAAAGACTTGAGCGATGCAGATTCTGATATATATTCAATTGCTTCTGTTTATTTTTGTTTTGCTTCAATGATAACAGTAAAACGCGCTTTTATTCTTTTCTCAATTTTTTTGTGCGTCAACTGTATATTCAGTTTCAAACCAACGAAGTTCCAACGTTAATAATTATTGGCAATTAAATGATCTACAAACTTTTAATGAATTTTTTAAAAAAAAAAATTTTTTTTTATTGGTAAATACTAATTATAAATGAAAACTAAGAGAAAAAATAAATTCAAAACTTAAATTACTTATTTCTTAGCAGCCTTGGTAGCAGCCTTAGTAACCTTACCACCAGCCTTGTCAGACTTGACAACGGATTTAATGACACCAACAGCGACAGTTTGTCTCATATCTCTGACAGCGAATCTACCTAATGGTGGGTAGTCAGTGAAAGCTTCAACACACATTGGCTTGGTTGGGACGAATTTAACAATAGCAGCATCACCGGACTTGATAGATTTTGGATTTTCTTCCAAACTCTTACCAGATCTTCTGTCAATCTTTTCTAATAATTGTTCAAACTTACAAGCAATGTGAGCAGTGTGACAATCTAAGACTGGAGAGTAACCAGCAGAGATTTGACCAGGGTGGTTCAAAACAATGACTTGAGCATTGAAAGATTCACAACCCATTGGAGGATCGTTCTTAGAGTCACCACAGACGTTACCTCTTCTGATATCCTTGACGGAAACAGACTTGACGTTGAAACCAACGTTGTCACCTGGCAAACCTTGTTCTAAAGTTTCGTGGTGCATTTCAACGGACTTGACTTCAGTAGTAACGTTAGCTGGAGCAAAGGTAACAATCATACCGGCCTTGATAACACCGGTTTCAACTCTACCGACTGGCACAGTACCAATACCACCGATCTTGTAAACATCTTGCAATGGCAATCTCAATGGCTTGTCGGTTGGTCTGGATGGTGGCTCAATGGAGTCAATAGCTTCTAATAAAGTCTTACCAGTGAACTTACCAGCCTTGGTTTCCTTTTCCCAACCCTTGTACCATGGACAGTTGGTAGAGGCTTCAATCATGTTGTCACCGTTCCAACCAGAGATTGGGACGAATGGAACAGTCTTTGGGTTGTAACCAACCTTCTTGATGAAGTTGGAAACTTCCTTCTTGATTTCTTCGAATCTCTTTTGGTCCCATTTGACAGAGTCCATCTTGTTGACGGCGACGATCAATTGTCTAACACCTAAGGTGAAAGCCAAAAGAGCGTGTTCTCTGGTTTGACCATCCTTGGAGATACCAGCTTCGAATTCACCAGTACCACCGGCAATAATCAAGATAGCACAATCAGCTTGGGAGGTACCAGTAATCATGTTCTTAATGAAATCTCTGTGACCTGGAGCATCAATGACGGTAACATTGTACTTTGGAGTTTCGAACTTCCACAAAGCAATATCAATGGTGATACCTCTTTCTCTTTCAGCCTTCAATTTGTCCAAAACCCAGGCGTACTTGAAAGAACCCTTACCTAATTCGGCGGCTTCCTTCTCAAACTTTTCAATGGTTCTCTTGTCAATACCACCACACTTGTAAATCAAGTGACCGGTAGTAGTAGATTTACCAGAATCGACGTGACCAATGACGACGACGTTAACGTGTTGCTTTTCTTTACCCTATACAAATGTGTTAGTGAAATGTAATTTTTTTGGGTTGTACTGAGCAACCCCTTAAAAAGCAGATAAATCTTTCGGAAACCTCCCAAGTCCGTGTATACGCAATAAATTCCCACATAAAGGCACATAATATGCTGTAAATACACATAAAAAGCCAAGAAACTCAGCACAAACCCGGTAATCCACAAGATATAGTTTAGCTGGCTGACCAGCTGTCTAAACAGTACATACCATTTTGATAATGTAATTTATAAATATAACTCAGAGGAAATGCTAATGATTTACGGTGTGAGCAGACGAGGAAATAAAAAAAAGAAGAAAGAAAGAAGGAAAAAGAAGAGGAGGAAAGGAAGAAGGGTAAAACAAGAAGAAGAGAAAAAAAAAAGAGGAAATCTTCAGAGATTTTATATCAAGATCAGCCTGAGGGCAAGAATGAAATAAAAAACTAGGGAAAACTAAAAAAAAAATCTAAAAAAAAAAAGAAAAAATAAAAAAAATTTTTTTTTTCATCGCCACCCAAACAAAAAAAAATTTTTTCACCCATCGCCTCACAACGAATGTATACACCGCACGCATTCACATACAAAAAATAAAGTACCAGCAAGGCCAAAATTGTCCAAAAAGCAGGAATAAAAAAAGTTTGTTGTAGTTTTCACTACTCAAATCAAGGGGCATGTAGGGTAACCCACGCAACAACCCCCCGTTTTTCATTCGTATGCATCTATTTTCATTTCACAAAAAAATTTGTTTCCAGCCAAACAAGCAAAAATTCTATGCAATCTCTACGATTTTTGCCAAAGAAAAAAAGAAAAAATTTGTCAGTGTTTCTTTTTTTCACGATGGACAATAGCTATTTCTTTTTTTGTTGTCCTTTTTGGTCTACGAGAAGTATGCTTTATGAGATTTTTTGCGTGGTTGCATCCGAACACCAATCTATTTTTAGACAGGGTAACCCATGTCCCTAAGACCCAGGTGCCAATATAGCTGGTAAGCGGTGTTTTATTACATTTGTCTGTTTACTTGGTTGCGTTACGTATTTTGGAATGCTTATATCATCAAACATAGCGTTTTCTTGAGTCATTTAAGTTACTGTAGGTGTGAATAACCAGCGCTGGTACTTGGATGAGCAATCAATAATATTGTTGTTTGGATCACTAATCAGTATAGTTATTTAGATCACTAATCAATATAGTTATTTGGATCATAAATCAATATTGTTATTCGGATCCTCAATCAATGCTTGTATCGATAATCATTTTTTCATTCAACGGCTGCTAATCCTTAGGGATAATACTTCTTGTTAATGCCGTTAGACTTGTGGGTGGATAACCCAGGGGAAGCAACCAAGTGCTAGCCGGCACATCGCAATAAAAATCACTCCGACAACGAAGCACTTTTTGGGTTTCGCACCGTAAATAGCCGACAACGCATGGGTACATGTTTTTGTCTTTTCGATGCGTCACTAGAGAACATGACGGTAAGGATGTGTAAACAGAGCCTTTTGGGTGTAAAGGTGTTCTGCAGCTTGTAGTTTGCTAATGTAAGGTTTTTTCTGCAAGTCTAAACAATATTGCAAGGATACTAGATTTGAGGTAATTTTGTGGTTTAGATTTTGTTAATTTCAGGTATTTGGTTTAATCTTCGGATTGAGGGTTTTTGGCTTCAACCTTTCGCTTTCAACCAGCGATGTTTGGCTTTTAACTACCAAGATTTTTGAATTGATGTCTGGTTTTTCTAAACCAGGTTGCAATAAGTTTTAACGGATTTCTTGGTTATCACTTAACATTTCAAACATGACTCTCTACATCAATCTGGGAGCCAGACCATGAAGTCTTTATCTTCATGTTCTGACCTGAGGCAAATCTCGTCACCCTGTTGCAACCCTAGAGGAAGAAAACATCAATTCCCGGGGTTATCAGTATATCGTTATTTTCATACATTAGCTAAACATCTTTTCTTGGCCTGAAATAGTGCTGCCAATTCCTGTCTTTTTGTAGTTTGAAATCGCAGTAAAAGCTGCCAATTCCTGTCTTTTTGTAGTTTCAAATCGCAGTAAAAGGTGCCAATTCCTGTCTTTTTGCAGTTTGCAATCGCAGTAAAAGGTGCCCAAATTTAGCATAAAACACATATGGAGATGAAAAAATTAAAAGAGAGTATGACACTACAAGGGCAATCCGTCTTTCGGCCCTGGTCGTTGAAAATTTGGGAATTGGTCTTGTAGTTAAAGTGAAATCTGAAATGCCGCAAGACGCTGACTGCTCATCCATTTTGTAACGTCAAAGGATATGCCTTCGATTTTTAGATTGAAATTAATCAATCCTTTCTGATATCATTTTTTTTTAATTTTCAAGATTTCCTGGAGTATTTAACTTTTTATCTTTTTTTGTAATATTATGAATATCCTTTTTCGTCATTTTTTTAATTTTCAAGATTTTCTGGAAGATTTAACTTTCTATCCTCTTTTCTAATATTATGAATATCTTGTTTCATGTTGACATTTTTTTAAAAAAAACATTCGAAAAAACGTTTCTAAATATTTTTGCAATTTCTAATATGAAAATTAGTTATGCTTTTGATATTTTTTTTACAGTTACAATCATTACAGAAAATTGCTTTTGAAAGCAGAAAATATAATTAAGGTCTTTTGCTTGTAAATTGGATATAAATACGTAGTATTTGGACTGATTTGCTGACTTGTTGTTACAGATTTCTCCTTTTTTTTAAAAAAAAAGTAAAACAACCGCTTTTTTGTGTCACATTTATTACTATATCCTCAATTGTTCAAGTGATATTCACTTTGGATTTTTTTACCAAAAATATTACTATTTGTGTAGGTAAATAGTTTTTTGATCCCTATTTTAGTAAACAGAAAGCTAAATTTAGAACCAGCAAAGAAAGGTTATTTAAAAAATTCTGATATCGACCACTACAGTAAAAACTAGTTTTTGACAAAAAGCTGGAAAACAAGTTTTAGCATCTTAGAAAACCAGTTTAATCAATTTTAACAAAAAACAAGTTCTGTAATTATATACTTTAAGCTAAAGCACTTGCTCTGTGCATGCCAAAATAAATATCATAAGCTATTATTTCACAAGACCATTACGCATTTCCAACTCACGCGTCCCCAGTCTATAAAATCAGGACGCGTCGCATATACTGGTCAATAATTTTTTTGATGCGTAATTTGCAAGGTTATATTTAGCCAACTAACTTCCTACATATGTTCAAACAAAAAAAATTCATATTGGAGGGGGTTTAGCAGGAAAGTAGCTAAGATAGTAATGATTCAGTTGGGGCAAGCTAACCACCAGAGCTGGCCGCGATTCTATCAAACTACCCTAAAATTTACATAATTCTTCCGCAGCCCTAGGCTGAAAATAAAACTTAAAACCATCCAATGAGTAGCCACCGCTAATTCTAAATCTTATAACCATAAGAAGAAAATAATTGAATAAAACGAATTACAACTAGTCAAATTCGAACAATCAGAACATCACACAGTTGAAAACAATTGTCAAAGCTTCAAGAATAGCAAGTGAGATTTTTAACTGCGAGTTATAAACCACCCTATAAAGCTGCTTCAACTAGAGCTTCTTGCTTAGAATAATGAGAATCTTCAAAACACCACCATTTCCTAAAGATGGAAATAACACTAAAAAATCCTTTTGCGTATCAGTTGATTTTTCAAACCGTTGGGTAGCTACAGGGAACAGCGATTCAAAGATTCACATATATGATGAATTGAATTTTAAAGGTAAACCGGAAAATGATAAAAGCGAAATACTGCTCAAGTTTGATGATTTTAAACCTGTGTTGGATATATCTTGTGATGAAATCTTGTGTGACATATACTGTGTTTCATTCATTCCAATCGAAGCTCCTAATTCCCTACGATTGATTGCCGGGGACTCTATTGGTAGAATCCATACAATTGATATATCTATTAAAGATGAAGTCAGCAGCCATGCCCCTAAATTATCTTACAAGTCGAATATTCTTTTGGACTTGACAGCAAAAAACTCACCTGAAATTTTGAAATTACTACTGCCAAATATAACTGACAAGAATTTTCTGGACTCTGGAGAAGATAACTCGTTTATTGATATTTCTATTTCTTCAGATAAGAAATTAATTGCATTAGCATGCCTAGATGGAAAAGTTTTAATATTCGATTTACAAACACTAAAGCTAATTCATGTAATTCATTTTCCTCAAGATACAAATGTGAATTCGAATACACGCATACTTATTAAGACTCTCAGTTTTGATCCAACAAACAACTATCTTGCAGTTATCTCTAATGAAAAACAGGTATATATATATCAATACTTTTATGACACTAGTTCATTGATGTTTCATAAAAAACTTATCCATACAATTAGTAAAAACTCACAGAAATCTCTTCGTCTAACAAGATTTAACAGATTTAACTGGTGTCCTTCAGGATCTCTATTAGCAATTCCAAACTCAGCTATTGAGCCTTCATTTACGAGTTCAGCTACTTCTACGAATAACTCTTCCGCTTCTAGTTCTACATTATCAAATGCGACAGCAAATGCTACAGCAGCCTCTGCCCATGTTCCAATAAACTTGCCATCAGAATCGGGTAACGTCACCCATTCTTACTCTATATCAACGGTTTCCTCTATAGCCATGACATCCCCTCTATCTAACTTCAAAAACGTATATTTCTCTTTAATAGGTCACGATTTTTCATCTATTGAATCAGCAAAATTTTCTCCTTATATGGTCTCCACTACACCTGTCACAGGCGATCTGTCAGTAGCAAAGAAGGAAATCACTGATATTAGCAATAGTTTCGAGAAAAAATACAATTATGTCATTGCTACTGCTGGTATTGACAGATCTCTAATTATATGGTCAACAAAGTTTGAAAGACCTACTTTTGCAGCAGTTGATTTTTCTGAATCTTCTATTTTAGATCTATGTTGGATGAATCCTGATTATTCTCCTTCACTGACCAAAAAATTCGGATTATTTGTAATTTCTGAAAATGGAAGTCTTGGATATGTAAAATTTGATTCCGAGTCTGAATTTTGTGGTGTTGGAAATGTTTCTAATGATAAAAATACGGATACCATTAAAAAGCCAGCTGTTAAAGTAGCCGGTCTAAAAGAATTAGAATTAGCTAAACTGGAAGTAATCAAAGAACTGGGTTGCAAGCGCCTTGATGCAGAAACGAAATTATCGGAAGCAAAATTTAAGCAAGAGAAATCAAACATTAAAGAGAAAACAGAATTGACAGAACCAAAATTACAAAAAACAGAAAATGAATTAAAAGCAGTGCTGAATGCAAAAAATATTGATAAAGAAAATTCAGTGCAAACAATATGCTCTACTGCAAACCCAGTGACATTGGTAAAGCATGGCGCAAAAACTAAAAAAAGAATTGCCCCTACTCAAGTTACTTCATCTTCTATATCAACTAATTCACACGAAGTGAATAGAAAACATCAGCAAGAAAGCATAGCGAGAAAGCTGAAACAGATAAATTTAGTAAATGGTTATCAAAAGCCATTTTCAGAAGTTCCTAAAGATGTTGCAAAAAAACATAACGAGCTTGGTGTTACACACAAAGATGATAACAGCAATGGTGACCTTCATGCTTCTAAAAAACAAAAGATTGCGATGCCTAACGTCGAGTTCCTTCACAGTCAAATTATCATTAATGCTTCCCTTGCTTTTGCGAAGCTTCGATTAGCATTTCCTAAACCTGCTAAGAATCTTTTGCTAGAATTCACAACTAGCAATAGTCCCGCACGTTCCAAAGATCTTAATAATACACTGTTATTGAATTCTTCAACATCATTACAACTCTGTATTGTTAATGGGTCGGGTAATGAACAAAAGCCAACAAGAATTTCTCTTGTTATGGGAGGTATATCAACAGACTCAATAGAAAATACCATAGCTAATCCGCTGGATTCTTCAAGTAATTCTAAATTGACAACTGGTTCTTCGATAAATTCCAAGAATAAGCTAAGTGAGGCAGCAGATAAAGATGCTACTTCAGAACAAAAAGAAGTATTTGTTGATTTTATTCCTAAATTAATTAATCTCGCGACAACCACAGGAATAAATAATGACTCTCAAAGTGAAGAAGTTCTCGGTCAATTTTGGGCGGTAGCAGCCATGGATGGAACAATTATTGTTTATTCTGCAAGTGGAAAGAGACTTTTGCCAACCATGGTTCTTGGTGTTCCTATCAGTTTCTTGGAATGTAAAGGTAGGTATCTCTTGGCTGTAACATGTATAGGAGAATTATACGTGTGGGATATATATTCCAGAAAGATACATTTTAGACCAGTGCTGTTGTATAGTTTGCTTGAACCTGGTTCGAAGTACCTGGAAGAAGTTATCTCGAAAGGTGATAGTTTGACCATGTGCTCTATTACGACATCTGGTGTGCCTCTTGTCACTTTATCCAACGGAAATGGATATATGTATGATAGAGATATGGGCACTTGGTGCCTTATTAGTAGTTCATGGTGGGTATTTGGTTCTCATTACTGGGATTCCACGACTTCAGCCGAAACTGGAAATGAAAATGCTAAGACCGACATTATAATGAGCTCAAATAATCTGAATGATAATTCTGGAATCATATCATTGATTGAATCTAGAACAAATGAAGAAATATTAAGAAAAAGGAAGACAGATTTTATTAGGAAAGCATCCAAGATGATTTTAGCTAAACATGGGTACGAAAATTTAGAGATTAGTATTTCTTTAGCACATTTGGAGAATAAGATTATAGTTGCTGAAAAATTACAGGATAAAAAAGAATTCAAAAGACTGTTGATTACTTATTGCAAAAGAATTTGTGAGTTAGCTTATAAGAATAGATTAATTAATGTATTCCTGGATCTATTAGGTCCAATAGACGAAGAAGAAGAAGAATCGATAAAATCCAACGATAAATGGGAGCCATTCGTTTGTGGTTATGACAAAAAAAAATTGTTGAAAGAGCTTATTTTAGCTTGTGCTGGTTATAGAGAAGTTCAAAGGATTTTAATAATGTACGGCAAAGAAATAGGGTTAGTTACAAGTGATATAATTCCTTGAGGAATCGTGGAGAAGATTATTAAAAGGTTTAAAAGAATTTTGTTTATTTTCAATCAATTTATAAAATTAAAATAATTTTTTATTTGAATCTATAATTTTACATTATTTTATGAGTTAAGCACTATAACCATCAATCACGATATTTTCTTGTAAAGCTGCATAATCTTCGAAGTAACTTTCGAATAAATTAATTAATTCAGCAACATCATGAGAGCCACCTGTCTCTCTGATACTGTGCATACTTAGTTGTGGATTACCAATATCTAAACATCTGATGCCTAATTTTGAACAGACAATTGGGCCGATAGTAGATCCACATGGACTGTCATTACGAACAACAAATAATTGAAGTGGGACTTTAGCTTTTTCTGCACATTTCTTTATTAAAACAATACCAGGACTGTTTGTCATGTATCTTTGATTGGCATTTACTTTAATTACTGGACCACCATTAATTTGTGGTTTATGATTGGTTTCATAGTTATCTTGATAATTTGGATGAATAGCGTGAGCCATATCTGAGGATAAGAAAAACGATTTAGCAGCAGTTTCATATAAGTAGCTGTTAGCGTTTCCAGCAGTGACGCTCAAAGGTTCTTCGCTGGCTTCATTTCCAGTCAAAGAAGCCAATCTGTCAACAACAGAAGGAATAAAGTTAGAGTCAGCACCTTGAGCTGACTTTGAACCAATTTCTTCATGGTCAAACATAGCAAGCAATCTGATGCAAGGTTCATCATCCAAGGTAGAAGCCAGCTTGATGATAGCCTCAGTACCACAAAAACATGAAGTCAAATTGTCTAATCTTCCAGAAAAGACAAATTCATCATTGATACCACCTAATGTAGATTTGTTGTGGTCATATAAAATCAACTCGAAATCCTCAATTTCTGAAATTTGAGCACCAGCAGCTTCTGCTATAACATTGAGTAATTCTGGGCTATGTCTTTTAATAACTGAATCTACAGCATGAAATTCGCTTTCAGTCAAATCGCTACCGCCGCAGCAGCCAGACTTTTCTTCATTATTCTTTGATTCTGGTTTTTCTAAACCTGCGATTGGAAGAAGTTTGGTTTCTTTGTTGAATTGGAATTTTTCATTAACAGATCTGTCTAAATGGATGGCTAAGGTTGGAATTTGAATTATTGGCTTATCAATCTTGACCAATTTAGGAAATGTTTTGCCATCTTTGGTGAGAAGGACTCTACCAGCGACAGACAAGCTTCTGTCGAAGTAAGTGTGGAACAAACCACCACCATATGTTTCACATCTGACCTGAATATAACCGTTAGAAGAGCTCTTGGAAATTGGCTTAACACGAAGGGTAGGAGAGTCGGTATGGGCGCCAATAATTGCCATACCATTACCAGGTAACCATTTCATTCCGACGGTGAACGCAATTATAGAGGAGCCGTTTCTTGTAACGAAATAAGAGCCACCCTTTTTGACCTGGCCTCTCCAGTTTGTTTTTTCACTTAGCTCCTTGAAATTGGCGGAAATCAAGGATTTTTTGATGTTGTCTACCGCATGATACGGAGTTGGAGTGTTGTTCAAAAAAGACACAAAGTCCGAGGCGTATTGCAAGCTTTTGCTGTTCGACATACTTATTTATTATAATAGTTGCTGTTTTATAACCTAGAATAATTTAAAAAGGCTTCTTTCTGCAAAGGTGTGATCGGGTCTTATTGATCTAATCTAAGATAATGTGCAGTGAAGAAGGAGTTGTTCTAATCGAGAATATTTTTCAATTGATAAAACTTTCTTTATCATTCGCTTGAAAGAATTATAAACATTTTCAAAATCTAAAATTCTAAAAAAAAAAAAGCGCGCATAGTATGATATGATGTTTAGAAGTTCAAGTTGGATTATCCATACCGGATTCACAGAAAGCGAATACCAATTTCAACATCGAAAGTTGAGTAGGGGATATTGTTGAGATTAAAGTAGGCTTTGTGATGCTCATAATTACTTATTTGAGAATACTAGTTGTAATTTATCATACTAAGTAAACTGTGAGTTTATACAATGTTAACTAGTACTAAAATGCTTTTGTTTTAAAGTTTTTAATGTGACTTTCTGGTAGCCAATAATGTCATCATTTTTTTTTAAATAATAATGTTTATATATTGATTTTATATCATTCAGCTTTCTTTCTTTGCTAATTAAAGTTATTTTAGTTAGAGATGTTATTGATGTTTCCGAAAATTATGGCGCATTCTATTTGCCAGCTTTAGTTATCTCTAGGCTCATGTACATACTATCGGGCCAGTAATTGAGAAATGGTCGCAAGTAATGAAATTACAATTATGAAATCAATGCTCTCCCGGAATCCTTAAAAAAAATTTCATGAAAAAGTCCTAATTGTGTCTCAATAGCTTGATAAAAATGCATGTTTGATCACACTTTTGCCCCTCGATATTGCAGTTTGACCGGTTTTTGTAAGTTTACCACCTTTCTACAAAAATTTTTTCAACTCAAACACGGCGACTAGCAAAAGTCATGTTTCATGATAAATTTAAGATTATCTTATTGAGACTTGTTCACTACTTTTAAAGGAACTAAGCGCTATAATATGAGAAGATATTACTTGAAAAAGTATCTTTCAGAAGGTCATATAAAACTTGCAGAAACAAGATATTGGACAAAAAGAAAGAGCGATAGAGAGAAAAAAAAGAGAGCAGATAACTTTGTATTTGAGCAAATATCACCAACCATGCCAGTAATAGATATACCTGATCCAGAAATGCGGTACTAATGATCTACGCGATTTTTATGAAACTAACCGTGGGGTACAAATGATTCCCTTCAATTTCCGATTGGATCTACGCCTATGTGTGGTCAATTTCTTTTTTATTACATCTTTCCAGTTGATTAAGATATTGTGTGGCATTTCTTTTTTCGGAACAACAATTGCAAAATGTTGAAAAAGACAGATCGGAATCTAATACTTTTTTGTGCTCAGGTCACGAGGGCGACCCTACTTGTTCCGTGGCTACTAATCGCGCGCTTACTTGATAAGGTTGTGTTGAAAGCTTTTCCCAATATTGTGGAAAGTTTCTACAAATAACTCTTACTTTTTAGAGTTGATGTTTTCTATCAAATCAGCTATCATTCATTAAAATTACCAAAAGTTGATGATCATGCATTCTGATCACAATCTGTAAGTAATGTTGCCATGTCAAAAGGTATATAAAGAAAGAAGTTGATGAGGCCTTCTGATTTTTTTGATTGGACTTTATACTTTAAATTTTTTTAAAAAAATCTTGTAAACTATTACAAATATTCATTACGAAAAATATTCTTCTATTCATCAGAAATCTTTGAATTTTTTTGATTTCTATCTCTTCGATTTCTAATTTTCTTCGTTTAAAAAAAAAACAAAAATGTTTTGCATCAAACAAGCTTTGGTCAGAAAACCAGTGCAATCTTTCGCTCAAAGAGCATTGACAATTGTCGCCAATCCTGCTACGCAAAATCTGTTGGACACAAGAGTAGTCAAAGGCAAAGACGTTTTTGTTGATGAAAACTCGGGTGAGGTTTTCACACCAAGTCAATATCACCACCCATTTTTCTCTAAGGACGAGATGGAGCACATTAAAGTGTCTCATAGAAAAGTTCGCAAGTTCACGGATGGTTTGGCTTATTACTTGGTCAGAACTTTGAGAAGAGGTTTTGATTTTATCAGCGGCTACACGCATCCAAAGTATGAAGTTGCTGCTGATGGCTCCAAAAGACTCATTGGCGAATATCGCATAACTCCACAAACCTGGTTGACAAGATTCATTTTCTTGGAGAGCATAGCAGGTGTTCCAGGCCTGGTCGGTGGTTTTCTTCGCCATTTGCATTCATTGAGATTGATGAGAAGAGACAAAGCTTGGATTGAATCCCTTTGCGAAGAAGCCTACAACGAAAAAATGCATTTGATGATTTTCACAGCTATTGGAAAGCCCGGCTGGTTTTTGAAATCCCTTCTTTGGTCTGCCCAAGGTGTTTTCACTAACTTATTTTTCCTCACCTATTTGGTCTCTCCAAAAACCTGTCACAGGTTTGTAGGCTATTTGGAGGAAGAAGCCGTCATAACTTATTCGTCTTTCATAGAGGATTTAGATAATGGTCACTTGGATTCAATGCTTAAATTGCAAATTCCAGATGTTGCTTTGAGTTACTATAACTTACCTAAAGATGCTAACTTCAGAGATTTAGTACTTTACGTTAGAGCAGATGAAGCTAAGCACAGAGAAGTAAATCATACATTAGCAAATTTGAATCAGAAAAAGGATAGAAATCCATTTGCCTTTGCAATAAGTGATAAATTGCCACAACCGGTTAACGGTTTGAGTTTCCACAAACCGGAAGGCTGGGAAAGAACAGAGATTCTCAATATCACAGAAAAATGTAATAATTAAAAAAAAAACTGCATTTATTTTCTATAATTCATGCATGTTCAATTTCTGTTAAAGGAAGGTCTTTTTCTCAAACTTTTTTATTTTCGAAATAAAAAAAAGCAACGTCATTAATCACATAAATTTAATTCTAAGAAATTTATATAATGTATTTATTTCAATTAAGCAGCATATATTTTTTATTTTGTTTTAAAAATTTCGAATTGCGGGAATGCCTTCTCCGACTTTAGGGAATTATTGAACAATTTTTTTAGAAGCTTTGTTTCATACTAAATGATGGTTGGTCAGTGTGCTCCGGATAACAAGAAATTCAAAACAATAATTGAATATACTTACTTTCAAATTATCATTAAATAAAGAAGCAATTTCCTTAACTGAATAGTAATTTGCTACAAATACCTAAATTTTATTTAGTTAGTAAAGGTTTTTTATTGATTGCAGCAAAGGAAGCGTTAAAAAAACTCACTTTTCTTGAGTATGAGTCAAATACATAAGGATACAAGTTTTGCATTTTATAAAAACATAGTTGAAGGATTTGATTAATTGGTTCTAACACGCTAGTCTCGAAATTGGTTATTGAGAGAAACTTCTCTTCATCAAAATAATTGAATAATTCATTCCAAGTCAATGCTTTTTTTGAATTTTTGGTTTCATCAATTACAAAATCCACGGTAATACTTTCAAAATCCAAGATTTTATTAGGAAATAAAGAATTTAGAGTTTGATGTAACGATGAATTGAAAATTAAACATTCTAAAACCACTTAAAGTTATTGTTAGTATCACTTATTTTATTTGCAAAATACTTGCTTTCAATATAAATATAAAAGAAAGAGCTTTATGGTATCGTACATACATTCAAAGCATCCAGTTGTAAATTTTTGAATCTTTACTGTATAGCCAAGAAACTCAAGACACTGTACATATAAAACGTTTTTGGTTAGTCATTTAATAATTTAAATTGCTTATAGCTATAAATCATATTTATTTTAGTGATTTGACAATTTGTAGTCATAGGACAGCATACCTTAGAGTCTAAGTGCTTGGAAAAAATATCAAATAATGAATCATGATACTGTGTCTCGTTGTCATTTATAATATTGATTTGAATCTGAAGAAGTATATTTTTCTGTTAGAAATAAGTTCAAAAGAGGGAGTTAATCTGGTAAGTTAATAAATCTACAAACCTTTATTTTAGGAAGGGAGGGTAAAACGATAAACTGATTCGAAATCAATAGGTTCATATTGACAGCTTTTCCTCCCGTTGTCACATTCTCCGTTATTAACGATGTATAAGATATGTTATCCTTTTCAAATTTTGAAATCTCACACAGGGAATTGCCGCTCATGCTAACAATCTTTATTGTAATCTATATAAAAACAATTAAAAAAGCAAATATTAAATCTCTATTAAACTATCAAATTTTGATTATCTCAAAATAGCCTTAAGTGTTAAAAGATTTGTTTCCCAAAAGCTCGCGAAGCACTGGATTGAGAGTCGACAAACATGCAAAACAACCAAAAAAAACCTTAAAAAAATGAGCGACGCGTCAAAAAAATTTACCTCATAAAGAAAAAGATGCACCGATCAATCCATCAAGAAGAAGTTTTGACGTTTTTCTTTATTAGCTCGTCCAATATCAATTGTTTCTTTTGAATTTCTTTTTCTTGTTCATAAAGTAAATTTTCATAATAGGATTTGCATTTTGTAATTGTTAAGTCATGCTGAATACCGATTTTTTCTTTTTCTAATTTGCACAAATCAATAAAGCTTTCTGAAGTTTCTTGAAGTAGATTGACCATCTGATTATACCTTACTTGTTTTAGTTCCTGTAATTTTTCTGCTAAACTTTGATGATCTGCGGTGGGAAGATTTCTTGGTAATTTCATGCTATTAATTGACTCAAATACCTTCCTAAGAGAATCAACAGGAACAATTTGTGTTTCAACAAGATTTTTGTGATGGGTGAGTTCTGATTGATTCTCCAGTGATGTGGCATTTCGAGAGTCTGTTTTGACATTCTCGGAAAATTTATCTTTTGTATCTATCTCATCAAGATCTATCTCATCAAGATCTATTACATCAGAGGAATCAATTTTTTGTTTTACGCGTGTAGCGGACAGCTTTCTGTTGTTCATAGTGTTGTCTTGTTTGTTGTTAGACAGCTCTGCTGGCACACGCGTCTTTTTAGTCTCTTCCAAGAATGCGTTATTATTCTCTACGGCCTCAATATCCAGATCACTTTCTTCGTCTGAAAGAACAATGTAGTTTTGAAGAGATGGATCATCTGATGGGTGTGTTGTGGCGGAATTGTCGTTCATCTTTAACGTATCCATTGTAGTTTTTGTTTGTAATATTGGACGATCTTGGGTGTTAAGAATTGCCAGATTCTGAGATTTCAAAAGATTTTCAGCCAAAAAACTATGATCTTGAGCACTAGGACTCAAGTGTATCTCATCCTTATGTCTTACACTGTTATCGCTCGTCCCACTAGTCTTGCTGCTGACGCTGCTCGCGTTACTATACTTTCTGCGAAGTCTCTTCCTTTTTTTGATATTCAATCCGACCTTCTTAACGATCCTGTTGTATGTTTTAGCATCGTATCTTATATCTCCAGGCTCGAGAGTTGTACGAATCTTTATAAGTTGGAAATCTCGATTGTACGGATTGGAGGATAACGGCTGATTCTGGAACAGCATGGTGTGGATCTGTCAAAATGCAAACTGAACGTATCTCCCGCAAATATTTCTGAAATTGTACCCAAGTAAGTAATTGAACTGTGTGTCTATATTCTTCAATAGACAAATGGAGATGTCTAATTTATTAATTAAAAGACATATTATTACAAAAAGGGAAATACTGTTAAGCAGAAAAAAAAAATATATATCTACATATAAAAAAAAGTATTTAAAAAAATAATGCACGCGTCAGTTACATTGAGAATCAATTGACTTGCTCAAATTTTTTTACATTGAACAGTAAGTTGAGAAAACAAGAGAATCATTTTAAGGTATATTTTACTATGATGCCAACATGTAAGCCTTTTATGATTTCGTTTCATGATTTGGCTTTCACAAAACGCAAACTTATGTTATTACTTATGTTTCACATCTAAGTCGATAATACCGCAATAGTAGTATTGATGTTGGGTAAACATAAAGTTCATGCATTTCTGCAGCCATTAAAGAAACTTGCAACCAACGAACAGTGTCTACGTAGATGTTGAGAGGTCTCTCTCGGTTCATCTCATGATGATTCAATTATGAAACTACGTGATTCTCAAATCGGAAATAATGTCAAGTGAACATAACTCTTCCAATCCGTCATGTGCCAGACTGGAAACGTGATAAACAGGAAAATTTTTTTCCCTTTTTCTCTAAATGACTTACTTTTAACTGTATCTACATACAAAGATAATCATCTTGTAATTGAATTATCGGGGTTTTGGTTTTGCAGATCTATTGACATATCTCAGGGCTGAATACAGAATAAAACTTGTTGCAGAAGCTAGGTTGTGTAGGTGGTAAATAAACTGGAAGTGTGGTATAGTATAGTATCGATAGTATTGATAACCAATGAAGGCAGAAGCTCCAAACTCTATCAAGATTCTCTCAGGGAATTCTCATCCTGACCTTGCAAACAGAATAAGCAACATATTAGGCACAAATGTGAGCAGAGTAGTGGCTAGCAAATCTCCCAATAATGAGTCACAGGTTATTATCGGCGAGTCTGTGCGTGATGAAGATGTTTACATCGTACAAACTGGTATTGGGGAAAATGAAATCAACGATTTCTTGATGGAACTTCTTATGATGATCAGAGCCTGTAAGAGCGCCAGTGCCAGAAAAATAACGGCTGTTATTCCAAGCTTTCCGTATGCACGACAAGATAGAAAGGACAAGAGTAGAGCACCAATCACTTCGAAATTGGTAGCCAACTTATTGCAAACCGCAGGTGCTGATCATGTAATCACTATGGATTTGCATGCTTCCCAAATCCAAGGTTTTTTCAGAATACCAGTAGATAATTTATATGGGGAGCCTACTGTTGTCAGATATATAAATGAGAATATTAACATAAATGAGGCAATTATAATTTCTCCAGATGCAGGTGGTGCCAAAAGGGCCGCTTCTTTGGCTGACAAATTGGATTTGAAGTTTGCTTTAATTCACAAAGAACGTGCAAAAGCTAACGAAGTTAGTAGAATGGTCTTAGTTGGTGATGTTACAGATAAAATTTGTATAATTGTTGATGATATGGCTGATACCTGCGGTACTCTTGCGAAAGCCAGCGATGTTTTGATAGAACATGGTGCTAAGAAGGTATTAGCGATAGTAACCCATGGTATCTTGTCTGGTAACGCTGTTAGCAATATCCAGAATAGTAAGTTAGATAGTGTGATTTGTACAAACACCGTTCCTTTTGATGATAAAATAAAACAAACCAATAAATTGAAACAAATTGATGTCAGTCCTACTTTGGCAGAAGCTATACGACGTCTTCATAATGGTGAAAGCGTCTCTTATTTATTCACTCACTCATCATGATTAACACTTCAAAAATTAGTACTCTATGCTGTGCTAAACTCTAATATAAATCTTATTTTTATTTTTTTGTAATAAAAGTAAAAAAAAATTTGAGCTCAAATTATCAGGTTAGAATACATTCAATAAGTAGAGGAGACATAAATGTTTTGCATTAAATACTCATGTTTCTATTTAGTATTTACATAATAGTGTA
This sequence comes from Saccharomycopsis babjevae, assembly GCA_031125705.1. NCBI lineage: Eukaryota > Fungi > Ascomycota > Saccharomycetes > Ascoideales > Saccharomycopsidaceae > Saccharomycopsis > Saccharomycopsis babjevae. The sequence continues at coordinate 27,344 of JASTVB010000027.1, read as the reverse complement.
ATTTTGCCAATTCTGCTTTCATAACTTGGTATCTCTATATATACTACAATCAGAAAGAAGACGACAGTTCTGCTGTCATCTTATTCACGTCTTGTCACTAACAGGTATATAGCAGAAGCAACGACAACCAGCAAAATGATAAAAGCCAAATTCATGAAAATATTCAGTTCATCATCTTTACTGCCATTATATGTGTTCTTAATTTTCTGTAGCTCATCATTTAACTTTAACATTTGTTCAGCTCTTAGCCGATCCTCAGGATCCTTTATATTATCTAAATTGGACACCAAACTTTCCTCTTTGTCTGGATTCACTGATGTTTCTTCTAAAACGTTTTTTTGCATGGTTTCTTTAAGCTTTTGATTCGCAATAAATTTCTTATTTGCTAACACCAATTCGGGAAATAATTCAATAAATTTTAAATCCTGTGAATTATTCCAAGCTCTACTTTCTGTAGCTAATTTGATTTTAACACCATCAGTAGTAGCTATTGAACCTGTTGTTTCCTCTGTACCAGTCATAAAACTTAGTAAGCCTGTTAAAATAGTGGAAACACTCCAGGCTGGATTCCACGTATCTGGATGGTAATCACTCATAGATAAGCAAAGTCTTGTATTCGTGCGGAATCTTCCACTTGGAGTAATCATTTTAATTGCGGGAGGTTTGAAAGGATAGTCTGCCTGGAAAATTAAGGTACCATGATATTGTCCCCCACTGTACACAGAGTCTGGAGGACCCGTGATAACATAGTGCCACTCCAATATATTTTTCTCATTTGGTTTAGCAATAATATATTGCGGAGGATTTTTTACTATAGCCTTATATTCTCTGGTAAGTCTCTTTTGTGCTTGAATAGATGCCATTTTTCTTTATTGTTTCCTTTACTTTGCTTTATTTATCTTTAAACAAGGAACTGAACCAAATTAATATATATATATGTATGTGTAAGACGTGAGTATTTAGTATATACCGTCACCAAAACTTTAATGTTGAGATTAGTTAACTAATAAAATTACACAATCATAGTTGTCTTTGATAGCCAGTTGAAAAGAATAAAAAAAAGAAATTTGGAAAAGAAAAAAAATAAAAATATTAAACATGAGAGTACATAATCAAATTACCAATCCAGACACCAAATATGCAAAAATAAAATTTACAAGTATTTCATAATTGATTATTTTGTAGATCATTTATTATAGTATCATGGGAATAAAAACAATTAAATAAAATAATACTAAGCTTTAATTTAAAAAAACATTCAAACATTTTTTTGATTCTAGAAATTACTTTTTTTTCTTTTAAGAGTTCCAAAAATGGATCTTCTTCTACTGCTTATGCCGGTACCATTAACAGCTTTGTCAGGTATTGGCAGAACTATGTCAGTAGGATCCAGATCATTATTCAAAGATGAGCCAGCACCTTTGGTTTCAGTGGAGCCAGTTACTGGTGACAAAATTGCACTTTCATTTTCTACTTGGCTATGATTTTGAAAATTTTTTATACTATTTGCAAAGGGTGATTTTTTAAAACCCATACTTCTCGTTCTTTTGGGCTTGGCATCCTCAGTGCTAGTAGAAACGTTATTGTTCATGTTTACATTTCCATTTAAGCTACCATTTATATTATTATTATCATCATTATGATCATGATTGTGATTATGATTATTATTGTTCTTCTTATTACTAAAACCGTTCATCCAGCCAAAAGCACTACCTCCGTTAGAACTCGAGGCACTACTTAAAGATTCACCATTGGATGAACTAGGATTTTCGTTACCGCTTGTGACAAAGGATGTGTCAATATGAATAGGAATGTTTTTGGTTGAAGGATTGTTATTGTGACTATGAATAATATTATTAACTTGTAGGTTTAAGCCAATTGAATCATCCGAATTTGTAGTTACAATACTGCCTTTTCTTTTTCCAAAGTCAGAAATTTTGAATGAATAGTTTCCAAATACGCCTCCAGAGCCACTGTTATTATTTTCATTACTTTTGTAGGTACTATTATTATTGGTTGTGCTTGAATTAGTATTTAAACTTGTAGTATCAGAAAATTCTTCAATAGCATTTGATGTAGCTTGACTTATTTTACTAACAGTACTCTTTCTTCTGTTATTACTGTGAGAGAAACTACCAGCTGCAGTACTGAAAGAACCAACATTATTCTGAGGCTTTTTATGTACTTCCATAATTTCTTGTTCAAATTCATATTTTGTAACTTCATCAAAATCAAGATTTGCAGGATTATAAAGAGTTTTATCCAAATACTCTTCCGGGCTTATCATACGATAAAATAAAATATATGCACTTGCAAGGCCAGGACCATCCCCAAAAAATTTCAAGACAAAGTTCTCATCAATTGATTCTACTGTTTCGTCATCAAATAATAACCAGCCACTGGTTTCTGTTTTCACTAATGAGACATAATGACCAAAAGTTGGACCACCTCCAAGGTGGACAACAACTGAATACAATTCATAAAAATTATCCTTGTATTTATTATCCTCGCTGACATTGCTGAGTTTCATATAAAGAGGATATGAAACTCTATGAAACAACTTTGTAAAATTATTGATTCTTTCATTAAACTTGAATCTTTTCATATGCAAAACTAAGTTCAAGGGTAATTGTTTGATTATCATTCTTTTTGAAGCTTCTTGCAAAGCACAGCAAGTTTCACAGTAAAACTTATTATCTTCACATAGAATTTCTTTCGCAGAAAATTGAGCCAAACATGCATTCAAAGAAGAATTATCCATGTCCAAGAGATCAACAGATAAATCTAAAAATTTCTCATCTCTTGAAGTGATACGCTCACATTTTAAACATTTAGTTTCAGAAACTAGAGAACCTTCGAAGATTTCAGAAGCAAAATCAATTTCTCTTTGCAATCTCTCTAATTCATCACTAGTATCAGCTGTACTGTTTTTCATATCTTGCAAGAACTGCTTCTTTTGTTTATAGTAGTGCGCAATTTTTTCGAATATTGCATTAATTAAGTAGTTAAAGAATTCATGGGCGTCTTGATGTCTATTTTTATGAAACATTGAATTCTCATTTTTCAAAACTTCAAATAACCAGGATGAACTCACAACACCTATCTGACTTTCATTTTCAACCATAGTTTCAAAAATATCTTTCAAAGAATTGTACAAGTTTGCTCCATTTTTTTCTAGAGAATGATCAATATTCAAAATAGGACCATCAATTAATGCCTGCTTTTTACGATTATCAGAAGTGCAGTTCGCATAGTCATCAACGATACCAACAACAGCAACGTTCCTATTTGGGAATTCAAACGACAATTTGAGCCCTGCTAATCCCGGATATTCAACTCCCCTATTAGAGCGGTAGATATCTAATTCTTTGCCATTATTTTCAGAAGCTGGAATCACAATTTTATTTATATTTTGATTATAAGAGGGATTTGTCGTTTGACTGTTGTTATTATTAGAGTTATTAGTGTTGTTGTTATTGTGATTACTATTATTGTTATTATTTTGATCATCTTTTTTCTTGCTCAGGAAAAATGACATTCTTCTCGATTTTTCATTATTATTATTGTTACTTTCAGAATCATTGCCATTTTCAGTATGAGTATTTGAAGAACTATCATTATTTAATCCATTTTCGTTGTCTTTTTTATTATTATCTGCATTTCTAAACGATAAAATAAAGTTATGAGTTGACTTCCCATCCATTTTTAATTTTCTTTCTCTAACGTTGTGCTTATCATTAATATTACTTTCGGTAGTTGATGCCAGCAAATCAGAAGGCATTGAAAGCAAATAATTTCTGAAATCTTTGGTATAAAATAAACTTTGTAGAATTGAATTACAATAGCAGCTAGCTCCAAGATTTTCCATTCCGTAAATCTTTTCAGAACCATCTCCATATGGTAAATTGAAATCCATTCTTGTGCTATGCGATTTGGATCTTTTTCTATTTGGTGGAATCAAATTTCCATGAGTGACAATATTAGGATGAACAGCTGATGTACCATTTGAAGCATGCTGTTTTTTGGGAAACAGCTCAGCGAAAGAATCATCTTTTCTTTGGGGAAGTGATTCAAGTTGAATTGGAGGACTTATCACTGTATACATACTATTGTTGTCACTATCTGATTCGCAGTTATTGCTAGGGTCATATGATTGATCATTGCTTGTGACAGGCTGCTGTTGGGAGGAATTGATATCACTTTCTATTTCTAATTTTTCTATGGGAATATCATTAACGAGTTGATTGGTGGCCTTCTTTGAAAGCTTATCGAACGGGTTGATGGTATCCAAGCTTTGACGTTCCGAAAACTTGACTGGAGTACCAAAGGAGGTGATAGGACCACTCACGAGACCATCTGGATCATTTTTATAGAAATCATCCGAGGATAACGGCGAGTAATGTTCTGCAGGGGAAGCCTTGAAGTCCACATTTTTTGAGGCATGGAGGTCTGAGTTTTTGTTTGTATTTTGCTGAGGAAAAGGGGGTGTTTGAAGCGAATCTTGCTTGCCATTTATTGCATTGTCGTTGGTGTGACTGGAATTCTCATTATCTTGCACTGCAGAATTGTTTTTATGATGAAAAGCCAGATTCTTCTTTGTGAAGGAGAAGCCGGACAACTTTCTTTTGTAAACAGGTTTTCCGTTCTCGACGTTGCCGTTCATTAGCTTCTTCATCTTGGAGAAAAAGGAAGAAAAGAGAAAGCAGTGAACAAGAAAGAAAAGTCCGAATTCAAAAGATGCGAAGTAACCTGAATGTGCTGAAAAAAATCAAAATTGCAAAGCACCTATGGGAAAAGAGTGATTAGACTCCACCAAAAGTTCGATATTGAAGTTGGTCACGATACTGCACACCAATCAATAACGCTGCGGGCAGTCTTCTAAAAGAAAGGGGAAAAAGACAGATTTCGAGGATGAAAAACAACTGTCTCGAACCAAAAGGCACGGTTGATGGAAGGTACAACAATTGTGTTTCAGTTTGGGTCTAGCGGCCAATTTTTGTGAACTTTTGGCAGGTGACTGTTGTGGGTTGGCTGTTTTTCTTCTTTTTGATATTAAGTCAGGTAGCCACTGCGCGGATTGAACACTAATATTATATAAAAAGTCAGAGCCAAGCAGCAAATGTGAAAAGGGATACGAATAAATAAGTCAGAACAAACAATCGTTCTTTATGTGATATATTTGCAGCTGATGGTTCTTCAGCAGTGGTTTCTTCGAGAATTTAAAATTTGGTTGAATATTTATTCATTACATTCTTTTAAAGACTAGCTTTTTTTTTTTTTTTTTTTTCTTTTCTTTTTTTTTTACACATATGTATGTAGTTTGTTGTGGCTTCACAGTAAATAATTTTTGTCCGCCTTTTATGGACTTCATGCGACTCAATGAATCAATTACTCAGCTCCCTAACAGCGAAAATCACCAGAAAATCAGCAACCAGCGGTTTGGGCTGCTTTTCTTCGAGGAAAAAAGTGGTTTGGTCAGTAAACACAGTACTAAGGGCTTGGTTCATCGTCAGAAAGAGTGCTAAAAAGAAGCCTTCCACAGAGGAATCATTTTTACAGGAATGGAAGGATTTATTGCAGTCATGGGCCGAGTTTCATAGCAAAGAAGTGTTTTTTCTGCAATGGATAGTGCATAATTGCGTTGTGTTTCGGCAAATTTCCATCTAATTTCCCCATTTTACAAAAACCAGTTGGTACTATTTATTTGAGCATAGAAAGAACTGAGAATTCACCAAATACAGCCCAAATCACTGGAAAACTCATCGAATAAGGTCTGTATTAGGCTTATAGCCTCTAATTCTCATACATTGAGAAACAAAAATAAAACTGTGGGGTGGACGTGCGTCAAGAGGGAGGGGTACGGGTGTCTAACAAACCTAAATACTAGCTAGCCCTTCTTATCAAACACTATTACTCTATAGGAACAGCAGAAAATCTCGTAAACTGAGGGATCATTTTAGTGGAAAAGAAGAAAATCCCGTGAATAAGTGTTCATTTTAGTGGATCAGCAGATGAAATCAATCACAAAAAAACATCACCACATCTAGAATAGGCAAAATCCTTTCGATGGCGAGAAAGAAAATGGGCCTTTTTCAATCGTGTATGCTGGCTCGGTTTCCCACTAATGGATGCTCGAACCTTACAGTATGCAAAAGACGGAGAAGCAAATCCGCTGCTTGCCGTATGGCTGCCGTAGGGGAATTTTTTGTAAATATGCAAGTATTCATAGGCTTGTAATCCAGATATCTGATAGCCGCTATTCAAATAGCGTATGAGCCTAAAGAGAAACACAAAAAAAATGTAGCAGCAAAAATCAATTCATGAAGAGTCGGGGCTACAAACCGGTTAAGTGCCCGCAATTTCATTATTTTTTTTTTATTTTTTTATTTTCTATTTTCTATGTTTTATTTTTTATTTTTTTTATTTCTTCTTATTTTTTAAGTATTGTTCTTTTTTTTTTTCTTTTTTTTGGTGATTCATCAGCTTTCCTTTAATTTGTCGGAGTTTACCGAGTAAACCAGAGAGGTATTTTGTATGCTTTGCGCTTGGGCTAACTAACCAGCAAACGAAAGAGAAGCTGAAGGTTGCGCAACGATGGGACAATAAGCATCGTAGACATGGTTACGTAGCATTGATCTAAATCATGCAGTACAACCGGTTATGTAGCGATGTCTCGCTATAGTGCCCTTACTGGGCATCGCATCTCGCCAACTATAACCATATTTCCCTTTTGAGAAATCCTAGAAATGAGGACAATATTTTCTTTATTTATTGATAATAACAGTAGTCCAATATGTATGTATTTACGATAGAAGAAACTAAAAAAAAGGCTCGTGGGCTGTTCTCCACAACGCCAGGTCGCTCAGCTCGCGCACGAAATTTCATTCTGAAAGTCTTGTCCTTCTCTAGAGATCTTTGTCCACACCACAGTGTTTAGCCTTAAAAGTCTTCACCTTCCACAACTATAGTGCCAAACGCATGCTGTGTCTTCATCTTGTCCAATGCCTTGTCTATCTGGTTGAATTTGAACACGGAATTAACCTTCACCTCCAACTGATTGTTTCTGATCATCTGCAAACCCTGCTTGAGCAGCGAAACCTGGCTCTTCACGTCTCCCGAGGTAAAGTCCACGTATCTGTAATTAATTCCCGTTACAGAGGATCTAGTGAGGTTTGATAAGCCAAGATTGTAGTTCGCCTTGTAAACAAATTCCCCCTTTTTCTTGTAGTTTGCCTTTTTGTCTCCCACCAACGTAATGTAAAACCCGGTCTTCTCCTTCAAAATCTTGCTATGATTGTTGATCAACAGATTTCCACCGACAAAATCTACAATTAAGTCAAATTTCTTGTTTGGATATACCACCTCAATCTCATTGCCGTTTCTGTCCTGCATGGTTTTCTTTCCATTCTCAATGAGCGCAGTAACTGCCCCAAGCAAGTCGTATTCTTTTTTATAATCGATGATTACCTCACAACCAAGCTCTTGAACAAACTCGCCCGCACTTCCTGAGCAAATACCAGCAATATTGGTCACATGGAAAACATGTTTCAAGATTTGGATGAGCTGCATACCCGTATCAGTGGACGCACCATTGATCAAAACACTGGAACTCGAATTCAATCCCCCACTTGAAATGCTGTCAACGATTTGCAAAGCTGTCAAATAATTATAACTCCAGGAGGCCAATTTTTCGTAACTAGTATAGCTCAAAGTCTCATTATCCACCTTTACAACCGCGTCCTTCCTCAAGTCCAACAAGATATGCGAGGCCGAACAGCCTTTACCAAACAAATGATAATAAAGACCACACACCGTATCACCTGCCTGGAATTCGGTTACATTACTTCCTACCTCATAGACTTCCCCACAAAATTCACGGCCAAAACCTTTCATGGCTCCTGTCAAATCGCTTGTGTAGTAGTTGTAAATCTTCAAGTCAATCGGATTGATAGCAAAATATTTCACGCTGACAATAATAGTGTCGGCCTTTAATGGGAGTTTGATCTTGCTATAATTTGGAAGCTTAGGAAAAAGCTTGTTACTGTTGTATGTAATTTCCTTGACTGGCTTATACTGAACATGTCTCAATGGTCTGGCAACTCTAATTTTTTTAGGCTCTCCGTTGTCCTGCGACAATTCCTTAGGAGTCTTTATGATGTCTTGGGGGTTGTGATTGTGAATCTCAGAAAGCAGCTTTTTGTTACTCTCACTCAAGTAAGGATTCACCTGACTATCAAGCTCTTCTGGGGTGAAGTTTTCTTCGTCGATGTTGAATTGCTTAACATCTTCTGCAAAGTGGATATGTTTCTTCATTGTCAAACTTCTTTATTACTTCAAAATTCCTAGGTTTTGGAGTCTAGGACGGCGAGATAACGACTATATAAATAGCAAGTGTGAACACCTCAACTTAACAGTAACTATGTAAGTTAAACTCTTTGATGTGGCACTTTAACAATAATTACTATTGATAGTGCCATGATAGAAAAATAATTATTTTTCATGTTTGATGTTGAAGTTTTTTTTTTCTTTTTTTTTTCCTATTCAGCTATTAGTTTACTACTTCGGCTTATAAAAATTTATGCTTCAGTAAATTTTTTTATTTTCTTCCGGAATTTTATACATCGTAACATTCATTCATCTATTCCTGGTGGAATCATTGAGAGAATAATCTATTAGCTGAATGTCAACCTATTAGTATCAAAAGATGTTAGATTTTGTAGCTTTTCACTGAGTAGAATAGTTGGTGTGAATACCAGGGTTTGAATGAAAAGAAAAATAATGTGATTTCGACATTATCTAGATCTTTTTTTATTTTTTTTATTCTTTTTTGACACACACTGAATCATCAATGACTAATTGACAACAAAATAGGTGTTGATTTTCCTTAAATGCTTGGATTAAATATGGTAAACAAAATACAAAGGATCTACTAGGATTCCTGGAATAACAAAATCAAAAACCTTTCAATACTAAAAACAAATGACAAAGAACACAATAATAATTGAATAATGAAGGAAAAAATAGTATACAAATCGAAAATGAACAGATCAAAGCAGAGACTGTAGACAGCCATGGACTGAAATTTCTATTAAACTATGGATGGCTGTGCACATTTGGATACACCGGGGTGTTGTATATATTTTTACACTGCTGATGTCGCAATCTAGACACATCTTATCGTGCGGTTCTGGAGCTTGATGCAGCAATTTTATGCTAACTTTCAAACTTTTCTAAATCTTCAGGCTCAAATATCACCTGGACCATCAAAGAACATGTTGGACAGACAGCAATGTCTTCGCCATCCTTTAAATCTTCCAATAGTATCTGAAACTTGTCGCCACAAGGACATGGGTATTGCAAAAGCCCTGTATCAGAATCGAATGTGAAATCTTCGATCTCAATCTGGTCATAAGTGGAGGTCATCTTCTATAACTATTTATAAGTCTGCTTTATAAATACTCTTTTGCTTTGGATATTAGCTTGTGTTTGCAATATAAGCTTTGGCTTAGGAATTAATTGAATAATTGTCAAATACAAGATCAATCAATCCTCAAATAAATATATAATCGATGCTTAGTAAGAATTTCAATATTTGCCCTTCGTTTATTTCTTTTTTTGGATGAGCAAAGAAAAAAAAAGAAAAAATTACTTTCAGCTATAATAGATGAGCACTAAAAGCACTCAGATAGTTATATACTATTGTGATAGTATAAACTGTGATAATAATATAAATCGAATAATAATAGAGTAATTTATTAATTATAATAAAATATATTCACAAATGAATCGCAGATGTTCTCATAAACATGCTGGGGTATCTAGGGCATAGCCTCAAACTAATTGGAAGTTAACGAAGTTTCCAAGTTAGCACATTGAAGGCAAGAATTTAATCTGCAAACTAACAGTTAAAGAAAGTCGAACCTCTCAAAGATGTTTACAACTTACTTGTGTTCATTTTGTTTTTCGAATACTTTTTTTTTATTCATTAAAGTAAATATATAATACACACACCATAGTTTTGAGGAAGTCTTGGATGAGACCCAACAAAGTAAAGCGTAAAGTTTTAGAAAATTATAAGCAAAGATAGCAAAAAAAAACTACTCAACTATTAGTAATAGTTGAGAGAGAAAAGGAATAAAAAATTTTTGAGGGAAAGGAAGAATGTCTAAAAAGATAACTAAAAAGCAGGCAAAGAAAAATAACTGATAAATTTTTTCATAATAAGTTAAAAAAATAAAAGCAGATTTATAAAGAGCGTTAGCAAAATAATAAAAAACTAAAAAAGAAGCTGATTTTTTAGGAAACTAAAGGAATTTGTTGTCTTGATATTATCTACCACTGTAGATGAATGGAGTTGATATTTTTGATGTAGAAACTACTATCACATACTAGAGGAAGTTATCGATCTGTGGTTAAGGAGTAGAAATAGCAACAAGTGTTTCCCTAAAGAAACATCATCAAGTAAGCACCTGCAACAGCAAGAGAGCCAGCAGCAGCACCAGTACCCATGTTTCTGGAACCAGCATCACCCTTGGAGACGGAAGAAGTCTTGGACTTAGTGGAAGAAGAGCTTTCAAAAGTTGAAGCTGCAGCATGAGTAGTCAAGTCAGTCAAAGAAGAGGAAGAGGTGGTAAGAGATGTTTGACTAGTAGATGTCTTGTTGGTGTAACCGGAAGAAGTGGTGTTGAAAATAACAGAAGTAGTATTGAGGGAGGTGTGAGTGTGTGTACTAGATGTTGAGTTGAAAGAAGTGATAATGGTGGATGATGAAGAGGAGGAGGAAGAGGAAGAAGAAGAGGAGGAGGTAGTTGGAACTTCAGAAGAGGTAGAAGAAGAAGAAGAAGAAGAAGAGGAAGAGGAGGAAGAGGAGGTAGAAGAAGAGCTGGTTGAGGTAGGAGTGACAGAAACAGCCTTGTTTTCACCCTTAATGTAGGAGGTGACAGTTTGAGTAGTAGTCAGGGTGGTGAATGTGTCGGCAGAGACAGCAGAGGTCATCAATAAGACGATAGACAAAATTTGGAAGTTCATTGCGATTGGTTGATTATTGTTTGAAAGGAGAGACTAAGTTGGGGTTGCTGTTATTAAAAGAGTGTGAAGCTTCAGGTTAATGAGCTGGATTTGCAAAAAAGAGCGTAATAGTTGGGTAAGATATAAGAGAGTGTGGAACTAAAGAGATGGAAATATGAAAGGGACAAAGGAAGAAAAGAAACAGTCGCAAAAAATTGAAATTAATTGAAGGGACAACAGGAAATAGATGTATTTTTATATATTCACCAAAATAATCTGATGAAAAACAACTTCAAAAATATTCTTTTGTTTTCACTATTGTCTTAAGGGGAGTTTTTTTTAAGAAGATCTGTAGTTTTCGTGTTGAAATATGTACTAATCGGGAAATAAGTGGGATTTTTTTGCTACTGTTTGGTGCGTATCTTTGTTCATTTCTGATATTTGTACTCACAGTATCTGCATTTATTCACAAACTATAACAGGAAGCTCAGGGCTAGAAAAGCAATACGTGGATATCCAACGATGTGGATGCATGCATTTATGTACGTATATATGCAGAAACAGACAGCAGTGCAGATATATGCATATATTTTCCCGAAGAGGTCATGATTTTGCAAACTTATGTGAATAAAGTTGGCAAAAACTGCTTAAAACAATCTTCAATGTAAAAAATTTGTATGGTCACGAGTGCATGCAAGATGTGCTGATTGTTACTCGAGTGCATATAGTAAGTGAGTTTCTTTTGTTTTGTAATTTCTTTTTCTGCTCAAATCTATTTCTGTTTTGAGAATACTATTCAACAAATATACATTTAGTTTTTGTTTGCCCCTATATAAGAAAACTTTGCTTTACTTTCTGTATACAGCTTTCTCTAATACGTGTTTGCAAGTTTTTTCAATTTGTTATGCGCACCATATAAAACTTCTGTATCACTATAGTGTTATACTTGCACTTCTTGAGTGTACATTCAGATAATTATTTCCAAGCTGTTGTTAGATGAAAAATAAGAGTTTAATTTCAATCTATTCATTGTAGATATTTGCAGTTCTAGAGTGTTCCAGCGGCTGGCTTTTTAAATTTTTTTTCAAGGCTGTATTCACCCCACACTTTTGCTTGAGTGAAAAAATAATCTAATTGCATCGCGCTAGGTTCATGCTGAGTTGAGTTTTTTTGTAGATGGCACGTGAATTCAATAGATGCAACTAATCTTTGGTGTTAAGATTTCAATATCCAGTTGAGATTTCAATACTCATTAGTATTAAGATTTCAGCGGTGTAATCCTCATTAACCTTTATAGGACTTTAAATGCTCTAATTATTTTGCCCAGCTCTATTTTCTCTTATTTTCTGATACTAAGTACAAAAGCTGGTATGTTTTTTATTTTCTTGGCCCAGATTTCTCCCTATTTTTACGTAGTACTTCTCAAACTGTTTGAAATTGACTTTTTAGTGCGCAAAGAGAAAGTTTTTTTTTCAAGAGAAACAAAAGTTAAAATTTTGAGGAAATAAGGTTACCCTGAAAATATCCATTTTTTTCTCTTTTTCTTTCTTCCTCGATATTACGGAATTCGCTAGTGTCTGGACAAAATAAAAGAGGTTTTTATTCCCTCCAAGATTTCTGAGTTACAGCTAGTATAAAAGAAAAAAAAAGTTGATCACGTGCAAAGCACGCGTAGTTTTTTGGTTTATTACTCTTTCTCTTTTATCCACCTCACAAATACAGATAAAAGCATACATATAATTACATATCGGGAGATCTTCAATATCATTTTCTTATGAACTTTAGTAAATCCTTTTAAATGAATATATTACTAATCTGAATAAAAAAAGTATTCTTTTTGTAAATATTCATGTGTATATACAGTAGTGTTCTTGCATGTTCTCGCCTATTTAGTAGTGCTATTGCTTTTGTTTGCATCGTGAACTAGCTGTGCCGAATACAGCCAATCGTTGAATAGTAACTCATTCAACAAGAACTTAGCGACATGCTCGTTTTCAAAATATGTAACATGAGATCTTAAGGTGTTCACGATTAGAACATCGTACACAGATCTAGGAATGGAATAATCTAATCTTCCGGATGAGTTGCACATCAGCAAATCTATCCTGGCTTGGAAATTTGATTTGTTCGGCTTGAGCAACCCCCCTAGGACACAGTCGTTATAGTTCTCCTGTAGAGTGTTGTTTTCACGCATCAAATCCAATTTTATTGCGCCATTTTTGCTAAATTTCAGCATGGCCTCCTTCTCCTGGTTTATCTCATTCATAAAATTTGCAATTCTTTCAATACTAGCCTTATCATTCACATTTCTGTTATTGAAGTCTTCATCACCAAACATATCTTTAGCCTTGTTGATAATATTTTCAAATTGTTTATTAATGATATTCAATCCAAAATCAGAGCTGTTGAATGTAGCGCTCGCATTGTCAAAAATGTTACCCACAGTTCCGCTGCTTTCTTGTTTCAGCTTCTCGTTATTCTCATTTGCTTCTAGCTCATTTTTCTTTTTGTGTAAATCATCATAACTCATTTCTTTTGAGTTTAGTTCACCGAATTTAGCATTAACCAATGGCTCAATTCTATATGCAACCGGATCACAGGTATCAAATAGGTTATAAATATCATTGCAGAGGGGATATGATGTTTTTTCAACATTAATATCCTTAACTAATGAATCGCTGTAAGAATGGAATGGCAAGCCCTTTCTAGACTTCATCTTTTTATTTTTTAACAAATTGAATAGCCCAAATGGCGATCCAATAGAAAAATATTTGTCAACATTAAAGTCTAACTGTAAGTCACTCAAATCATCATATCTGTGATAAAGTTCGGAGCTTTTATATAAGTTTTTGTTCAATTCTTCATTTACCTTAGCACCATCGATTTTCTTATCAACAAAGTTTATATTAAAATTTTGTAAAGATAAAATATCATAAAGAATAGCGCTACCCAAGGAATGCCCAATGAGATGAATTTTTCCTTCAAAAGGCTCATTATGGATATACATGTAATAAATCAAAAATTTTCTGTAAGCAACATTAATTTCTCGGACAACTTGCAATAATATTTCATTTTTATACATATCCTCATAATACAATAAAATATCCAATAACGTGTTATTAATTAAATATCTTAGAGGAATAATTTCTTTAACTGTAACTTCGCTTAGAGATGGAAATCGAGTATTTTCATTGTTCGATGCTTTCTTTTTATTTTTATCAGATAATTCCCCTAATTTCTTATCAGTATCTGGACTATTATTGAAATCTATTAAATTTCTCCAGACAATAGGAATCGTTTCAATCTTAGAGTTTTCATCGTTCAAAAATTCTTTGCTCTTCTCTTGCAAATTTTCTCTCAATTGTTGAACTGTGTTGATAAAATTCACATTCTTGTATTTGCTGCCCAAAATCTGTCCTATACCATGAACACAAAAGACCACATGCTCAAGTTTCTTAGGCTTTTTCTGTAACAGCTTATTATCTGCACTTTCTTCGAAGCTTTTTTTAAGATCTCCCAATAAATCATCGTCGTCGTTAAACGCAAATAACTTAGATAAATCAGAGATAATCTTATCTGTAGTACTTGCAACACTCGTATCATCGCTAGGGTGTTCAGTTTTTTTCTTGGAAATAGAAGAACCAGGTTGTTTTATGTCGACTTCTTGTTTATGATCGATGTTAGAAATGCCATTCAAAGCAGCTTGTAGTTTTTCATTGTAACCTCTTTTGATATGTGTTACTCCCGGTAATAATAAAGAGCCTTTTGGCGAATTGGATAATAGAAATAACTTAGCACTATTGAGTTTCTTGACATCATCAACTATGTAAGCATGTGTTTCATCAATAAAAAGAACATTAATCATTTTGGAATCAATTTCAAAACTAAAAATGTCTAATTCTTTTTTTTTTTTCAAATTGGAGATTTCATAATTTCTCAAATTTGTCAATGGCGTATTTCTAATAAAAGTCCAAGGCTTCACCTCCAAAAACTTATTCTCTATAATTTCAGAAACTTTGGAATCCAACGGTTTGTTTTCCTCGTCAAACCAGTTGGATCTACATACTTTATACACTGGGCCGTCCCAGAATATAGAGCTCAACATCAACTGTTCAAGATTTACCTCAAATAAAGAAGAGTTGTTACCGTTAGTAATGGAGCCAACATTCATTATAGGAACCCTATGGGTAGGCTTGCTAGATCCTGTGACTTTGGAATAGAACTCTTTTAATGATGTTTTTTGAGGGTCTAATAATGTTTGATAATTGTTTTCCACTTCCTCATATTTAGAGGTTGGTTCATCGGCCTGTATCTTCTTGAATTGCTGGTATTTAGTTTCAAGGTTATCAGAATCAAAAGCACAAAATTTTATCCAATGAATCTGCCCCTTTTTCGAATCCTTTTCAAAATTAGATATATCATCAGTAGTCAATCTCTTTAAAGAGTTAGATATCCTCGGGCTAACAGAATAAAACCAAGTCGGCTTTATTTTGTAAACTGCAGATTCCGTGATACTGACACTTTTATATCTTTTAAAAGTAATAGAGAATATTTTATTAGTGTTGGTCATCATTTTTGGCAAAATTTGCTTAATTGACCTTATGCTTTTTCAATAATTATTATAGCAAGTTTGAATTGAATAATGACAGGTTGAGCAAATTGGTTAAGTAGGATAATTTTGTGATTATTGTTCTACGGATGCGCACTTACGAAATTAATTAATATGTGTATCAGAAAAAAAAAAATAATCAAATAATCATATGTTGAATCTTGTTTATAGATTATCGATGCTGTCAATCAACATAGGAAAATTCAAAATTATCAGAGTTAGTTCTCGAATAACTTCTATTTTCACTATTTAGATGGGTTTATTTTGTTATGAAATATTGAAGATGCACAAATCAGACGATGACAATATAAAATCAAATAGAATTCGAAATCAAAAAATTAGGAGAAAAATAAAACCATGAATCCCATACACAACCGCGATGGAAATATTCTATCTAACCATTTTTAGGTCAATGGAAAAAAATAATAATATGAAATAATGAATAAAGCAAAAAAAAAGAAATTAAAACAGATGAGAGAAAAAAAAAACCAATGAACGAATACCGAAAGAAACATATGATTGTTAAAGACGATCAGAAGAAAGACTATGAATGAAGTCACATTAAACCGAAATAAATTAAATTGAAAGTGAAGCAGCTATAATCAAAAATACTCGTTACACTTCTATTCTATCGTTAGTTTCCAATTGTGCCTCCTCAGAAACAATTTTCTCCAAGTCAGTTGGGCTCTTGTCAGAATGCTTGAGCTGTTTGTCGTAATCGTCATCATCATCAACATGCTCAACTTGAGAACTATCACTATTATCGTCCTTGAACTTGTTTTTACCAAACCATTTGAATCTCAAACACCAGATAAAATGACTTAAAAATATACCGATTTCTAGGGCTGCACATATGCAGTATAAGGAGATACCCATCACGTCCATATTACCAAAAATAACGCTAAACATAGAGAAAAGAGCGCCGCTGCAGTCTACAGCTAAAAAGATAAAGTTGATTCCGACCACGCGCCCATTTCTCTTCAAAAGTTCGAAATAAGGAGGAAGCAAGCCGACAGCAATTAGAATGGACGCTATGACCCCAAAAAATAAAAGGCCCGGCTCCTTTCCCGTTACTTCGTCGCCGTATTTGTTTGTGAAATAGACAATCAAGCTTGCTTCCAAGGCAACTGCACACACCAAAAAAGAGCCCACGATTAAAACGATCTTCTTGATGGAATATTTCACAGGTGGATAGTACAAGGTCTGACACCACGTAATGGTACAGAAGAAGGTAAAAACTTCCGGCTGCACCTGGACAGGTATGGAGGCCCGCGTGGAGATAAAGTAAATGCTGAAGGGGATACCAGCAGCACACCATAGAAAAAGCATCAACGGAGGGAGTCCCTCGGTATCCTTTTTTCTGTAGTTGAAAATGATTTGTGGAATGAGCTGCACGCACCAGAGCACAGTACCAATAGTACCTAGAACATTGGCGGCCAAACTGTTGGCATCCTTGTCAGCAGTCATTTATAAATTCCTAGATCAGATGAATATTAAAAAAAATGTCGAGAAATAAGAAACTCAAGTTTTCTATAAGCCGCTACTACCAGAGAACCAACGTGATATTTATCAATCAATTATTTATAGGACTTTTATGTTTTTAAATTACTAATCCTCAAATGCTTTACATTGAATTGTGCATAGTTGAAGAAAGAAAGAAAAATCCATGATTTTGATCTTTATTTAAACAATCATAGAAGAGAAGGGTGCTCGTTTTTTTTTGCTCTTCGCTCTCTTTGATTAATAAGGACTTCGGTCTTCTGCCTTCAAATAGAGGGAGGGCTAATACTAGCCGCACAATAAATATTGTTAAATTTCTCAATTTTTTTTTCTTGACATGCATAAAGTGTGGAAATTTCAACATGTGAAAATCGATGAACTCTGCATGATTTCGAGAAGTCAGTAATTCTAATCACCAGAACTGTGAATAAGGATATTTTGCTGCAAAAATAAGTAAGAGCTACTTGGGAAGCGCTTATTTTGCTATATTAATTAAGAGAATCTGACCCGCATTCATATTCTACGGCAAGCCTAGGGTTTTTATGAGCCTAACTTGTTTAACTGAATAGTCAAGGTTTTTGAGAAAGTGATGGTATTAAACTCGTGTGACATAAAGGTCACGTGAGCAAGAAGTGTGAAAATGAGTCACCAGCTAAAATTGTTGGGGCCAAGACGCTTTTAGTACTAAAATGTATCTCAGCCTTAATCTCTACCTTATGCTTTTTATGCTATACCACCAGATAATTAATTGATGATTAGAAAGCTCGTTTGTCAGAAAACAGAAACTATAGTAAAACAGAAATTATTTGTAAGAGCCTCGAACTTATATTCAAGAGGAGTCCTTGGAATCGACACAAAACAAGAGTTCTTTGACCCTTGCTAAAGGAGACAGCTTAACACTTTCAATCTGGGCACCTGGCCCTCGTTGCCGGTTTTCTTTTGACATTATTTCAACTTTTTTTTTTTTTTTTCATTTTTTTTATCTTGGCTTGCATACTTTCAATACATGCTTAATAGCAAGCGGTTTTGAATGAGAAATGCCCAAAGCCTGAAGCACAATAACACATACAACCGAAATATAAAGTTATCTTCATTAGTGCTTTCTTCTATGAAAAGGCTCCCCGTACTTCATTTTCACTACCGGAAACATAAATGGCAATCTTATGGGAATCCGTACTTTATCTGCCAATGAATTTCCCGCTGTATTTTGGTTCCACACCGGAACCAACTCAATATTATTACTAGAGTAATTTTCATTATACATTGCTTCATGAATAAGAATACCGCATTCCCAGTTACGACAGTTTGCTTCATAATTTTTTGTTGGTGTGCCCCATGCACTCTTACTCAAATTAAAAGAACCCATAAATAGACATTTGAGCGAATTAAATCTAACTCTGTCATCACTCATAATGTCATAATTATCACTCACACAATAGATCTTACTATGATTATTAACAAAACAATTTTGATAACCCGCTTTTTGCGTTTTCATTTCACTGGCAAAATCAATTTTATAAAAATAATTTTTCATCAATATATCGTACTGCTCATCTCCAGGACCCGCTGCCAGAAAAATGTATTGACCTTGAACTTCAGGTCCTCCTTTTCCTTTCTGAATGTCTTCGCTGGTTGGAAAAATTACCATTGGATCGAATTCATTATTGAGTTGAGTAGTTTCCGGATAATCAAAATTTGCAAAAATCGGACATAAAATATGAGTGAAAATGTTTTTCAAAGGTGATTTGTTGCAGGGTCCTGCAAAAGATGAAACTTGTGATAAAATCTTTAAGGGTTTTCCATTCTTCTGCAGATTCTTAGATTTTGGCTCATGGTATTTATCTATTACTGACTTCAAAAAAGTAAATCCAACTCTATTTTGAGTATGATTTTTAGATTTATCTTTTTTAGCTTTTGGAAATGCACCAACGAAATCAGCTTTAACACAAGAAAAATCGTATTGACTGATTTTTTTGATTAAATTTCGCGATTCAACATTATTATACTGCGATAAATAATATTTCAAATTTGATTCAAACAGTGATTTGCTAGCCTCTGACTTCAACTTGGTGGATTTTAATGGCAAAAGTGATGATCTCCAGAGACAAGCTCCCATATATGCAACTTCGACCGCAGTTAGATTACAAGTTAGTATGATCACTTCGCAAAACAACCCTTTTTCGCCTTTATCGTAAAAATTAATCATCATTTTAGAATGGTGAAGACCGCCCGTTGAAAATTTGGAAATTCCCTTATGAGTCCAACTGTTTAGCACATCCTTATATTTTACCTCTTGAATGTAATTTTCGTAATTAATGATATCATGTGCAATAAGATGTATCTTTTTTGGGTGCCTACAATTTTTCATGATAATATCGACCAAAAAATCAACATCTATCTGCATAGAAAATTGGTAAGTCTCTACAATTTCATCAGTAAATAAGGAACTGAGCTTTGTAGTATCTTTCTGTGGTAACACAGGAGAGTGTACGACCTGAATGGGTGATAGTCTGATTCTTGACAGATCTTTAAGATCATCAGATTTAAATGATTTGCTTTCAAATTTGTTTTTAAAAGTTTGGGCAACAAGACTCTTATCTAGCCTTATTTGCTCCTCTTTGAAATTATTACCCTTTATCTCCTCGACTTCGGGGATATTGTTCTTTTTTTTAACAACAGCAACACTGTGCTTTATTTCTTCCACTTCTGACGAATGGTCATTTTCATCGTCCGAGTCAAGAAGCGAGATTATAATTTTTTGTCCCTTTAGCTTCTGCGGGGTTTTTTTTGGAGAGCTATCAAGCTTCTGTTTCTTCTGGGGTCTTTGTTCTTCAAAACCGGATGAAACGATAGATGCTGATTTTTCTCTCGAAACTTCCTGTCTTTTAGAACTCGGAAATCTTTTCAACCAGCTATCCCTGATATTCTTTTTTATTTCATTACTCATTAATTTTTATTGTTTGCAGGTAGAACGTCCTAAACTCTAAAGTAAGTGTCGAATCAATATGGGGTTTAAGAACTAAAATTAAAGTAAATAATAACCAGATAGATAACTGGGACTAAAGTTGTAATATTCGCTCAAACACACTAAAAGGACCACAATATCATAATTAAGCGCACGCTGTAGTTTGTTCCATCCTTTCTTAGCATACATTAGTAAACTGCATTTCAATCTTTTGACACAGAGTTTAAGACATTTACAAGAAACACCTCTACAACTGTTTTCAGAGTGGTATTCATAAAAATATTTGAAGAATGTTCAAAACAATTTTTAGAACAATAGGCTATGGTGTGTGCTTGTAAGCGAATCTGGTTTCCAAAAATAAAAACATGAGTTTGTAGGTACGCAAAGTCTCGAATGCCAAGAATACAACAAATAAAACTTGGAGAAAGTAAAGAAGCTTGATTTGAGATTGATTGTTTAAATATGCGGGGATAAAACTCTTTCAACAATTCTTTTTCAACAAAATGCTTGAGAGTTATACAATCATTCGCTCAGAAAGTTTTTTTATCTTCTCAAAATTTCTACCTTTTGTGCGAAATAAATTAGATGCTACTTGGTGACATAGGCCATACACGTTTGAGGAAAACAAGTAACTATAGAATAAAATGGTTGATTGTTACACGACCTACGATTGTTAGGTTTGAGCGGATTTAATGAGGTTTCAAAAGATTAGCAAAAGGTTTAACATGGGTCGAATTTAAAACTACTAAACACGAAAAAGCAAGCATATGCAGCGAAAGAACGTATTGTGATTACTTTTACCATCTCCTTATGGTAAGCGAGATGCAAATAAGAAAGGAGAGAATTTCAAATATTGCATGCAAGGACAAAAAAAAGCGAAAAAAAAGCAATTAGATGTGAAACATCAGTAGTTTGTGTTTGCCTAGAAGCTTTTGTTCTGCATAGATATAGTTGTCCATGATTTTCCTTTTGTCATTTAGCCATGGTGCTAGTGGAGAAAGCCGTTAAAGAGAAATTAGTTGCTTTAACAGCTAGTGTCGACCGTTAGCTGAAACATCAACTTGTTAGTATAATGAAGAAAAGAAAGCCCCTCTCAAAGAACTGGTATAAGTGGTTAATGTAAGTAAATCTGCTAAAGCTGCTCTTTAATAATTTTGCCGAAGATACCTGTCAAAAAAATTTGACTGATAATTAAAGAAAGGTTGAATGTTTATGTCCGCTTGGTGCAGATGGTCATCTTCATAATAAGTAAGCTTTCGGTTTGCTGATGCGCTTCTAGTAATGCATGTACACGTATGCGTTGAGACACACATGTGTACATATCTCTCTCTCCACTCCAGAAAACAATACTGGAATTAATTCACTAACAGTCAGCAACAGTCGTTGATTCACAGCATAATTTATAGGTATGTCTATATATACACATGTTCTTTTGAAAGAAGAATAAAGTAAAAAAAAGAAACTAAATAAGATAAGAAGCTTAATTGTATTTTTTCTAGAAATCAGCCAATAATGTACAGAAAACTTTCCTTTTTGATGTATGCTGGCGGTTGTGTGACTGACATACGACTCAGCAAATCAAACAAAAAAAAAATGAGATATGAAGAGGAGATACGAAGAGGAGAAACGAATAGTATAAAGTACGTTTGACATCCACATTTTTCTTCCAATTTATTAACACTTTGTAATATAGTTTCGAACTCCATGATTCGTTGTATTAGCATTTGTGTATTATTCCCTTATCCCTCGTGTATGTTCAAAACACGAGACAGCATACAACAGATTACTTTTATTTTTTATACACTACGAACGAAGTAAAAATCACTAAACAAGAATAAAAATATGTCTCGCTTGCTGGTGATTTCTGTGAATACAGATGACGAAGTGGATAAATTAATAATGAATCAGCTAAACTCTTTTCTGTTTCCAAGCAGCCCAAAAAGCAACGCCACCAAGCCCGTTGATTACAAAAATGACTATTCTACAGACATGTACGACGAAGAGTTATTGGATAAAGCTGTCTCTTATAAACTGCTTCTGACTCTGCCGCAGTCGGTCGCTTCCTCATCTGATTCTTTAAATCCATTTCAGATACAGCGCATACCGTCCCAAACAGTGTCCAACCCAGGCTATTCTGCCACAAGTATTGTTGGATCTCCGAAATCTAGGAGGCATAGACATCGAAACTCGGAAATGATTTCTAATGATAAGGAATTTTTTGGATCCTTTAGCTTAGAACACAACACTTCTGCCTTTGATAATGAGTTGGGTGATCTTCGCCACACTAGCAGGCTTTTTGATTCAAGATCCACCGCTACCGATGAGAGTGAGGATCATGAAATAAGCTTTGACTTCAATTTTAATGACGCTTACAAATTCGATAACAATAATGACAAAAGATTGAGCAATAATAGCATAAGTGGCAGCAATGTGTTTCTGAATAATAATGCAAACTTGAGAAGAAATACAGTTTGCCATGATAATAGAGATGGTTTAATTGATTTAAATGTATGCGAATATGATTTTTTGAAGAGAAGTGAACGTACTTTAAGTGTTCCTCACAATACTTTCAGTAGCATTAAGGAGGAGGAAAATGAAGAGGATTAGTTTTTTTATATGGTTTTAATATGTCATATCTCTCTTTTCTGACTCCTTGGAAATTAGTAGAGTTTATTTTTTCTTGTTTGTGGGTTTGTTTTAATTTTGTTTTTATATTTAACTTTTGCATGAACGATAAAGCTTGTTCCTTTCTTTGTATTATTATTAGTTTGAATTCACAAATATAGCGAACATTAATATTGTGTTTTTGTATTTGTCTACATATTAGTTATTTGCGTACTGCCATTTAGATTTAAAGCTGTCTATGCCTGGATTGTTGTTTTTCTTAATAGTTCTAACTACCATTTGTTTCATGCTGAAGATCATTTCTTCTTCAATTCTGTTTTCTTTATCGTAGATTTTGGAAACCACAATTAACTATTTTGCTTTGTATTGGTCATATACAAAATCAATTATTCTATGATGAGATCGGATTTTGAAGATTCACGTGCTGAGTATCATCTTTTGGTAAAAAAATGCTAAGATTTTAAAGATTAAATAAAATTCAAGGAAAGCGGGGTTTGAGGAAATTTTAATTAAGGCACACATAAATAAACATAATAAAGCGCGAAGAAAAAAAGAAAGCAATTTCTTTATAATAATGTGCAGAAGGAGCTAGACCGTTCAGTAGATTTATATACATCTGTATACAGTAAAGTTGCGATTGCGACAATCAGCTTTTCTAGGGTTACTAATTGAACCAATCATCACCAGAAGGGATTGCTGTTGTTTTAAAAATATAAAGCAAGAATATTTCAAAGAATTAAATCTCTGACCATGAATGTTTCAATCAAATAAGAGATAGCTTATCCTATCGCACAAACTCAGAAATTCTGGTTTTTGAATTATGTGTCACTCACAGTATATGAGCTTGTATAATTTAAGATATGAATATCTAAAAATCTAACATGAAAGACACCAATAAAGATGGTACAGTAAGAATAGATTTCAAAACTTAACAAGTATAGCTGCACTCTTGCTAAGAAAAGCAATAAAATTGGGGTACTTTAGAATTTATTGTGATATATATGCATATAATCAAAAAGTAATTCGACTGGAAAACAAATTTGGTTTGTATAGAATGTAGTAAATACATAATAAATTTATATACATGAGCATGCTCCCACCTTTTTGTTACTTTTATATTATATTAGTTCCAAGAATCAATAAGTCTTGAAAAAATCATTGCATGTTCATATGAAATTAAAATTTCAAAGTTTTTACCTGAATAAAGGTTGATAATAATAACTAAAATAGGTATGAACTTGTAAATCTTATTAATGAACACTAAATTAATAATCCCAAAATTGATCTAAGCTTTTCATTATCCTCGAACAATTTTACATTGAATTATAATATAGTATATGTGTAAGTTTTCGTAAATTAAAGATTTTGGCAAAAGAATGTGGTTCTATGAATATGCAAACAATCATATGATAAGAAACAGTATATAAGTTTTGAGAGAAAAAAATAAATAATCAAATAAAAAGACATTAATCAATAAAAGTCATGAATAAACAAATACAAAAAAGATAATAACGATGGAATGTGAGAGTAATTGAAATAGTAGAAAGGTACGCAAATATCAGTGCAGGGAGGACTTATATAAAATTTTTATCAGTTTGATGATGCATTAGAAGCTTGATCAAACATGTTTTCTAAATACATACTTGGTGTGGTTCTTCCCTTTCTACCGGTAGTTAAATTCACAGAAGATACACTAATATTAGCTTTTTGAGGATATGATAAGTTTTCACCCTTGTCATGCTGCAGCGATGGATTATTATCAGCAGTTGTGATATTACTAAGCTCATTGCTAGTTGCTGCATCAAGAGGCTCAAATGTACTTGGGTTTAAATTTCTTTTATTCAATAACTCCGCCGTAGGGGAAATGAACATGGATGATCGGTTATTGTTATTATTTAATAGGGCATTACTAACCGCAAGTGTATCAATATCATTACTACTATTTCTCTTATGTAACTCATTACCAATACTACTTTCATATCCACCACCAGCGCCAAAAATCATTGAGGAATTACCATTAGTTGCAAAAGAAGCTTCAGAAAATGGATTTCCGCTAACGTTAGTGTAAGTATGTGTGAGATTATTGTTTGTATTCATTGCAGACAAAGCAACACTTGCACCACCATGTTGGGACAAAACAGTGGATGCAACGTCGCTACCATTAAGAAAGCTGGCATACTGCTGCTTCTCTAATGGGTAATCACCGTTACCGCCAGGGCCGCCTTCTTTATTTTGTGATGGAGAGCCGATTGAAAGGCCCATAAAGCCAGACTTCAGCATGTTGTTGAAATACCCGTTGGATGCGTTCATTCTGTTAGCTACAATATTGTACAAGAAAATGAATAACGTAACAAGTATAGCGACACCCATGATAGAGCCAATGGCGATGAAGACCGTACCTGATGGATTAGTCGTACGACGAATGTATGGATTGTTGTCCATCATCGGAACAGTTACCGTAGGAATGGTATAACCTTTACTGATAGTAGGTAAAGCCATGAGAGATGCCATGCCGCTTGTTGAGTCTGAAGAACCTGAAGGCAATGTGTTGGAGGAAGTTCCGGTTGTGGTGACACTAAAAGAGATGGTTGTACCTATTACGCTTGATGACGTTGAGGATGAATCGGTAGATGAGGCTGTAGTAGAAGAGCCAGACGAATCAGTAGAGGTAGATGAATCTGAAGAAGAGGAGGAAGTTGAGTCTGAAGAAGAAGAGGAAGAAGTGGTTGAAGCCTGAGAGGATGTAGAGGAAGAGGTATCATCTCTTTTGTAGAAAACCGGGATGTCCAAGATGGACACTGATGACTGTGTTAAATACATCTTTTGAAATACGGTATATTCAAACTTGAAGGGCTAGCTGTATGGCTGGGCGGTTGGAAAGGGAGAAGCAGTTTGGGTACCTAATAGTAGCGACGTGCTGGTGGGTGATGGTTTGCAGCAAAAAACGGGAATTCTGGGATAACTAAGGATCGAGAGGGCACTTTATATGATGATCAGTAGTTCAAAAAGAAAGACGCTGGGGAAGAAATGAGTTGTGGAGCTACAAAATGTTTGTTTCAAGAGGGAAGCGGTCAGAAATGCGATCTGGATCTCAGTTTTTACTTGGATCTCTCCTGGGTTTTGAAATGTGTTTTGTCTATATCTGTGGTTCCTTGTCCAGAAGAAGGGGACAAACAAAAAAATATGGGATAGCCAGGAAAATAGTGGTGCAAATATTTGGTTCTGTTCTATTAAGATTGGTGGTAAAATATCAGAAAGTATCCAGAATCAGTCAGGATTTCGATATTTTATTCTTTGATTCTGATTCTGATTCGGTTTTTTTTTTCTTTCTTTTGTCTCAGCAAAATTTCTGTCATACATTGCATGCATCATATATATAAGGTGATACATTTTTTTTTTTCTTCTTTCAGGCGCCTTTTCTAAAAATACATAGCTATTAAACAATAAAAAATTCTTTTCGACAGTCAAAGGAGCGTTTTCTGGGCCTGAAAAGGGGTCGCATTATACGAATACCTGTGAAAGCTAGTTTCAATACGCGTTTATTTACAAATATACTGGGATATCTGATAGATATGATTGTTATTTGTTATTGTTGTTGATTGAATGCTTATTGTTGATCGCTGAGTTTTCTTTGTTATCTTGTTTCTTGTGTGCTGGGTCTTCTTTGCTTCTGATTGTTGTTGTTTTTTTGGCTCATGTTTGTTCCTTTTTTTTTTTTTTGGCTCTTATTAGTTCTTTCTGTGGATTATGGCGAAACGTTTGTTAGATCGCCTCGAGCAAAACCGTAATCTCAAATGCGTTGGCGTGTAGCCGTTAGATCCTGCCAAGTTTGTTTGAACTGCATATTTCAAAACAATCGTCAATTTCTCTTACAAGGAGCGGCCGTCTAGCACAAACTGTAATAAGCCACTAATACCTCAAGAGCGCCCCGCTAACAGGCAGCAATTTTTACCCATTTCAATCGTGCGGATGTATACATGCCAAGATGTGAAGGTGTACAAATGTATAAATGTGTAAATGTATAATTGTGTAAACGTATAAATGTGTAAACGTATAAATGTATACAGGTACGAATGTATAAACACTTGTTTGTAAAGATGCAAAATTGTTTTCATGTAAAGATGCAGAAATCAAACGTAAAGATGCAAAAGTGCAAAAATGTGCAGATGTACATGTGTAAAATGTGTAGATGTACTAGTGGATCAAATGTAACGATGTTTGAATGTACATATGCGGAAATGTCCGCTGACAGCGACGCATCAAGTTTTAAACTTTCTTAAGTCCGCAACCAGTATTTAGCCTCTCTAAATCATTACTAATTATGCACCAAATAAAACATCCGAACAGAAAAAGCCATGAGGAGAAAAAGATCTATGGAGAGTAAAAAAATAGGAAGGAGTGATTGACTTCCCCTGAAAAGTCGAATCAGTTCGCAATTAAAATATAATCACTTTAAACAAGTCAGGAAGATAATTTACAATGCTATCTTCGTTATTTGTGTCTGATATTAATAAATCAGAGCCTGCTAAAGCAATTCTTTTTCTTTGCTGTCTCTTATTTCTTTTTTTTTTTTTTTTTTTTTTTTTTTTTTTTTTTTTTTTTTTTTTTTTTTTTTTTTTTTTTTTTTTTTTTTTTTTT